>CAWUFW010012370.1:0-546760 GCA_963921515.1 Calotriton arnoldi | reverse complement strand
AGGGGCCGATTCCGATCTCGGTCGGAGGCGCACCCAATACCATTCGGTCGGGAAAAAGCCATGCGAAAGCCAGTTTCCCGACCGATCCGTACAGCACACCGAACGAGCAAGTACGATGCGCACAACAGCAAAAATTCCGGCCGAGCCGTACTCACCCAAACCAGGTCCTGTTCTCCGACCGAGGCGAATCCGGAAACGCCGAATCGAGTCGCACGGAAGGGAAAATGCAGCCCCGTCCGGCCGGACAAGTACGATGCGCTTTCCGTACGCGCCGAACCCGTCGCTACGCACGGCACGTCAAAGCATCCGGGAGAGGCGCACATAAGCTCCGAATCGCGCCACAACACGATCCACGGCTACGAGACGAACACAGCACAGACGAGGACGACGCGAAGCGACGAGGACGAAGCGAAGCGACGAGGACGAAGCCAAGCGACGAGGACGACGCGAAGCAACGAGAAGGACGAACGACACGAACCAACCATGAATCCCTTCGTCCCGATCATACCAATATTCTACATCTACTACCGGAACAGGCACGGACGCGTACGGCGCAGAAGGTAAGTCAGACACCAACCACAAAACACATACAACACGTACACGACACATCACACACATACACTGGGAATCTGAATATACTTGCAACAGCAGCACCATAGGGGCGGGATGCCCATCACCAATGCCACATATGCACACAGGGGCCTGAATGCGCGCCACCACCCCAACCCAGGGGGGCTGGATGCCCACCACTACTACCACCCTCACCCAGGGGGGCTGGATGCCTACCACTACTACCACCCTCACCCAGGGGTGGCAGGATGCCTACCACTACTACCACCCTTAGCCAGGGTGGCAGGATGCCTACCACTACTACCACCCTTAGCCAGGGGGGCAGGATGCCTACCACTACTACCACCCTTAGCCAGGGGGCAGGATGCCCACCACTACTACCACCCTTAGCCAGGGGGGCTGGATGCCTACCACTACTACCACCCTTAGCCAGGGGGGCAGGATGCCCACCACTACTACCACCCTCACCCAGGGGGGCTGGATGCCTACCACTACTACCACCCTCACCCAGGGGTGGCAGGATGCCTACCACTACTACCACCCTTAGCCAGGGTGGCAGGATGCCTACCACTACTACCACCCTTAGCCAGGGGGCAGGATGCCTACCACTACTACCACCCTTAGCCAGGGGGGCTGGATGCCTACCACTACTACCACCCTTAGCCAGGGGGCAGGATGCCCACCACTACTACCACCCTCACCCAGGGGGGCTGGATGCCTACCACTACTACCACCCTTAGCCAGGGTGGCAGGATGCCTACCACTACTACCACCCTCACCCAGGGGTGGCAGGATGCCTACCACTACTACCACCCTTAGCCAGGGGGGCTGGATGCCTACCACTACTACCACCCTTAGCCAGGGGGGCAGGATGCCCACCACTACTACCACCCTCACCCAGGGGGGCTGGATGCCTACCACTACTACCACCCTTAGCCAGGGGGCAGGATGCCTACCACTACTACCACCCTCACCCAGGGGGGCAGGATGCCCACCACTACTACCACCCTTAGCCAGGGTGGCAGGATGCCTACCACTACTACCACCCTTAGCCAGGGGGCAGGATGCCTACCACTACTACCACCCTTAGCCAGGGTGGCAGGATGCCTACCACTACTACCACCCTTAGCCAGGGTGGCAGGATGCCTACCACTACTACCACCCTTAGCCAGGGGGGCAGGATGCCTACCACTACTACCACCCTTAGCCAGGGGGCAGGATGCCTACCACTACTACCACCCTTAGCCAGGGGGCAGGATGCCTACCACTACTACCACCCCAACCCAGGGGGGCTGGATGCCTACCACTACTACCACCCTTAGCCAGGGGGGCAGGATGCCCACCACTACTACCACCCTCACCCACGGGGGGCAGGATGCCTACCACTACTACCACCCTTAGCCAGGGTGGCAGGATGCCTACCACTACTACCACCCTTAGCCAGGGGGCAGGATGCCTACCACTACTACCACCCCAACCCAGGGGGGCTGGATGCCTACCACTACTACCACCCTTAGCCAGGGGGGCTGGATGCCTACCACTACTACCACCCTTAGCCAGGGGGGCAGGATGCCCACCACTACTACCACCCTCACCCAGGGGGGCTGGATGCCTACCACTACTACCACCCTCACCCAGGGGTGGCAGGATGCCTACCACTACTACCACCCTTAGCCAGGGTGGCAGGATGCCTACCACTACTACCACCCTTAGCCAGGGGGGCAGGATGCCTACCACTACTACCACCCTTAGCCAGGGGGCAGGATGCCCACCACTACTACCACCCTTAGCCAGGGGGGCTGGATGCCTACCACTACTACCACCCTTAGCCAGGGGGGCAGGATGCCCACCACTACTACCACCCTCACCCAGGGGGGCTGGATGCCTACCACTACTACCACCCTCACCCAGGGGGGCAGGATGCCTACCACTACTACCACCCTCACCCAGGGGGGCAGGATGCCTACCACTACTACCACCCTTAGCCAGGGGGGCTGGATGCCTACCACTACTACCACCCTCACCCAGGGGGGCAGGATGCCTACCACTACTACCACCCTTAGCCAGGGGGGCTGGATGCCTACCACTACTACCACCCCAACCCAGGGGGGCTGGATGCCTACCACTACTACCACCCTTAGCCAGGGGGGCAGGATGCCCACCACTACTACCACCCTCACCCACGGGGGGCAGGATGCCTACCACTACTACCACCCTTAGCCAGGGGGCAGGATGCCCACCACTACTACCACCCTTAGCCAGGGGGGCAGGATGCCCACCACTACTACCACCCTCACCCACGGGGGGCAGGATGCCCACCACTACTACCACCCTCACCCAGGGGGGCAGGATGCCTACCACTACTACCACCCTCACCCAGGGGGGCTGGATGCCTACCACTACTACCACCCCCACTCATAGGATGGACAATGCATGACACAACAAGCACACCACAACCTAGGGAATGCAAGATTAAGACATCCCCCCACCACCATGACAAGCGTGTGTAGGCTGTGTCAAATGCCTACAACACCGAACATGACTTTCAACATACAATGTGACCCCCTAGCACATGTGCCACACATATATGTGTGTGGCACCCACAATGCAAGCAGCCCATGACCATTGTGGCAATGGGGCCTAAACCCCCATCATCACAGTGACCAAAAGGTAAGTGTGGGGTCCATAGCTGAAGCACATTTTGACCATTGTGGCAATGGGGTCTAAACCCCCATCATCACAGTGACCAAAAGGCAAGTGTGGGGTCCATAGCTGAAGCACATTTTGACCATTGTGGCAATGGGGTCTACACCCTCATCATCACAGTGACCAAAAGGTAATTGTTGACAAAGAAAGAGCTGCAACTGCCAAACTGCATGGATCATTCCTGCTCACAGAACCAAAAACTCATCTGTGGCAAAGTAGTGTATGTGTCCCATTGCAACATAAATTGGGGGAGCCAAATACTGCAGTGCAAATGAAACATTCCTTTGGCCATGTGCAGACAAACAACACCCATGGGGGCTGAGACCGTCAACAGTCATCAATGACACAATGACAGAAGTGACCATCAGAATGCAGAACCACATATTTGCACCAATGGGCACACAAATGCAGATACCCTGTGGAGACAGCAGATGTGAGGTGAACAGATACCATACCATGGCAGCAATGGGACACACAAACCATGATCACTGTGCTGACCGATGACCTAGGAGTCCCAGGGACAGCAGGGGAAACACACCAAACAACATACAGCCAATGGCACACCCAAGATATGCCAATGCAGTGGTGCAGATGCACAAACACAAACAGGCAGACCAACACTGTCATCATACACAGCAGGTGAGGGGTGGGGGTGCCAGTGTCCCCAGGCAACCACACAACACATGAGGAGAGCTGAATACCAATCATACAGATGTGCATACACTGCCACACTAAGGTAACTCATGGATCCAAATCCCCTATGTGGGCAAGCAGGCATTGTCAGGTGAGAGGGAGCACAAAACACACATGTCACACAGGCACGTAGGAACAACAACTGACACAGCAAGTCACAGACACACCACAGCACCACCCCCAGGGCCCCCACAATGTGGTGACCCTGGGCTGAATAAAAATACCACTGTGATGACAAAGCTAAATGTCGTTCACACTATGAACCACAGTCAGGTGTCCTGAGCAACAAACTACCATCACACCTACACAAGCACAAATCAATCAGCATGGCCAGTAAGCCAAGGCCAACATGGAGGCAGGGGCCTAGCCGGGCAACAACTCTCATCTGCACACACTCAACACCACACCCTCGACCTCCAACAATGTGCAGCAGTGAAGTACACATGCACTGGTGACATTGCACATGCACCCATGACTATTCCAGGGTGGTGGGTGGGAACCAAGGTGTAGAAACACATCACACATGGACACTCAACAAGACTCCTGAATGTCTGACACACTGCACACTACGCTGTACATGGACATGACGGCAATACCACACCGACCAATGGGATCCCAGCCACAGTCACACACCAATGAAGAAGCCAAGGTCACCCACAAAGAACACACATAGACAACTTCCAACATTGCAGCTCTGACCCTGAGGAGTGGCAGCAGTCACACACACAACATGTCACAATCACTGAAAGATAACACAAACTGGAAATCACATGACAGGGGCAAACAACAAGTGCCAAGGGGAAACCTGACTGTGACCCATCTGCGTCTGCACACAAACTCAGCCCTGACAGCAAACACACCTATGGGTGACACCCTGATGACCAGTAATGTGCCATGCACCCACATCACAGAGAACACAGGGAGAAGACTTTGGGGGAACATAGCTCAAGTCAGCAAGCATCACAAACAGGTACAACACTAGGGATCACAGCATGCGCAGATGAATGGAAGTGAACACACAGACATGCACATACAACACACACCTTGGGTGCAGGCAATGTCACACGTGTACACACTGCCATGAGGGGACTCCACTCCTGTGTGAGGAAAGCTGTGCCATATGTTGCCTCAGTAGGGCCCCATCATGTCAGCTGAGCACTTGGTCACACAATCAACAATTAGCACCAAATGAGGGCTCCCATCACATCAGCCTGGTCATGGATGTGCCAACGGAATCATCAGCACAGATCCAACACACTTGTATAGCAATGTTGCACTGACTACACGGATGAGTCCCTCCCCATTGATGCCCAAACCTGCATGTCCACTGGAGATGGCAACACGGTCAGGGAAGTAGACAAATGCAACGATGGCAGGCACAACAGATGTGCAGGGGTGGAAGCCACAGATATGAAATTGCCAATGTAAGTAGGAAACCCATTGCCAAATACTGAACACATGACACCCTCAGATGCTGCTATTGATGACATGGATACACCACATGATAGGACACATTCCCCCTGGACCACATGGGTTCCTGCACAGTAACACTTCATAATCATGAGACCAGATATCACCATCACTGCAGCAAGGGCATGGTTAGCTGCACCAACAACATGTACATCTGAAGCATGAGCACTAGAGAAAAGAAAGTTGCTTTATTCAGCATATGTGTTGAGGCCAAACGAAGTCCTGAAAAAAGAGCAAAGGCCAATGGCCAGTCCATTGTCAAAGTTCAAACAGGGTGACACTGGCAGATGTCACCCTACGCATGCCTGCACAATACCAGGGACAATCCACTAGGAGGGGCAACCGGGGGGCAGGCCAGGCACCGCAGGGACAGGATCAGGGCTCACCAGGGGGAGTCAGGGAAGGGGTGGTGGGTGCAGGAGAGCCACTGACAACTGCAGTGGAGGTGTCTGACATGGTGTGTGCCGGCACAACTGGGGGGCATGACACAGATGTCGTGGGTGCCGGCACAACTGCAGTGGACCCTGCAGATGGGGTGGACAGGTCCGCCACTGCAGTGCCCAAGTCAGACAGGGCGGTAGTGGACTCCACTGCAGTGCCTACCTCCAGGGGAGGAGAATGGGGAACAGGCAAGGTGGGTTGGACAGAGGGGGGACACCCTCACCACATCAGTGGCACAGACAAGCGCAGCGGGGGTGTGGTGCTGGGAGAGCAAGTGGCAGGGGGAGAAGGCCGGAGCATCTTGGGGATGGTATATCTGTGGGTGGGGGAACCTGGGGCAGGGTGTGGTGGGGGCACCTGTGCAGTGGGGGCCTGAGGGATGGAGGACGGAGACCTTGTGCCTGAGCTGCAGGGTGGTGGCGGGGTCTTGCTCTTAGCACTCCGGGGGACTTGCGGGTGGGGGCCTCAGTCCGTCTGCGCCTGGGGGAGGGTGTCCGGGGGCGAGGGGCACTCTGCTCCGTGTGGGTGGGCTTCCTCTTCCCCCGGGATGCTGGAGCAGCTTCATCGGTGGGGAAGAGGCCGAGGTCACAGAGGAAGAGCTGCTGTGACTTTGGGGTTGCAGGTGAGGCAAGGGAGGGTGCTTTGGAGGGAGAGGGAACTGAGGACTGCGCAGTGCATGTGGATGCGTGTGTGTGTTCCAGGGCCCCATCCCCTGTGAGTCTGGCTTCAGTCCCCTGAATGTGCGTGCGTGTGCGTTTTGTCATTGGCGTGTGTGTCAGTGTGCTGGATGTGTGTGTGCTGGTGTGTGCCTGTGCCAGTGTGTGTGTGCCTGGGATGGGTAAGGTGCTGGGGAGTGTGGATGGAGCAGAGGCAGGAGGGGTGAGGGACCGTTTGAGGAGGGACACTGCTGCCGTCAGGGAGGAGTCCATGGACCTATTGCCCCTCTGTAGGTCAGACATGCCCGATGAGATGCCCTCCATGAACGACACCAGCTGAGTCAACAGCGCGGTGTGCGCATGGAGGACACTCAGCATGGCTGTCTGCCCTACATGGAGCTGGCGAAGGAGGTACACAGACTCCTCACTCAGGGCAGCAGGGGACACAGGGGCAGGGGGTGCGGTGCCTGGCCCAAAGGAGACACGCTCCCGGACATGGGAGCCTCCACGGACCTGGGGAATGGGAGCCGATGGGAGGGCGGTGGTGGTGCTGGTGGTGGCGGGGACAGCAACACTAGCTGGGGTGTGGTGGCTGCTGACACCCGCCTCCACAAGGGAGTCATCCTCCGAGTTGCTCTGGTCCTCAGCTGAGGTGGATGCTGCTGAGGACTCCTCGGTGTGGCTCCCTCGCCCTCCGTGCCACTGGGTCCCTCCGACCACTCCTCGGCTGCTGACCCAGTCTGGCTCTCCGGCTCCTCCTGGTCCGTGGAGCTGTCCCCTTCCGTGGCCGTGGATGTATCTGCAAACAATGGGGAAACAGACAGACATCAGTCACCTGCACCAAACGCACACACCACTGTGAGCACAGCACATTACAGAGCAAGCCCTGGCATCATTAGTTGTACATTGCTAAAAGTGCCCTAATTGAACAGGAGAAGTCAATTGTCAGTCTGATGCCAAGCATGGCACTCACATCCCACATGGCCTTGCACCCATCTGTCTGGTGTCTGTTGGATTGCAACACCCCAGTGTTGACACATGCACCAAGTACACAGTAGTTGGACAGTGCAGAGGACACGGTGTGGACACATCACAGCTCTTGCCACTGAGTCAGTACAGGTTTACGGATGTAAGGGATGCCCAGAGTCAAATAGGAAATGCATGTGATGCATTCCAGCGACAGACACCATGATGCACCCATGTCCTGATAGCCAGCGCCACTATGGTGTGCATGTAGCACATGTCACTCCCCTGCAGGATCACCAATCAGTAGACACATGCCATGGCGGAGGCATGACTGCAAAGTCATACATCACTGTCTCAGTGATGTATGACTTTGCAGCCAGACAACAACACTCTGCACTGTGTCACAATAGTAGGTCATGGGGAATGCAAGTCCTGGAGCTGCACAAGTGCACATGTACATCCCCCCACAACACATCCTCTTAACCCTCATCTGTCCAGGTCATACCTATTGGACATATGGGAGACCTGTGACACTACCCTCTGAACCTGAGCCCCTCACACTCTGCTGTGCATGGGGAACAGCTGCCTGAACTTCACATTTACATGCCCCAGTCTGCATGGGCAGCTGATCAGACACCTATGTGTCACACAAGTATCGTCTCCTATGGTCACATCTCCAGTGGCATGCTGAGCCCCTACCAAGAAACTCCACAGCAGTCCTGGCGACTAATCCACAGCACACTGACACAGAGGCAGACACCTGAGGGGTCAAATCACTGTGCACAATGTGTCCTCTGATACACGGGAGTGGGAGTACAGAGTGTATTGTATGGCCTGGAGTAGGCATGACTGTCCAGCCCCACATGAATGAGGGATGAGCCCTGGACTGTAGGCAGCTGGCTAAGTATGTGTGACACACGTCATATACATACTCCTGGGGCCCAAACATTGTTCCCACCCGCAGCATGGGTGTGTGCCAGGTACCCCAGCCACATGTGGTGGATCAGCTCAGCAATTGGACCACAGATCAAAGTAACACGCTGAATACATGTCAGAATACAGGCATTGTGTAAGCAATGGACCCACCCATGATGCCCACCACAGAGTCAGGGAAACAGATGCTGTCTCCCACCTTGAGTCAAGCAAACTGCAAGGACACAGTCCTAAGTGACAGAATTCCCTGCATGTAAGGGCCACACCTGGGTATCAGATGAGGAGTGGGCAGTGCACAATAGAGGGACATGGCTCCTGGACAACATGACTGCTGTACTGTGGCAGTTCAACCTGGCCCGAGGAGGGCACATAACATGTTAGACAGAGTACACAGTGCAGTCTTTGACTCACCCCCTCCTTGCTGCTCTCTGGCCTTCAGCTGCCCATCCAGGTCTGGAAAGACCACCGCCAGGATCCTGAGCATGTGGGGGTCAGGGTCCGTGTTCCGCCCTCCTGCGAGGAGGCGACAGCTTCAGCTGGACCCGTGCAATCCTCCGGGTCCAGCCCCGAAGGTCCTGCCACCTCTTTTGGCAGTTGCGGATCCGGCGCTTGTAGACCCCCACGGACCGGACAGCCCGGACGATGTCCTTCCATATCTCATGCTTCCGATGGGCAGAAGCCTGTCAGGATGACAAAGTGATAAGGCCATTACTACACATGCAACATATCCGTGCATGACACAGTTGCATATACATGTCGCAATCACAGGGGCACATGGTGTACCCAGGCAGTGCACGGCTGCCCATGGACAGTTTTCCAGAAGTCACTACATGGTATCATAGCATGGGGAGTAAAACCCTGTTCAGAAGCACTGTCACTGCACCATACCTGTCCAGTGCAAGTCACTACACACTATGGGGGGTGACAACTACTCAGTGAGCCTGCTAGCCAGTGGTGTGCTGACTCTCAGCCTTGCTAGTCAGACAAAATGCACATTCAGAAAGGCAGTGCACAGAACACTCACCTGCTCCCCTGGTGTCCCATACAGCTTGCTGTACTGTGGAAGTAGGCTGTCCAGCAGGGCCTGGTTCTCTTCAAGGCTGAAGGCTGGGGCTCTCTCCACAGTACGTGCCATTGCAGGGTCCAGAGGGGCAGAGACAGCAGCAGTGCAGTGGCAGATGTCGTCCTGGAGCATGTAGTGCAGGCAAGTGGGCTCTCAGGGGAACATGCAGCAATATATATGTGCTGGAGAGGCAGATACTGTCCCTTGTGTCCAAAGTGATAGGTCCAAGTCGTTTGCATCTTCTGAATCTGGCCAATCCATGGAATAGCAGCACCAAAACACGCCCACAGCATCCTTCAAAATTTCAACTTCATGACATACATGATTTTGCAACATTGTTGTGGGTGACCAACTGATTTTCCAGCAACCGACTCGTTCGAATATTCGAAAACGCGTCCGTTGCCAGGCAAGCCCATTGTCAATGGGTGCGCACCGATCGGTCCATTGAGGTACAACGCGCACAGGGGTACAACGCTGCACCCGCACACATTGAATGCAATGGGCCGGCCGGAGGCACCGATCGGTCCATTGCAGTACAACGCGCACAGGGGTACAACGCGTACCCGCACACATTGAATGCAATGGGCCGGCCGGAGGCACCGATCGGTCCATTGCAGTACAACGCGCACAGGGGTACAACGCGTACCCGCACACATTGAATGCAATGGGCCGGCCGGAGGCACCGATCGGTCCATTGCAGTACAACGCGCACAGGGGTACAACGCGTACCCGCACACATTGAATGCAATGGGCCGGCCGGAGGCACCGATCGGTCCATTGCAGTACAACGCGCACAGGGGTACAACGCGTACCCGCACACATTGAATGCAATGGGCCGGCCGGAGGCACCGATCGGTCCATTGCAGTACAACGCGCACAGGGGTACAACGCGTACCCGCACACATTGAATGCAATGGGCCGGCCGGAGGCACCGATCGGTCCATTGCAGTACAACGCGCACAGGGGTACAACGCGTACCCGCACACATTGAATGCAATGGGCCGGCCGGAGGCACCGATCGGTCCATTGCAGTACAACGCGCACAGGGGTACAACGCGTACCCGCACACATTGAATGCAATGGGCCGGCCGGAGGCACCGATCGGTCCATTGCAGTACAACGCGCACAGGGGTACAACGCGTACCCGCACACATTGAAAGCAATGGGCCGGCCGGAGGCACCGATCGGTCCATTGCAGTACAACGCGCACAGGGGTACAACGCGTACCCGCACACATTGAAAGCAATGGGCCGGCCGGAGGCACCGATCGGTCCATTGCTGTTCAACGCATCACTGTACATGTGACTGGCATATGTCAGCATGCCTGTCTCAGATGGACATATGCCAGCCACAGATAGCTCCCAGGGAGTGAGGGGCACACCTACATCACGACAGCCTGTCCAAACCTTATCATAAGGCATGTAAGGCTGCATTTCCTATTGTGTGTATGTTGGTGTACATGTTGTCCTGTGGGTGTCACCTGTGGGCAGCCACCCCCAGGCTGTGCACGTGTTAATGGGGACAGGATCCTGGGTGTTACGTGTACGTGACCACTGTGATGTGCAACTGTTCATATCTGTGCATGTGCCATGGTCACATTTCACAGTGGTGTTTGTGTATGTCATGTCACATACCCCGTGAGTCCCATGTGGGACGGTATGTTTGAGCCAGGGTGTCCCAGTGGCACAATAGTGATGGCCCTCCACAGTCTTTGTGCATGTAGTGTTTACAATGTCTCTGATTTCATGTGCACAATGGGAGACAGTCTCCACATCCACGTTGTGTGTGCATGGACTCTGATGTTGTGCGTGTGTGTCACAGACGTCCATGGCTCTCCTGCCATGGCAAGTGTGGCCACTACCTGTGGGGGTCATGTTTGTTTTGTTGTGGTGTACACATGATACTCCAGGTGATGCCAGTGTCCATGTGGCATTACAGGGTCCCTGGGAATGTGCCTGTCGTTGAGCTGTGGTGCCTGGGGCACATCTGTCCTCACATGTCACTGGGGGGTGACTGTGACACAGCATCATGATATCCAATGGGCCAACCTGGGACAAATTGATGCCACCTGTAGGACCGTGTTGACAGATGTTGGCCATGTATGTACCATACATGTCGTTCCGGTACTGCACACTTCATGTAGTTGTGCCTCATGATGATGTATGTTGGGATCTTGAGTGTGTTCAATGCCGCATATGTGGGGTGACTGACGATCTTGCTTACTTCTCCTCTGCACTGCAGGGCTCCTGCTGTCCATCGGCCATTCCCAGACCTGGCAACGATGGTGGAACGGGACAGCATCCGACGGTACCGCTTCACCAGGCAGCTGATTGAGGATTTTGCAGTGCAGTTGTCCCCACATTTGCAGCCTGGCCGGCCGTATCCTACAGCGCTGACCCCCAAGGTGAAGGTGATGGCAGCCCTACACTTCTTTGCCACCGGTACCTTCCAACATACTGTGGCGTCTGCTGGTGGGATGTCACAGACCATGTTCAGCCGTGTGCTCCGCGATTTCTTGGCGGCAATGTTGCTCTTCCTGAACCGGTACATCTATTTCCCTAGACTGCGACGACTCACTGACGTGAAGAGTGACTTTTATGCCCTGGGGAGGATGCCGCATGTCATTGGCTCCATTGATGGGACACATGTGGCTTTGGTACCACCACAGGCCCAGGAGCAGGCCTACAGGAACCGCAAGCACTACCACTCGGTCAATGCACTGGTGGTGTGTCTTGCAGACATGACCATCACACACGTGTGTGCCCGTTTCCCTGGTTCAGCACACGATGCCTTTGTGATGAGGAGTAGTCGCATCCCCAGGTTGATGGCACAGATGCAGAACCAGCGTGCCTGGCTTGTCGGTGTGTACTGACTTTGTGCCATTGTGTGTGATCTGATCTGTAGTATTCCGCCCACTTTTCCAAGTCAGCTGATGTGCACTTGTCTGTCCGTAGGTGACTCGGGATACCCCAACATGCCGTGGTTGCTGACACCCCTCAGGAACCCTGTGACACCTGCCCAGATGCGCTACAATGAGGCACATGGTCGGACCAGGAGAGTGATTGAGCGGACCTTTGGTCTCCTGAAGAGCCGCTTCCGCTGCCTGGACAAGACCGGAGGGTCCCTCCCATATGCCCCTGCGAAAGTGTGCAAGATTATCATCGTCTGCTGCATGCTCCACAACCTGGCAGTGCGGAAGGAGTTGCCTCTCATCCAGGATGACGATGACCAACATCCGCCACCTGTGGAGGATCCTGGCCTGGAACACGATGCCAGTGACGATGATGATGATGATGGTGATGGTGATGTCCGCACACAGCTCATCACCAACTTCTTTAGCTGAATGTGAGTATCCTGAGGTGTCATGTCAATGATGTGAGTTGGCATGATGTGTGGGTGGTGCTCTGGTGCTGTTGGAGTGTGTCCATGGGCTACTTGACTGGATGTGTGTTGCGATGTGTGGTGACAGGTGGGCTGTACTCCCCAACAGTGTTGACATGCTAACTTGGTTCTGGGTGGGTATCTTGTAACATGTATTGTGCATGAGTTTTGCTGTTCTGTCCTGTACTCCATTGCTTTTGACTGTGTGTCATTTCTGTCCTTCACAGGGTACTTTCAGATTCGTTTGGTCAACTGTGTCCACCGACAACGTGATTGCACATCCAGGCTGGTAGCTGTTGTGTCCCTACAGGTGATGTGCGCCACACCCATGGACTTCCTTCTGTCTACAGTTGTTGACTGTGTGCCCGCTACCAGGTGGGGTTACCTTGCATCTGTAGTGGTTACGGCATGTTGCTACTGTGTAATAAACCTGTGCTTCACTTAGTGATGTGCGTTGTCTGTGGTCACACATTTGACTGCCATTTGCTTACTGCACCTGTGGGCTACTTGACTACAACTGGGAATGGGTGTGGTGTCTGTGCATTGCACCGTCTTCCCTGGCAACATCAGTGTAGGCAATGAGTCAGATGGCCTAGGTGTGTATGTGTTGTGTAGCCCTGGTGGTGTGTCTCCCTCATATGTGTCACGTTGCCTGTACTCACATGCCTGTGTTGTCCTTGCTGTTGCAGTTCGCATACACAGTGTAATTTTGTTGTTCATCATCCCCATAACAGTACCCACGTTGGAATCACGACAGAGGCAAGTATGGTGTATTATTGTGTTTATTGTGATACATCTGTGATAATAGTGCATAGGATGGATTGTGCTGTACATGAATCTTGCAATCCCAAGTTCCTAGATGAATAGAAAGTCCAGGTAGACAGGATCCCCAGTATCGGGGCCACAGTTGTCTGACACATTGTTCCAACTTGTACTCCCCATGCAATGTGTGGGAGTAGTGTTGCCATCAACAGGGTGAACAGTCTGTGCACAAAGGCGAAAATCCAGAACAGGTTCAGGCTTCCTGGGAGTTGCGCTTGGCCATCAGCCTCTCACTTTCCCCTCCTCGGACGACCCCTCTTCTTGGGGGGGCCCTCAAGTGCAGGCTGCTGCGGTGCAGGGGACTCTCCGCCAGAGTCCTCCTCCCTCCCTGTGGCAGTTGCAGTTTGTTCGGTACCAGATGTTGTTGGCACACAGGGAGGTGTGGACTGGTTGCTGTTCATCTGGCGGAGGCATTGTAAAATGTCCCTGTGCACCGCCGTCATCTCATGTAGTACATCCCACTTGGACTCCACGCGGGTCATGTGGGAGTCCACACGTGACATGTGGGAGTCCACACGTGACATGTGTGACTCCACATGGGACATGTGGGAGTCCAAGCGGGCATGATGGGCAGCCTGCTGCTGTTTGATGTCTCTGAGGAGCCCCACTACCTGGCTGAGCTCTCCGGTGCTGGACTGGTACGCATCAGCTATGCGTACCAGTTGTGGGTCTTCATGCACACCAGCAACGTCTGCAAGCAGCGACCTCTGTCTCCCACCCCTCCCACCACCCCTGCTGACATGTGCAGTGTGTGCAGTTGCACGCACAGATAACCCTGGTCCACCTTGGGGTTGGTGGTGGTGGTGGTGTCCATGGCCCCAGGTTGGTCCAGGGTCACTGCGCTGGTGTTGTTCCTTATTCTGTCCATGTCGGCAGGGATGGTATTCGTGGTGACAGTCGTTGGAGGGGTGGGTGCAGGGGGTGCAGCTGGTGGACCTGCTGGTGCTGCAGCTGGTGGTCCTGCTGGTGCAGCATGTTGACTTGCACCGGATGTGCCAGGTTGTTCTTCATCGTCCGAGGAGGACAGAGGCTGTACGACGCCAGTGAGCTCGGCATCCTCTTGAGCCTGGGACTGGGACTCCTCAGCGTCTGCTGCTGTGTCCCTATCATCACCTGTTTTTGGGAGACACAAACAATGTATGTCATGTTTCTGCAGGCATCAGTGGTTGACACACCTGACAGTTGTGACTGTGCCTCGGGGTGCGGGCCTGTACATTGTATTGTCCTAAGTCGTCACAGTCAGGGGTTGATATTGGTGTGGCACATTGTCCTGCATTATTTGGGCATTTCTATGTATTCTCTGGGGTGTGAACATGGTCTGCATTGATTGTGTTTGGTTGACAGCCAGACCTCCTTCCCACCCACCCACCCACCCAGTCAGTTATCCCACCATGGAACGTGCTTGCATTGCAGGGAGTGTAAGTTGTCTCTCAGGATGTCAGTCAGAGGTGTCCTGCTGTTTGTTGGTGCACAGTTGGCAGCAGGGCCTTGTGCTCCCCGCAGCAGTAGCCAGTGTCAGCCATCTTGTGAGTCCTTCTCCACTCCCTGTGATGTGAGCATGGTTCAGGGTGGTGTTGATGGGCCAGTTGTGAGGCTGAGCAATGTCTGTGACTACGACTCCCATCATGCTATTGCCTCCACCCCCTTCCCAGCATGCCCATGCTTCCTTCCTTTTGACTCTGCTTCCCTGTGGGGTGGGCTGGCTGTGCTGACAGGATGGCTGGGAGTGTTGTCCTGGCAGTTGTTTGGCTAAGAGTCCCAAGAGTGTCCCTGTGCTTCACACAACATAACCCAGGGTGGTGGTGCTTTGTGGGATCTTGTGTTAGGATGGAGGGCATTGCATTCTACCAGGTGGGTACTGTGGAGTTTGTGTTGGGGGGGTGTGAGGGGAGGTGCTGGTGACTATGGTCAGTGCTGCAAGTCCCCCTTCCCACCCAGCCAGCCGGATATCCCACCATGGAACGTGCTTGCATTGCAGGGAGTGTAAGTTGTCTCTCAGGATGTCAGTCAGTGGTGTCCTGCTGTTTGTTGGTGCACAGTTGGCAGCAGGGCCTTGTGCTCCCCACAGCAGTAGCCAGTGTCAGCCATCTTGTGAGTCCTTCTCCACTCCCTGTGATGTGAGCATGGTTCAGGGTGGTGTTGATGGGCCAGTTGTGAGGCTGAGCAATGTCTGTGACTACGACTCCCATCATGCTATTGCCTCCACCCCCTTCCCAGCATGCCCATGCTTCCTTCCTTTTGACTCTGCTTCCCTGTGGGGTGGGCTGGCTGTGCTGACAGGATGGCTGGGAGTGTTGTCCTGGCAGTTGTTTGGCTAAGAGTCCCAAGAGTGTCCCTGTGCTTCACACAACATAACCCAGGGTGGTGGTGCTTTGTGGGATCTTGTGTTAGGATGGAGGGCATTGCATTCTACCAGGTGGGTACTGTGGAGTTTGTGTTGGGGGGGGTGTGAGGGGAGGTGCTGGTGACTATGGTCAGTGCTGCAAGTCCCCCTTCCCACCCAGCCAGCCGGATATCCCACCATGGAACGTGCTTGCATTGCAGGGAGTGTAAGTTGTCTCTCAGGATGTCAGTCAGTGGTGTCCTGCTGTTTGTTGGTGCACAGTTGGCAGCAGGGCCTTGTGCTCCCCACAGCAGTAGCCAGTGTCAGCCATCTTGTGAGTCCTTCTCCACTCCCTGTGATGTGAGCATGGTTCAGGGTGGTGTTGATGGGCCAGTTGTGAGGCTGAGCAATGTCTGTGACTACGACTCCCATCATGCTATTGCCTCCACCCCCCTTCCCAGCATGCCCATGCTTCCTTCCTTTTGACTCTGCTTCCCTGTGGGGTGGGCTGGCTGTGCTGACAGGATGGCTGGGAGTGTTGTCCTGGCAGTTGTTTGGCTAAGAGTCCCAAGAGTGTCCCTGTGCTTCACACAACATAACCCAGGGTGGTGGTGCTTTGTGGGATCTTGTGTTAGGATGGAGGGCATTGCATTCTACCAGGTGGGTACTGTGGAGTTTGTGTTGGGGGGGTGTGAGGGGAGGTGCTGGTGACTATGGTCAGTGCTGCAAGTCCCCCTTCCCACCCAGCCAGCCAGCCAGATATCCCACCATGGAACGTGCTTGCATTGCAGGGAGTGTAAGTTGTCTCTCAGGATGTCAGTCAGTGGTGTCCTGCTGTTTGTTGGTGCACAGTTGGCAGCAGAGCCTTGTGCTCCCCACAGCAGTAGCCAGTGTCAGCCATCTTGTGAGTCCTTCTCCACTCCCTGTGATGTGAGCATGGTTCAGGGTGGTGTTGATGGGACAGTTGTGGGGGGGCAATATGTGTGAGTGCGACTCCCATGATGCTATTGGCTACACTGACTTGGCCAGCATACACAGAATTCCTTCCTTTGAGTGGTCTTCACTGTGTGTTGGTGTTGTTGTGGTGGCTACATGTGTGGATGTGTGTGTTAGTTCTATTTGTGCCACTGCCTAGCTGTAGTTGTGGTTGTGTTTGTACATGTGTTGGCACAGTTGGATGTGACTTTTTTGATGGCATGTGTTGTGTTTATCTGACTGACATACACATTTTGGGATGATTCTGTTCTAGTTGCTGTGTAATTGCTATGAGTGCATGGTTTGACTCTCCCCTTGACAGTGATGTGTGTGTTTTGTGGCAGTTTATTGTGTACATTTGTTGTGTACTCACCAGGCTCTGGGATGTCCTCTAGTCCATATACGCTCACTGGCGGAAGGATGGCCCGCACCTTCTCCTCCCAGGGCCTGAGGTATACTGGCTTGGCAGGAGGGCCACTGCCGGTGTATTGGCTCAGGTGGTAGTCTTTCTTGAGCAGCTCCCGGACCCTCCTGCGCACGTCATACCACCTGTTCTGGATGTCGGTCTTTGTGCGCCGACATGGTGATTGGGCGTTCACCCTGTTGATGATCCTCTCCCACATCTTGGTTTTCTGCGACATGGGGGTCTGTTGGACCAGAGTGCCAAACAGCTGTGGCTCCACCCTGAGGATCTCGTCTACCATGACTTCCAATTCACTATCTAGGAACTTGGGATTCTTCTTGGGGGGCATGGTGATGGGTGGTGATAGTGGGTGATGTGTGTGTTGGTGTGCAGGTGAGGGTGTGTGGGTGTGTGTTGTGCTGGGTGTATGTGAGGTAGGTATTTGTTGGTGTGCTGCTGGTGTGTGGCTTGTGTGAGGGATGAGCTGTGGGTGTGTGGTTGCTTTCTCTTGGGTGCTGGCAGTGGAATGGCATTTGCAAAGGCTCATGGTAGTGATTTGTGTCCTTTATATAGGTGGAGTTGTTGGTGTGTCTTTGTTCTCTGTCCCCACCCCCCCCAGTATTTATTGGCTTGGTAATTGCTTGTTTGGCCTTTTTTTGGTTGATTTTTCCTTTGTGCTGTTTGTGTATGTTGGAAACGTTCTTGTGACCGAGTCGGACCCTGCATTGGTCTCGTACGGTGTTTTCCGTTTCGTTCACGCTGTGTTTGTGCAGTTTTGTATGCTGCGTACGCGTCGGTCGCGGTGTATTGTGTTGCTTCGGCTCGGTTTTGTATGCGTGTCGGTCGTACGGCTTGTCCTCCGTCCGACTCGGTCGTGTTTTTCGCGCCTTGCATCGTACTTTGCAGGTTGGAGTTGGCGGGTACGATTCGGTCGGATTTGTTCCGGGTGCGTGTCGGTCGGTTGGATTCGCGTGTTTTTCCGGCCGGATTGCTATTTTCCGAGCGGGTCGGTCGGTCGGCTTGGTTTCCTGACGTGTCGGTCGGATTTATCGCGGCTTGCATCGTACTTGGCGTGTCGGGCGCCACTGGTACGTGTCGGTCGGTATTTTTTCCGGATCCGAGTCGGTCGGTGCTTTTTCCGGCCCGAATCGGAATCGACCCCAGAGTTGTGAAGTCAGTTTCTGTGACTTTTTTACACATTGTGTCTGCTAATAAGTCCTTGTCTCTCTCCACTTATGATTTTAGGACCTGTCCCCTTAATGCCTGCACTGTTAAACCTATTCTACCAATACTTGAACGACAGCAAACGAATTTCACAGTCAAAGGCACATTTTCTTAAACTTCCGTTGATTTGTATTGTGGTTATCGAAATTATGGGGATAAATTGGAAACTTCATACAATTGTCCTTATAGAAATGCACAGTCTTCATTTAAAAATATATTTTTAGAATGGAGATTATTGACAACGCTCACTTAATAGGGGCACAGGGCGGCCTCTTGGGAAATTCAGGTTTTCTTGATAGAATAGTTTCTGAACAATTGTTATGACTAAGGCAGCAGAGATCACCTGGCAGTCCACGCCTCAACCTGAGCAAGGCCAGCAGGACAGGAACAGAGTCAGTTGAATACCAGCCTGATGATATCTACGTCACTCTTCCCTTATCCTTCTGGTGTTTCAGTTTGACTCGCATGTGTGGATACCGTCCAAAAGCTCCTATACGTAAATCTACCTCTGATTGGGCAATACAGCAGCTTTACTGTAACAGTATCAAATGAAACATGAAACATGAAAATTAGGGAAGCAATCCACAAACTGCATCAATAGGAGGCTGGGCAGTCATGCTGCTGACTGATCAGCCAGCTGTACTGCCTTTGATTGGCATTTGCCAGCATTATTCCAGGCTTAGTCGGGCTGGACAGCAGATGCAGGCAGTGCTTAATTTGAGCTCAGCACTGGCACTTAATCATCAACACCAGCGCTTTAGGCACGAGGAGATTAAGTGATTTGCCCAGAATCGCAGGATGTTGAGCCGACGCAAAGACTCGAACTTAGTTCCCCAGCTCCGAAGTCGGCAGCTGTGGCCATTACGACACATCTCTCCCCACTTTCATAGCTCTGTTTTAGGCGGTACTAACAGAAGAAATGGGCTGGTGCAAGCTTCCTCCTGACGAGAGCCCCGGCACTCATTTTTTTTTTACAAATTAACCAATTGATGCAGGGTTCTGGTATTTGCAGTCTCCAAATCACCAAACCTCCCCATGGCAGTGCACTAGGTTGTCGGACTTGCCCTATAGTCAGAAGTGAGGTATATTACGTACATGCCACAATCTATCTTCTCATTTATGTCGCAGAAGCAGAGTATTTTCCTCAGTCCTGGCCTATGATCCTTATCCATTCATGTGATGTAGCCTAAGCTTCTTGCTGTTCACTCAGACTCTGCCTTTCACTGTATAGTTGTAGAGACCTTTTCCAATTAAAAAGGGGAACCTTGAGTAAGGGGAAGGAGCAAACTTCTATCTAGCAACAGGAACACCTGGGTCTGGGCAACTTTTAAAAGTGTGCTTGCATCAAGTATCATGTAACTTCGCACTTTCAGCGGCCAAGGTGAACTATCACTCTCAATTTGTAAATTGAAGACAAAAGATCTCTATCAAATATGACTGTTGCTGCATCCTTGCTGCTCGACAGGTAGGCAGGCATCTTATGTCTTTGTGTAAGTGCGCTGTGTGGGCCATGCCCCTTTCCACAGTATTTTGCTCAGGAGTTGCTTCTCTCAGGCCACAGCCTGACTCTCTGGGACTGGCATGATACAGATAAGCTGAGCAGAGAGAATATGTCCTGTTCCTTTCAAGTTTTTGTGATTTCCAATCAGACACAAGCATTTGGCTTTAACATTGTTACAGCTGGGGCCGGGGAAAGGAAAGACCAGAGCAGGGGAATTTCAGGAAAATGTCAGGCAGCAGCTCTGACTAATGAGGAACCTTAAAGTGCAACTTACAACTATGAGGCCTAAATGCATGTACGGAGACCACAGCAATCTGTACCTGTAAGAAATTGGAAAATTAGTTAGGGGGTTAAAACCCACTCAAACAATAATATCAATCCTTGTAAGAGTGAAAAACTAGGGTCACTAAATAGATCGGTGCTAAACCCTCTGGTAGCTTGGCACAGAGCAGTCTGGTTTAATTTACAGGCAATATGTAAAGTATTTATACAATAATTAAACAGTTATAAAGTAGCACAACACAAAAAGAAATCCCAAACCAATTTAGAAAAATACAAAAATATTTTAATAAATAACATTACACCAAAATAACAAAAATCCAATAAGCAGAACCGCAGAATTTTAAAAGTTTGAATTAAAAATAGAGACCAAAAGCACAACGTGCCAACCGCAGTAATTTGGTCGCTTTAGACTTGCTCAAAATCAAAAGTTAATGCTGACCGTAATTGAGCGTGGGTCGGAACCAGGGAACAGGTTGGAAAATTTACCTTCTGACTTAGAAACTCTCATGGAGAAAAAGTGAGTGTCAACAAGTCATTATAATTCATTATTGAGTTATTTTATTATCCTTTAGTCTCAATTTATCTCGCCGGAATGCAAATTTGAAGGCATTCACAAGTATAACCTTGAAGAAATGTAATTGATGTCAAAATAATATCCCTTGTAGGCTCCCCTACTTGATACAGTATATCACCCAAGCCCACAAGGGTATACGGGTTAACCCAATATTGTGTAAAAAAAATTTAAAAAACTATTTAAAAGTGGCATTTTCAGAATTGCAATTTAAAATCTGACTTCACCATAAGTTTAGATTTTAATAGAGACCCCAAACTCGAAAAGTCTATCTCACAGTTGGGGATTACACTTTTAAAATGTAATTAGGTAATCCCAATGGCAACTAGGCTTTGCAGTTGTGTAAAACAAATTTAAGTGTTTTTCGCTGCCAAGACATGCAGAACTTAAAAGTACATGTCCTGCCTTTTAAATACTGTACACCCTCCCCTCTGGGTTGTCCATGGCCTATTTTAGAGGTGACTTGTATGTATAAAAAGGGAAGGTTTGGGCCTGGCAAAAGGTTTATTTTGCCAGGTCTATATGGCAGTGCAAACTGCACACACAGGCTCTGCAATGGCAGGTCTGAGACATGTTTAGAGGCTACTTAAGTGGGTGGCACAATCAGTGCTGCAGGCCCACTAGTAGCATTTAATTTACAGGCCCTGGGCACATGTAGTGCACTTTACTAGGGACTTATAAGTAAATTAAATATGCCAATTGGGTATGAGCCAATGTTACCATGTTTTAAGAAGAAAGCACAAGCACTTTAGCACAGGTTAGCAGTGGTATAGTGCACAGAGTCCTAAAGCCAACAAAAACGAGGTCAGAAAAAGTGGAGGAGAAAGACAAAAGATTTGGAGGTGGCCCTGTAGAGGGGCCATTTCCAACAATCCTGTAGGAATTAATCACCGAATCCAAATTAGTGTTTTTGTTATTTTTCACGTTCTTTCCATCCAGAAGGTTTTTAGCATCATCAACCTTCGTCACCCTGCATTTTGTTATATAACAGACCATTTTTTCAGAAAAGACTTTCTGTCCCTTTTTTTCCTAGGCAAGTAGTACATTCTTGGAAAAGCCTGAACTGGATTTTATCTTTTCTAAACCCAGTTTGCTTCCATTACTACTAACACTCTTTTAGAACCTTCCCTTTCAGAATCAACCAAATAAATGTGTTCCTCCTGAGAAGGCCCTACCTGAGGATTCTTCTTAACAATCGTCCTCTTCTCTGGCTTGCTCATGAAAGCTGTTTTCACAGCCATTCTCACAATTTTGCTCATATATGTAGTTATAATCTTTCTTAATTCTTTCCTAATACAACCATAGTTGAAGGGGTGAATCCATCCTAATCTATTTCACCCAATCCCACGGCGACAAAACGTAACAATCTACTCCATTACTACCTACAGCACCTCTTTTCCTCATTTTCTGTCAGCCAGGCCCGAAATAGTTAACCATCATAACTTTTACTCTGGTTTATACATCTACCCTTATTTAAGAAAAACCCTTGCTAACCCATCAACCACATCTAACTATTCTCCTGTCTTCCGACTTCCTGTCTTCTATAACAACTTAGAACATCTCGTTTTCAACCAAAGCATTTCATATACTTCATAACGCAATCTATTAAATCACCTATAATCAGACTTCTGTGGTCGACACCCTACTAAAACTGTTCTTATTCACATAGCCAGCTACATTGGCTCAGCAAGCTATAATTACCTCTCTTCTATTTTTATACTCCGCGATCTCTCAGCATCGTTTGCAACTCTGCTAGCCTCACAAAGATATTGATTGGTTCACCTGCTACCTCTTCATTAGACCTTTTACTGTTTCTTGTGGCTCTCACTCTCATTGCCCTCTCCCTTGCCCATCACAGTCCCACAGGGTTCAACCTTGGGCCCATTGGTGTTCTCCTTCTACATTGTATACCAACCATTTGTTTCTCCTATCACTCATATGAAAGTGATCAACTTTTCTCTTCTTAATTCAATCCCTTGTCAAGCACAAGTATTAGGCTCACAGTTATGGAGCACTATATGGCACTACACTGTCTCATGGTTAACTCATCAAAGAAAGAGTTTATCTATCTGTCTCTTACCCAAACTCTCTCCCACATCTCTCACACTCCCTATAATCTTTCCTCTTGATACAGTCACCTGACTCCATTAGCCAGAAATCTTGATGTTTATTTCAACCCTACTGTGTGCATGGAAACCTTCACTACTACCACAGTCCCTGCTACCAGATACCATGTTCTAAATATCTGGAAAATCCAGCCTAACAGCCTGTAAGGAAATGGCTCTTTTTGTATGGTCACCCCTAAGTTTTTGGACTGATGCTGCTGATTTTTCAACCCTGAGAGTGCGCTGAGGCCTGCTAACCAGACCTCAGTGCCTGTGTCCTTACCCTTAAACAGGTCTGTCGAATTGGCTCATACCCAATTGGCTAAGCTAACTTACCTGTAAGTCCCTAGTAAATGGTACCCAGTGCATTTAAATCAAAGGGCTACCTCAGGGATTGCAGCACTGGTTGTGCCACCCTGGGTGTGAGATTAGTAAAATGAGACTCCCAGTCTGCCATGTGCAGGCTGGAAGAGCAGTTTAAACTGCTAGGCTGACTTTGCCATTTACAGTAATGGCAAAGCCAGACTTCCCACTGGTGTATGTGTAAGTCACCCTTAAGGCAGGCTTAGCAAGTCCTAAGGCAGGGTGCAATATATCTCATGGGCAGGAGATGTATTTTACATGTTCTGATGTTAAAAACGCAAAACTGACATTTTTACTGTGCAAAGGCTTGGTTGCCCAATTTGCAAGCACAGAGTTACACGGTGACCCCTCAGTTGTGCTAACTCTGGAACGATGTGACCAAAGTAGGTCATCCAAGTATCAACCAGCTCTTTACATTAAGCCTGACTTGATTCTCAGGTCGAAATTAATGTAACAAGTTGCAGTGTTGCCACCTTGCTGCCTTTAGACCCCTGTGCCCAAACCAGTTGCACACAGGGTCCAGTCACTAAGACAGCTTTCTGACCTATTGTTGAGAGTTCGTAATGACTCACAGGAAAGGATACAATGGGGGCCTGCTCTGAAAGGAGGAGTCACTTCCCTCCTGCAGGAAGCCACACGGGTGTTGACCCAAAAGGGGAGCTTCAAAGGAGAATCCACCTTTGAATGGCAAATGAATAACACTTGGGAGAGGGGCTGCTCCATTGTCTAAGCAGAGAGGCTGGCACTAGAGACAGGAAAGGGGAAACCAGTTGCCAAAGCGGTTTTCCAGGGGTGTATAGCCCCCTTGGTAGCCACACCTCTGGGTTGGGCTAGGAAGCTCCACATGCCAGGAGAGAGGTCCTTCCATATTAGAAGAGAGCAGAATGGCACATCCTGGGATGCCCAGATGCAGCACTTTGCATGAACTGGTCATCAGGTGGGAGGGAACCTGGTAGCCTATTGGCTACCAGCCACGTCCTGCACTGAGGGCATTTTCCAAGCATAAGTAGGGCACCCCTGGTACCCCGAACTCAGATCAAGACTGGAATCAAAGAAGGACCGAGGAAGGACTACTCGGCTGCACCATGGAACTGGCAACGAGAGGCTGCACACTCGTGGAATGCACCTGCTGCACCTGGTGGCTGGGAAAGGAGGGGGACTGTGCCTGCCATATCCTGCTCAAGGAGCAGTCGCCTCTAGAGCCCATCCAAAGCCAGAGACTCCAAGGGCCAGCTGACTGGCTACTGTTCGCAGCACAGGGACACACCAGCTGAAGAAGCATGCTGGGGCAAGTTGGTGGCCCAGCCTTCAACCCTCTGCCAACTGCCGCCATGCAGCATCAGGGACCATGACACAGTGCACAATGTTAAACCCGAGTTCACTGAGTCCGGAAGTGTCATCGAAGTGCAGCTAGGACCTCCGGAGGATGAGTTATCAACTCAGTAAGGATTGACCTGTGACTGCAACATTGGGTGACCAGTAGTCCAATGGGTACTTGACTTCTGCCAGCACCAAGAGGACTTTGAGGAACGTCGACCCTATTACCAGGATCACCTCACCACCTCCGTGGACCGAGGAGTAGTCGGAGCAAGACACCCATCAGCCACATCGCTGCCACAGCATCATTTGAGCATCTTCAGCATTCTTTATCCCTTGCATCAGGACCAAGCATCCACATTACAACTAGCCCAAAATGTTTAGCAAAAAAGTTTGTAAGTGCCACATTGAAAGAATTTGCCAGTGCTTGTTTGCAGTTGAGTGAAATGCTTTTAATTACTATACCTTGTAAATTCTATATCTCCGGAACCCTCTGGTGGATCTTTTTCATTGTGGTGTCTAAAAATACATACAAAAACAGTCTGTTTGGTGGTGTTTAAATGCTTTACACTTGTTCCTATGTGTAAGCCTTGTTGCTCAGAGCAACAGCTACACAGGGTTGAGCTGAAGGTTTGAAAGCAAAACCTAAGGGTCCTAAAGGAAGTTGATAAGTGTATAACACGGTGAGGTCGCACAACCACACCATATAATAAACCCCATTTTCTAACACATCCCATTTCATACAACCAAACACTGATCTCAGACCTTGCCCTCAGCAAATCAGAGTACTGCAACAGTTTACTAGATGATATTCCACAGTACTGAAACAGTTTACCGGATGATATTCCACAGTACTCAATGACATTCCTTCCTTACATCAATGTATGTCCCATGTGTCCGTTTACTAAAAAGAACACTCTGGCTAGCGCTACAGAATCACAGATGTTAGGGCGCTAAGAAGCTGTCCTAATTCCTATTGCAATAAAACTAAAATTTGACTCCTGAAGTCGTGGCTTTATTTATTCATAGTTCTGCTTGCAATCACATAGCGTAACTCTGAAAGCACGTGTTGTTACAAAGATGCAATCCCTGCTTTAACGTGGGCTGTAGCCTGCAGGCCTAGCTCATCTGAATTTCAGCTGCACTGCTTTTGTCGAGGTGACAACAATCCCAAAATATTATGGCATTTCGGGTGGCTAAGAGTTTGACTGGAATATTTATATATACATGTGCACTATACTGTAGTTAACTAGGGTCGTGGTCAGCTGTAAGTATATGCAAGCCCTAATCTTGTGTGTGGGGATTATTGTGGCTGACATAAATAATAAATCCCTTTGTAAAGAAGGGTTTCTAAGCCAGGTCCTCCTTAAATCAATCAATCAATCAGGGAATTTTAAAGCGCGCTACTTATCTGAGAGGGTCTCAAGACGCGGGGGTGAGGAGTGCAGCTCCGAGTCAGCCGAAAAACCAGGTCTTGAGGTTCTTCCTGAAGGTGTGCAGAGTAGGGGAGCGTCTGATGTTGACTGGGAGCTCGTTCCAGGCCTTGGCCGCCATGTAGGAGAAGGCTCTTCCTCCCGCTCTGGTTCTGCGGATGCGCAGGGTTTCTGCTAGGGCGAAGTCGGCGGAGCGGAGGTTTCTTTTGGGTACGTGGAAGGAGACTCTTTCGTTGAGGTATTTGGGTCCGGTGTTGTGGAGGGATTTGTAGGCATGGGTGAGTAGCTTGAAGGTTACTCTCTTCTCGACGGGGAGCCAGTGAAGGTCTCGTAGGTGTTGGGTGATGTGCTCATGTCGTGGGATGCCGAGGACGAGTCTAGCTGCGGTGTTCTGGATGATCCGGAGTTTGCGTAGCAGGGATTTGTTGATTCCAGCATAGAGGGGGGGGGATCCACTTGAAAGTCTTGCCGAGGATGCGGAGGGTGTTGAAGCAGGTAGAGGCGACGGCGTTGACCTGGCGAGGCATGGTGAGGGAGGAGTCGAGTATGATGCTGAGGTTCCGAGCGTGGTCTGTGTGGGTAGGGGGGTTGCCGAGGGCGGTGGGCCACCAGGTGTTGTCCCAAGCTGAGGGGGTGGGTCCAAGGACGAGGACTTCTGTCTTCTCCAAGTTGAGCTTCAGGCAGCTGCTGCTCATCCAGGCCACGACATCTTTCATTCCCTCCTGGAAGCTGAGTCTGGTGGTTTCGGGGTCCTTCATGAGGGATAGGATGAGCTGGGTGTCGTCTGCGTAGGATACTATGCTGAGTCCATGCTGTCTGACGATGGCGGCGAGGGGGGCAATGTAGATATTGAAGAGCGTGGGGCTGAGCGATGATCCTTGGGGTACTCCGCAGTTGATCTCGGTGGGTTCGGAGAGGAAAGGCGGGAGTCTGATCCTTTGAGTTCTGCCGGCGAGGAAGGAGCGGAGCCAGTCGAGAGCGGTTCCCTGTATGCTGGCGTCGTGGAGTCTGGCTGCAAGAGTGTGGTGGGAGACGGTGTCGAAGGCTGCGGAGAGGTCTAGCAGGATGAGGGCCGCGGTGTGGCCTTTTCGAGGAGCGTCCGGATGTCGTCTGTGGCAGCGAGGAGGGCTACATGTAAAACTATGACTTTGTAGTTTCAGTCACGTGCATTTCCCAATCCTAACCCTAAAAAGGCATACAATTCACAGTCACAAGGTTAGTGGAAATGTACATTTAAACAGTCATGTAATCCCCACAGGTGAGAGTCAAGAGGGAAAAGAACCCAAGAACATCCTGATTACAACATCATGAGAGGTCGCATTTGATGAAGCATACCATGATAAGTTATGGGTGAATCGACCTCTCAAATATCGTAATATCAGCCTGTAGGTCCAAACTGTTTTCTACATTTAAGTATAGGGCACAATTGACTTGTCTACTTCAACACTCAAGTACCTTAGACGTTATGACATTTAGCTATCCACCCACCTCCTTTCCCTCCACATGTAAATATGTTTCCATGTTATTGTTATTTTGATTGGAACATTATAGTTCACAATCTGTTATCAGTATGATGTTACAGGACCTATGGAGAAATTCCTGAAGCCTGTACCCCCAGAAAAAAATGGGACTGCCTGGGGCACTTTCTCACACTCATTAAACCTACACTTACTAAAAATATACATATGCTTAAAAGTGCAGTGAGCGAGGGAACATGGCTGGCAATTTGGCTGCACAGCTCTTTGCGTGAGCGCGTTGCCTCTTTTCAGAATCCTTCACTGATCCTGATCATACAGCTGACATTCACGGCTTAACATTGCACCAATTTATGAAGTATCATTCCATAGAGAGATGACGTGGGTTGAGCACTATGGACATATCTGGCGTAACCGCATAACCATTGTCCTCGGCTGCTTGAATACTGCTCAGGTGATGACCAATATTGCAGCCACCTTTGTAGAAAGAAGTTAAGACACACCTAGTGGGGTGTGTGGTGGGGCACGACAGGAAGGAAAGCAGGAGCCACAGAGTAATGATGCCACTCACAAGAATCACAATGCAGCCCACCCTGTCTTTCCAAATACAATGTCAAGAGACACCTGTTAGATATTTGGGCATACAATATCACTTTGACATGAAACTCATTAAAAGAGATAACTATGGCAACTCTATGGAGAACTTAGCAATGCAGATTGAAAGATTAAAAGATGGAACACAGTCTCATCATCAGTGGCTCTGGCAAATAGCTTTGGTTAAAATGGTAGTTCTACTGAAGTTATTATACCCATTTCAAAGCATTCCAGTTCCATTAAACCGTAAGTTCTTCGATCAATTGGAGACACACATGGCCAAATTGTTGTGGACAAGGAAACAACCAAGAATGAGCTGGCAAAACCTCAAGCTCCCACGTAAAGTGAGTGTATTTGCAGCACCTAACTTCATGGCGTAGTATCTGGTTGCACAGCACAAAATGGACATGACTTGTACCACAACCCCAGACGAATTTCACGTTATGGTAAAGAGAGAAACTTGGCATACCCGCTCATGCTTTTCTCAGTTATAACGGAGTGGTAATAGTGACCCCAGGAAGAAATAAACACAGCGGATTACATGGCGTGTGCTTGGGCCAGACTGGCAGAGAGCTGTAAAATGGATAAAATATTAAAGCTATTAATGTTCACATTTGCCATCTGCTTTCAGGAGGTGGCAAATATGAGAGGGTATTGGCTGATGCAGAGCAGGGCAGGATGAAGGCAGAGGGTTGGCAAGGGTGGAGAAAAGAAGGGAATTTTGTTGTCTGGCATTGTCATTCCAAAGCCATTGCTGAGATTGGGGTAGGTGTTGGAAAATGGATCAGGCCACAATGCATCCTTTTCTGCACCACAATTTTACTGGCTGGAATTACTGGCCTCCAAAATTGGGTCAGTTGTTTCTGCACCTGCTAAATCCTGGTACAGGAACCCATGGTGTGAAGTGGAATTCCATACAGGAATTCTGTTCCGCCCAACTGGTATTCGAGCCCCTAGTTGAGAAAATGAAGGTTGTCCTCCTTACCCCAGGTCCAGCCTTTTACATCTGAAGACTTTAATGTTCATGCTGCTTCCTGTGTCAGGAGTATCAATAATGCTAGCCAATCGCAAAAACAGATCACAGGGATGCAGCCTTTAATGGCGTTTGTTTCCCATAATGCAATTCAGGATAGCTGTGAATAATTTGCATTTGAATGGCCCCCTAGACAAGTTGGCCTCCAACAATACCTTTTGTACCGCTGTAAGTATTTACTGCAACAGTACCTTTTGTGCCGCTGTACCTATTTACTCAAGTGCCTTTAAAAACTTTTTTTCCCCTTCCTCCAACACATTTGTGACATATTGTGCCACATTGAAGAATATTATTCGTGTTTAAAAGTCTTAATTGACCAGTTACAAATGGTTTTTACTAGATAGGCTTGTGGCACATAGGTTTTTGGAAATTCAATTGTGGCTATCCATAGGTAGAACTCAAGTGGATCACTACAGGTTAAAGACAATACAAACTGAAATCAACATACGACATTAGACAGGATCAACCAGTTCCTAAATGCATCTGACTCTAACATGATCTTTCTGCCTAGCAGTTTAAGCCTGCAACTACAATCATTTGAAGTTGTTTAGCTGGACTTTTTACCACGAACCGCGCCACTCAATTTCATAGTTTGCCAAACAGCACAAACATGTTCTGTCTGGCAAATTGTGAAATTTCTCAAGCAGCGCAAAATATTTATTTGATGTCTTTGACAATAACTTTGTGTATAATCCTTTAAGTGGATTGCAGTTGAGCGTGCACCCCCTCGCCCCCCTTTCTGGATCCTTTACATATCTAGCAGTTCATTCTGCATCACAGAGATTATGCCAAATGCAGAGGTTGAAAAGATCTGTTCTAGTGGGTCAATTTTCTTCAGAATTCTAATGATAAAGCTCTCTAACTTTAATTAGAATATTTACATGAATACAAATTGAATTGTGTTTTGCATGCCACAATCTTGGTGATATACTGTTAAACGGACACTTCACGGTCTTATCTTCGTACACAAGCACTTTGTTAAGAAAACAATGAATTTGTTATTTAGTGGTGGATTATACCAAATACATTTTTATTGGATCTATTGATTTTAACAAGACCTTTAACATAATAGTTAAAATTTCAAAGATCAGAATTGAATAATTTTACGTGACTAGTGGTGTACCATAATTCAAGACAATTAACAAATTATTTAAAAAACATAAGGCTGAATTTAAGAAAACCTCAAAATCAATTTACAAGAGCAAATTTTCAAAAATGTTTCAGCAAAATACAAGTGGTGCTGGTGGATTCTGATGAGACCATAATACAACTAATTCCATCATGCTGTGAACTGTTTTTGTCAAACATGTCCAATATTGTGATGTCAGTTTGCCAGCCATGTTTCGATATCACTATCAGCGTGCCACACATCTGGTAGTTCTCTGTCAGTTTTGCTCATACAGGATTAACAAGGTTCTTTGTTTCTTCGCAGAACGAAATTTCCCTGCTCCTCAAACCCATATCAGAGAAGATTCATGAAACCCAAGGGTTCAGAGAGATGAATCGTGGGAGCAAAATGTTCAACCACCTCTCTGCAATTAGCGAAAGTATTCCTGCATTAGGATGGGTGGCACTGGTGAGTGGAGCACACTGGACGAAATAATTTTGAGAATTCCAATTGGAACATTGTGAGCTCTAGTACAGGAAATCATTACCTCCTTCCTTGTGAAAACATGACCACAGGCTAAAATACCGACTGATCCACTCAGCCTTTTATCCTTCCATGATCCATAAAATGAGTACCATTTAGTTCAGTAACAATAAACATTGGTTATTCAGCACGAAGGTGTCCCAAGGTTTGAACTTGCACTTTACTAATATCCAAGTGATGTTATTGTTTGATGTGCTATGTAAATTAGCAAACATGGAAGAAACAAAGCTGTGATGTCTTGCTGCTCCAAAAATCAATAGTGATTTTTGAGCACCTCTCATTGGCAATTCAGGAAATCCATCCCATGATCTGATGTTTCTGAAGGATACTGTATGTGATCTAGTGGCTTAATTGCTGACCTTCGGACAAGGAGCCTGTGTTTTAGTATGGCACTTAACCAAAAAATGTGTGCTTCTGGAATAGACCACTTTACCTCCCTGCATGTCAGATTCTAAATATGTAACATCACTTCTTTTTTTTGTAATTCAATCTCAACTGTTCTGGACACCCATAATACCGTTCGATGAAAAGCACCTTATGTTAGAGATGTTCCTGTTACTGCAGGAAAAACAAGTGTTACAAAGCCTGTCAGCCTAGCTTAAAGTTTGAGGTCTGCTAGTATTGGCTTTGCTCAGCATTGCAAGAATTGGCTACATCAAAAGCTTCGGGCAATTCTGGATTGGTATTTTCTATACTTCTAAGGTAGCCACCACATTGTGTCTAGAGCCAATTCAGCTGCTGTATTGGAAACATACAAAATAATGTTCCAATATTGCAGAACATTACTTTTGACACCAGTGGCGGCTGTCTTAGAAAGGTAGAAAATAACTTTCCAAGATGTCTGGCTGCAGCAATGGGCTTTGTCAAAGATTATAAAATTGCTTTGCAAGCATTGGCAAAGCCATCTTGGAACATCATGTATTGGCCATGCCTTCCTAACGCTTTCAGATCAATATGCTGATCTCTTATTATAAACACTATGGAAAAGAGAAACCAACCCTAACCACCTGAACACTACATACACACACCCATGCAACTGCTTCATCATTGGAGGCTCAAAGGTATTGTTATTGTATTACACCATTCACGTTACACAACATGGCAGCAACACTAGTTGACAAAAGCCAAATATAAAATTGAATACAATAAGTTGTTCCAGAATGGCTCAGATGGTTTTCCCTGAAGGAAATGTTGTTATATGCAGAAACACTCTTGGGAGATTTGGTGGGGTACCAAGTAGCATACAGTATTACGGAGGCTGAGTAGGCCCTCACCTGATGGAGTGAGAGACTATGGTCCAACACACGCTTCTTAGACCACTGTACACTCTGTAATTAATCAGTAATTGGGCTTAGAGCACATTTTGACACCATGTTTCTTTTCCTGTCTCTTGTCTCCATTCCTACAAGATAATAATATTTTTCTGTTTAGTCCCCTAAACCAGGTCCCTATGTCAAGGAAATGAGTGATGCTGCCACCTTTTATACAAATCGGGTTTTGAAAGACTACAAAAACACGTAAGTTGACTTATTGCTATGTCAGGTTTTCTGTTAAAGAATGTTTGTCTGGTGTGATTGTGCTGGTAAAATTTGAGTGGTATGTTTAAGTATGAAAAGTAGCTTTAAAAAGTGGAAGAAAATAATGCACAGCTTTTTTTTTATTTTACCATATTTTGTAAATGTTTTTATAGTACAAACTTGCTGCTTCCGAGATACTTCAACACAATCTAGTGCAGGTATAAGTTCATAATGACAGCAGTGCAGAGGACTCTCGTTCACTTCTGAGATTTTTTTATGGGCAATTCTAATCTGTTCTCATTGGTGTTACTTCTATGATTAATAAATATTATGCCTATGAAATATTAATTCATCATAAGAGAACAATGATTAAAGAAATATAACCACGCAACAGGTTTACTATTTTTTTGGGAAGAAAGATCTTAATAGGTAAACACTAAGGTAGCATTATTTCTTACTGAGTTGCTGGTGTGTTGTACTTATTTCAAGGCTGTAGATAAAATCACATAATGCAAACTGTGGGCCCGATTCACAGAACTAACTTAAGACAAAATCCTAAACTTACTACCATTTTGGTATTCACAGAAGGCACTTACTCATTTTGGTATTCACAGAAGGCACTTACTCATTTCGGTATTCACAGAAGTTAGGAGTCCTAACTTTAGGACTCCTAAATGCCTTCTGTGAATACCGAAAGTCTTAAAGTTAGGATTTTCTCAGTTTAGGAGTAGTAAAGTTAGGACTCCTAACTTTAGGACTCCTAAATGCCTTCTGTGAATACTGAAAGTCTTAAAGTTAGGATTTTTTCTCAGTTTAGGAGTAGTAAAGTTAGGAGTCCTAACTTTACTACTCCTAAACTGAGAAAAATCCTAACTTTAAGACTTTGGTATTCACAGAAGGCATTTAGGAGTCCTAAAGTTAGAGTCCTAACTTACTACTCCTAAACTGAGAAAAATCCTAACTTTAAGACTTTCGGTATTCACAGAAGGCATTTAGGGAGTCCTAAAGTTAGGAGTCCTAACTTTACTACTCCTAAACTGAGAAAAATCCTAACTTTAAGATCCTTCGGTATTCACAGAAGGCATTTAGGAGTCTAAAGTTAGGACTACTAACTTCTGTGAATACCGAAATGAGTACGTGCCTTCTGTGAATACCAAAATGAGTAAGTGCCTTCTGTGAATACCAAAATGGTAGTAAGTTTAGGATTTTGTCTTAAGTTAGTTCTGTGAATCGGGCCCAATAAACAATGCTTGATACCTACTAAAAATATGAAACAAATGTCAAGCTACATCTTAGTTTGAGAAATGTCTGAAATCCATTATGATTTGTGTTGGATTATATCACAAAAGAGTTATATAAAAATAGCTAAACATCTGCTGAGTTCCCTTGTTAAAATAGAAACATATGTGATGTCCAATGAAATTAATGTAAGAGGATTTATTTTGATAAAGTTTTGTGTTTTATTGTCTTGATTTGGTATTTTGTTGGGATGTGCTTATGGTAACATTATTTGAGGTCAGTTCTAGCCATTATTGATATACAATGATTATTATAGTACACAATAATAAGTTACATGAAAAATCTTTATTGATTAATTTGGTGGGAGACCATTCTCACCTAATAGAGATAACTCATAGGATGTCACCAAACCCAGGAGCCCACCAAAGAAAGCACACAGTTCCCCATTGCATTGTTCAAAGATTTTGGGTGCCATTGTAAGTCACCATGAAGAAATGAAAGTGAGATTTGTAAAAAAGATTATCTTCATTGGGCCTTATGAAGTGCCCCATGTTCGGGGATCCCCAGGTCCTTTTGGTATCGCCCAATCCTGTATTGGGTGGCACCACTCAAAGGCACATATCTGTTTAGACTTGTTCGGGCTAGGAGTCTAGATTAAAAAACCAAGACATAAGTCTTAGGACTCAAAAAATAGCTTAGGTGGCATGTTTAATGTTCAAAGAAGGGGTAAATACAGAGGATCTGGGTCAGTTCTGAAGCAACATTTAATTAGACTATGGGTGGCCCAGTCTCTGTGGGGAGCCTGATTTAGATAATTGTTATCAATCTGATAACCTTGCTTCAGTCTTCAAAAACTCTTTGGGTTCTGATTCAGTTGAAAATGATGCCAGTACTCCAACGCTGCTGTCACCTTCTGTTTGTCCACATTCTCTTACTTCTGCCAGACTACTGAATCTTATTCCTGCTCTGCCTTTAGAGAGTCTGTCCTTCTGCAGTCCCCCCCTTGCCTTTTGCTTCCTTATGGATGTCTTCCACCTTGCCTCCTTTATGTTGTCTCACTCTTTAGCCTTTCCTCTCTCCAGCACCTTTCATAATTCTTTCAAACATACTATTATTAATCCTCTTCTTAAAAACCTCCCTTGCCTCCTTTTCTTCCTCTAATGTCCATCGCATTTTTCTTCCCTTTTTTTCTAAGCTATTGCAGTGAGCAGTCTATAACTAACATAACATAGCATAACATAACATGCTTCTCGATCTTTCTGCTGCTCCAGTCTTTATTTTGTTGCAATCTCTAATTATGCCAACCTGTTTTTCTAGCCCTACCTACTTGGTGTCCCAGGCAGGCCAATTTTCAAAGCATTTCCCAGTTTATTTGGTGTCCCTTATGATTCTATCATTAACCCATTGCTTTTCTCAATGTGCATTACACACCTTGCATCTAGAAGTACCTCTTTTGAACTTCTTTGTGATTTCAAAGTGGGTAATTCAGACCAGCTCAGGCCCCCTCAAGGTGCAGGAAATAATGTGTTCACAAGCTGCAGATTCCAACCTGGGTACAAGGAAGTTGTTAAACCGTTTAAAGAAGTTTTCACTGGGACACAGTCCCAATTAAAATATATATTGTGAACACTCCTGCTACATGATGGATAAAAGAGCCTAACAACTTATTTGGTGGTGATATACTTTAAAGATGTATAGAAAGAAATGTGTTACTTTATGGTTCGCATGGGAAGAGTTAAGGAACCTATCTGGGCCAAAAGTGTGAATAACAATGAATTACCAGGAAAAACAGATCTACTCCCGATGAGTCCTACTGGTGGTAGTATCTGACTACAAGGGAGAAATGAACAAGAACAACCTTACAAACTTCTGACATTCACACAGGATTAATTCTACTGTAATCGAATGCATCTCATAACCTCCTCAGTTTTAGTAAACATACATCTCTTATCAGGTGTTTTAGAAGGATGTAATGGATCTTGGAGAGGAGTAAATGATTTACCCGTCATGCTGCTGAAGAAACGTAGAGCTGCAGGGTGTAAATATTTCAAGTTCAGTTAAATAAACAATGGAATAGTGTTCATCAATGTTAGTGCAGGCACATTCTTTGTGATTGAACTACGTGTACTACAAAAGCTGGTGAGGAAGGCCTCTGACCATTCAAACCTGTGACAAGTGTGGCAGATAGAATGGAGGCACTAAGAGTTATGAACTGCAAGCTAGGTAGGGTGTAGAAATGTTTAAATGGATCAACAGGATCATTAATATGAGTAAAAATGGGCACACCATGTATGGTGGGTATCCAGTTGCACTACCACTTAGAGCTGCATGTTCATCTAAAGGGATTCAAGTCCCTGACCCTCACAATGGTGAGAAATTGAGACCATTCATGTTTACCATGGTAGCAATAATTACTATGCATAGTGCATGGAAAGGGTGGCTGGGAATATTAGAACAGCTCTGAATGCCCAAAACTGGTTTGCATTTCCTACAACCCTGTGGAAACTGAACTCCAGTATTTTACTACACCCCAATATTTTGATCGCCCCAAAATTTACCTTCAACAGCTCAGTTTCTCAACCCTTGATCTTGCCATAAGAGTCACCATGCTCCTCGACATCAGGCTCACAAATCAACTTAGAAAACTAAGTTCTAGATCAATGAAAAGGTAAATGTTTTTTTTTACAAAATCTCAAAGTAGCACCATAGAGAAATGCAAAAATATATGCCATGAAGGCTCAGATACGGAGTACATAGTCAGAAATCAGAATTATTCCAAGTGCCAATAAGCAACAAAAATCATAAAGAACAGACAGAGTCCCTAGAGGAACAGGGAAGTCAACAAACAAATCAGACAGAGTACTTTGAGGAACATGGAAAGTCTCTCTATTCTATTTGTTAGATTTACAAGGCATCTCTAGGAAAAAAGAGAAAAGGCTCCGGCTCACCCCCAAAGCCAATGGTTTTTATATAGATTTTACAAATATAACATATGGTGAATCCAATAGAGAAATTCAAGGTGCTACATGTGCGGCAGTAAATCGCATTTTGCTAGCAGCAAGTTGTGTCTAGTGGTCAAGCAGAAGTGTGCTAATTGTGGTACTGTAGAACATTTCGCCAAAGTGTGCAAAAAGAGTAAGAATAACATAGTCAAGTGTATAGAAGATGGGGATAGTAGTGAGGACGAAAACTTAGGGCATGATGCAAGAGATGGAAGTTCGTTTGTGTTGATTATAGAGGACACTACTGCTGTCATACTTAATATTGACAATGTTTTGATTAAAAAAAAACCTGTGTGTGACAAGGTAATTGGAAGAGTTGAGTTACAGATTTATGCTGACTCTGGATCTCCCTATTCCATTGTTAATGAGAGCATATGGAGGTCCAAATTTGCTGAAAGATTAGGAACCAATTCAGAGAAACCGGATATCAACCCAGAAGGATATTCGGAGGAAAGGATAGAAATGGTAGGTTTCCGCTCTTTGGTTTTTAGATTCAAGAACCGCGAGTGTGTTGCAAAACTTTATGTGTCAGAAAAGGGTCCCTCTGTTTTAGGTTGGTTTGAACAAGGAAAACTTGACATTATACTTAATCCAAACAGTCCTGATCCTGTTATGGTGACTGGGGATTGCAATGGTACTGGAGATGACATGCTAAAAAGAAATCCAAAAGTATTTAGGGATGAAATTGGTGAATTAGACAATTTCAAACATGAAATCATATTGAAGGAATATGCATGCCCCAGGATTCACAAAGCGTGGAACATTCATATCATGGTGAGAGGTGAAGTGGAAAAAGAACTTAAAAAATTGGTGAAAGAGGATATAATTGAAAAAGTTGAATCATCCAAATTGGTTTCTCCCATTGTGGTCGCTGGACGGCAAATGCCAATATTAGGCTTTGCATTGACCTGCGCCACCTTAATAATATTTTGATTGACCAATTTCTGCTGCCTTGTATCTCAGAAATGTTGGCTATTGTGGGCAAAGCAAAGTTTTTTTCTACCATTGACTTGTCGGGCGGCCTACCACCAGATTGTTTTACATGAAGATTGCAAATGTTATACTGCTTTTATCACACCTTTCGGCTGCTATCAATATGAGTGGATGCCATTTGGTCTCGCTTCGGCCACTGCTGTGTTCAAGCGTATCATGCATAACCTTTTTGGGGACTGTAAAAATGCAGTCTGTTTCCAGGATGACATTTTAGTTTTCGGGAAGGATAAGAGTGAGCATGATTGCACTTTACAAAAGGTTTTAGAAATTTTATGTGAAAATGGGTTGACAGTTAAATATTCAAAATGCAATTTTGCTGTCACATCCGTTACCTATTTGGGGCACGTTTTATGCGAGGAGGGGGTAAAACCAAAACCAGAATTAGTGGAGGCCATACGTGCTGCTCCCTCGCCTGTCTCCAAGGGCAATGTCAGATCGTTTCTAGGTCTAACAAGGTTTAATTCTAAATATATACAACATTTTTCTTGTAGGACGTTCAACATAAGGCAATTACTTAAGAACAAGAACAAGTTCATATGAAGTGTTGAATGTGAAAAGGAGTTCAATTATGTCAAAGTGGCTATTTCTGAAGCCTCCGCGTTGTGTGGTTTTGACCCTCAGCTTACCTGCATAGTCACAACAGATGCCAGCTCTAAAGGCTTAGTGGCGGTTTTGGCACAAAAACTGGAGAAGTGTGGAGAATCTATTGTGGCATATGCTTCTAGAGCATTGTTTCCGACTGAGGAAAAGTATTCCACTATTGAGAGGAAGACATTATCCTGTGTTTGGGTGTTAGAACATTTTAGGTCTTTTGTGTGGGGAAAACAATGTCAAATCAGAAGTGAACATAAGCCATTGGTACGCCTTCTTTCCATGAAAGGGATGATCAAAGTTTCCGCACGCATCGCCAAAATGTGTATGAGACTTCAAGATTTCATATATAATGTGGTGTATATACCAGAGAAAGATAATGTCACAGCCGATTTTCTGTCTAGAATGCCTTTGCCAATCAAAGAAGATATACATGGAAAATGGAATGATTTTCAAATTGATTTGGTCCATGATGAGGGTACTTTGCCTATTGAAAAGAAGGTTTGGATTGAGGAGTTTTTGAGAGATAAAATCCTACAGGAGGTCAAGGATTTTATACCTAAGGGTTGGCCTACCAAACGTTTAGTCTGCTCAGAGCTGCAGTGTTTTTGGGAGGTGAGCAATGAGTTACCGTGCGTTAATGATATTATTTGGAGAGGAGATAGAGCAGTGTCTCTTGTTGGATTGAGGCAAAAGATAGTGATGTATGGGCATGAGGGACATGGAGGAATCATAAGAACTAAACAATCTGTGAAAAAAGGATTCTGTTGGCCGGGTTTGGCCATTTTTATTGAACGTTTAGTTAGAAATTGTGTCATTTGTGCCAAGGCGGACAAATCCTTAAAAACATTAAGGCCCAACATAGGTGAGCACTTTATCCCCAAAAAAACATGGGAGACTGTTGAGGAGGACATCATGGGGCCCATTGGTCCTAAGTCTAAATATATTGTAGCGGCCATTGACATTTTTTCGAGATGGCCTGTCATAAAGGTTGTAAAGAGGGTGGACACTGATGTAGTGTTATCTTTTCTTGATGGTATGTTCATTGAGGAAGGGTTGCCTGCGCAAATTATCACCGACAATGGGGTGAAATTTCTGTCAAATAAGGCAAAGTGTTATTTTCAGAGGGTGGGCATTACACACGTCACCATTTCTCTGTATAATCCTAGCGGGAATGGAGTTATAGAGAGATTTAATAGAGTGCTCAAAGGAGCTATGCAAATTGCATGTGTAGACAGTGATAAGTGGCAAATTCAAGTGTTCAAAGCAGTATGGATGTATAGGACTACCACCAATGACATGACAGGATGTTGTCCATTTGAAATTATGAGGGGCAGGTTACCAAAAACAAAAAGCAATCCTGCATTGTTAGTCGAGTCCACTTCTGCTACCGTGGATATGGAGAGGGTAAAAGAACGAATAAAGGAAATTAATGCAACCAATAAACACAAATTTGATTTAAAAAGGGGCTCAAAGAGAAATCCAGTTGTCGGTATTGGAATGCTGGTGAAGGTAAAAACCCTTGGAAAGTAAAAAAGGGGAGAGTCAATACATGGGTCTATTTGAGGTGAAGGAAGTGTTGAAGAATGCAGTGAAACTTACTGACGGTAGAGTGTGGAACTTAAGTAGAATTGCCATTCTCAAAGGAGAAAGGGGTGTGTATGAGGGGGAGTTTTCCAGACCCCATGAGGGTTTTGAGTGTGAAGAAGATGTTCTTAATGAAGTGATTCGATTCCACAAGATCAAGAAAAGAATGTGGTGACACAAGGCGGTAAAAAGTCAGGAGGTTTGCAATACCCTGGAAGAAATACCGTCCAATGTATTGATAAACAGGTGGGTTCGCAAAAGACCTGGGTGGATGTCTGACTTTGTTGCTCATGTCAGGAATACATTTTTCATCTAATTTAGGTTAGCTTTTCTTTGTTCACTTGAATGTTTTTTTGTTTATTAAAGGAGAAAGATGTGTAGTACTTGGTATTCCATCCTGGAATTGCTAGGTTCGTGCCATGATGGTGTTTAGACAATTTATGCTTAGCTGCCAGAGCTGGAAGTGATGTAACCGGTGGTGCCTTTCCTATGGAATAAAGCACTTGTTAAGCAACTTCTGTCTCTTCATTACTTAACACCCGGGGACAGTTAATGTCGAGCTGGAGTGTTTCTCTATGGCTCCCGCCAGTTATTACCTAGTGCTCACTTCAAGGCAAGGTCGGTGGCTGTCAGCTCTGGAGAGGGGGACACTTGAGAGCGGGGAGCCCTCTCCGGGGTCCATCTCAGTGTCCCCCCCTCTGTATCGGGAGAGACCACCTATGAGAAGATAGGGGGACATTGACCCGTGTTGAGCATTGTGGAGCGGTGGGGAGTAGCCCCATGCCTAGACGCCTGAGACACCAACCAGCTAATTGTACGGCCCACATCTGTACAGATTCCTCCAATCCACAGGCGTGGTTTTAGAGATCACCTCTCCCTTGACGCCTTCTTTATCCACCTCTTGAAGCCTCACAGCATATATCCCAGGCATTGCAATGTTTCTCATCCTTACTACTGGGCAGTATCCACCGACTAGTACTGTTGCCTTTATGCCTCCCAAGAAGCAACAGCTCAACAGAGTTTCCAGCTACTTCACACTGGCAGAACCACGAGACTCCTCACCTGTGACGTCTCTCACTAAAGAAGATTTGCTGACCTGCCTGCAAGATTTTAAAAAGGAACTATGTGAGGAAATCAAAGCAGAACTTGCCTCCTCCCTAGAGGCTCTTAAGTCAGATCTCAACACTAACCTTGCCTCTCTCCAACCAGATGTGGGCTTGGTGGACACTCGGGTGGTAGATCTTGACACTAAAATGCTGGAACTGGAGAGACGCACAGATCATATGGAAGACCTAACCCAATCTCTCTGCTCGCAGCTACAGGTGCCTGTTTTGAAATCTGAAGATCTCAAATACAGATCACAATGCAATAACATATGAATCTGAAACTTGGAGGAGGGGACGGAAGGCCCTGACTTGGAAGCCTTTGTCATGGGGTTGTTTGCAGAGCTACTCGAGGCATAACATTGAAAGTTAAGATAGATAGGGTCCATCGAGTAGGCTCACAGTTGGCTGGTGATAGGCGACACCCTAGAGACCTACTGGCTAAACTATACTCCTTTAAAGTAAAAGAAGCCATCCTACAGGCAGTCTGAAAGGCGGAATCAGTTTAATTCCAGGGAGTCACTTGCTCTCTCTTCCAGGACATCGCCCCTGAAAATTGACCCGACATCAGCAGTTCTGTCCAGTGACAGACAAACTGAGACAAGACCTAATTAAATATCGCTGGACCTAACCTTTTGGCTTGTCTTTCGAGTCGCGTAGCAAACCTCACCATGTCACAGAACTGGTGTAAACCATGATTCTACTGGAGATACCAACCACTGAGGCCCCACCATCAGGGTATGACCTGGGGACCTCCAGAAGCAACGCCACCGAATCCCCAAACACAGGCCTCTGGCTCTTGCAGCATCATTCTCACCAACCTAAGCCTCGCTGATCTTTTAGGGAAGTCTGCTGGGATTTCCTTGAAAGGGACTTTACAGGAGCATTTCTGAGGGCCAGCCGGTGCTAAGTGTCCGGTACAATGCATGGACCATTTGGAGAACGACCCCTCATTTGTAAACTCTTCTTTTTATTCCTTTTCTGGTGGAGGGATGGGGACTACAGTGCTACGACCCTGTGACAAGCATGAAACGAGAGCCGTTATACTCAGATTTTCTTATTCATGATTGCATAATGCCTCAACTAAATGTGCTGCTTCGAAGCGGTATTAGCAGTTTTTGACCTATTCGCCTTTCATGATGTCTTTGTACTTGCATAATGTTTGTTATTTGGGACCTGTTGTCCCATTGGTTGTCATAGTTCGGATTTTTTTTTTTTGGTGCATGAGGGGCACTTTTCTATATCACTGGGGGAGGGGAAATGCTGAGAGCAAGGGCTTCCGGGGTGGGGGCATGGGAGGGTGGGGTGCAGTGGACAGGCGGAAGGAGAGGATGAAAAGCCTAGTGGAGAGGCACCTAGAGAACCCACTTGACCTGCCTACACCATGGTAATCACTACACTCTCATGGAACATTAAGGGGCCGATTCCGATCTCGGCCGGTAGGGCACCTAACAGTATTCGTCCGGAAAAAAACCCAGCCGAATACGTGTTTCCCGACCGATTCGTACACCCGTCCGGACGAACAAGTACGATGCGTATAACAACCCATTTCCCGAGCGAGCCGTACTCACCCAATCCAGCTCCTGTTCCCCGCCCGAGCCGGATCCGTAAACGCTGAATCGAGTCGCACGGAACCAAATACACAGCACCTTCCGGCCGGACTAGTACGATGCGCGCTCCGTACGCGCCGAACCAGTCGCTACGTCCGGCACGTTTCACTATCCGGGAGAGCCGCACATAAGCTCCGTTTCGCGCCACAAGACGATCCACGGCTACGAGACGAACAAGCCAGCGGCGAGTACGAGTCGAAGACACGAGAAACCCGAACGAGACGACCCAACCATGAATCCCATCGCGCAGGTCCTACCTATACTCTACATCTATTACCGGGACCGGTACGGACGCGTACGGCGCAGACGGTAAGTCAAACACCAACAATACAAACAAACTACACGTACCCAAAATATGTCACACACACATAGGGATGCACAAATGACGTACACTAGCAACAGCACAACCATAGGGGTGGGATGAGCATCACCAATGCCACACACACCCATAGGGGGATGGATGCCTACCACTACCACCACCCCTACTCAGGGGGGGCTGGATGCCTGCCACTACCACCACCCCTACCCAGGGGGGGCTGGATGCCTACCACTACCACCACCCCTACTCATGGGGGCCTGGATGCCTGTCACTACTACCATCCCCACCCATAGGGGGATGGATGCCTACCACTACCATCACCCCTACTCAGGGGGGGCTGGATGCCTGCCACTACCACCACCCCTACTCATGGGGGGCCTGGATGTCTGCCACTACCACCACCCCTACTCAGGGGGGCTGGATGCCTGCCACTACCACCACCCCTACTCAGGGGGGGCTGGATGCCTACCACTACCACCACCCCTACTCAGGGGGGGCTGGATGCCTGTCACTACCACCACCCCTACTCATGGGGGCCCTGGATGCCTGTCACTACTACCATCCCCACCCATAGGGGGCTGGATGCCTATCACTACCACCACCCCTACTCATGGGGGCCTGGATGCCTATCACCACTACCATCCCCACCCATAGGGGGATGGATGCCTACCACTACCACCACCCCTACTGAGGGGGGATGGATGCCTACCACTACCACCACCCCTACTCAGGGGGGGCTGAATGCCTGCCACTACCACCACCCCTACTCAGGGGGTTGGATGCCTGCCACTACCACCACCCCTACTCATGGGGGCCTGGATGCCTGTCACTACTACCATCCCCACCATAGGGGGCTGGATGCCTACCACTACCACCACCCCTACTCATGGGGGCCTGGATGCCTATCACTACTACCATCCCCACCCATAGGGGGATGGATGCCTACCACTACCACCATCCCTACTCAGGGGGGGCTGGATGCCTGCCACTACCACCACCCCTACTGAGGGGGGGATGGATGCCTACCACTACCACCACCCCTACTCAGGGGGGGCTGGATGCCTGCCACTACCACCACCCCTACTCAGGGGGGGCTGGATGCCTACCACTACCACCACCCCTACTCAGGGGGGGCAGGATGCCTGCCACTACCACCACCCCTTCTCAGGGGGGGCTGGATGCCTACCACTACCACCACCCCTACTCATGGGGGCCTGGATGCCTGTCACTACTACCATCCCCACCCATAGGGGGATGGATGCCTACCACTACCACCACCCCTACTCAGGGGGGGCTGGATGCCTGCCACTACCACCACCCCTACTCAGGGGGAGCTGGATGCCTACCACTACCACCACCCCTACTCATGGGGGCCTGGATGCCTGTCACTACTACCATCCCCACCCATAGGGGGATGGATGCCTAGCACTACCACCACCCCTACTCAGGGGGGGCTGGATGCCTACCACTACCAACACCCCTACTCAGGGGGGGCTGGATGCCTGCCACTACCACCACCCCTACTCATGGGGGCCTGGATGCCTGCCACTACCACCACCCCTACTCAGGGGGGGCTGGATGCCTGCCACTACCACCACCCCTACTCATGGGGGCCTGGATGCCTGTCACTACTACCATCCCCACCCATAGGGGGATGGATGCCTACCACTACCACCACCCCTACTCAGGGGGGGCTGGATGCCTACCACTACCACCACCCCTACTCAGGGGGGGCTGGATGCCTGCCACTACCACCACCCCTACTCATGGGGGCCTGGATGCCTGCCACTACCACCACCCCTACTCAGGGGGGGCTGGATGCCTGCCACTACCACCACCCCTACTCATAGGACGGGTAATGCATGACACAACCAGCATACTCCCACATAAGGAATGACAGAAAATTACATCCCCCCAGCACCATGACAAGCGTGTGTAGTCTGTGTCAAATGCCTACAACACTGAACATGACATTGAACATACAATGTGACCCACTATCACATGTGTCACACATAAATGTGTGTGGCCTCCACAATGCAAGCAGACCATGACCACTGTGGCCATGGGGTCGAACACCCCATCATCACAGTGACCAAAAGGTAAGTGTGGGGTCCATAGCTGATGCACCTCTTGAACAGTGTGGCCATGGGGCCTAAAGCCCCATCACCACAGTGACCAAAAGGTAAGTGTGGGGTCCATAGCTGATGTACCTCTTGAACAGTGTGGCCATGGGGCCTAAAGCCCCATCACCACAGTGACCAAAAGGCAAGTGTGGGGTCCATAGCTGATGCACCTCTTGAACAGTGTGGCCATGGGGCCTAAAGCCCCATCACCACAGTGACCAAAAGGCAAGTGTGGGGTCCATAGCTGATGCACCTCTTGAACAGTGTGGCCATGGGGCCTAAAGCCCCATCATCACAGTGACCAAAAGGTAAGTGTGGGGTCCATAGCTGATGCACCTCTTGAACAGTGTGGCCATGGGGCCTAAAGCCCCATCAACCACAGTGACCAAAAGGTAAGTGTGAGGTCCATAGCGGATGCACCTCTTGAACAGTGTGGCCATGGGGCCTAAAGCCCCATCACCACAGTGACCAAAAGGTAAGTGTGGGGTCCATAGCTGATGCACCTCTTGAACAGTGTGGCCATGGGGCCTAAAGCCCCATCACCACAGTGACCAAAAGGTAAGTGTGGGGTCCATAGCTGATGCACCTCTTGAACAGTGTGGCCATGGGGCCTAAAGCCCCATCACCACAGTGACCAAAAGGTAAGTGTGGGGTCCATAGCTGATGTACCTCTTGAACAGTGTGGCCATGGGGCCTAAAGCCCCATCACCACAGTGACCAAAAGGTAAGTGTGGGGTCCATAGCTGATGCACCTTTTGAACAGTGTGGCAATGGGGCCAAAAGCACCATCACCACGGTGATCATAAGGTAAGTGTAGTCATGGTAAAAGCTGCGAAAGCCAAACTGTATGGATGAATCCTGGTCACACAACAACAAACACATCAGTGGCATAGTAGTGCTTGTGTCCCATAGCAACATAGATTGGGCGGGGCAAACAGTGCAGTGTCACAGAAACATCGTTTTGGCCATGTGCATACAAACATCACCCATGGGGGACCACATTGTCAATATTCACAAATAACACAATGACAGAAGTGACCATCATAATGCTGAGCCACATATCTGCACCAATGGACACACAAATGTAGATATCCTGTGGAGACTGTCGATGTCAGGTGAACAAATACCATACCATGGCATCAATGGGACATACAAACCATGATCACTGTGCTGACTGATGACCTAGGAGTCCCAGGGACAGCTGGGGAAACCAACCAAACAACATACAGACAGTGGCACACTACAGAAATGCCAATGCAGTGGTGCAAATGCACAAACACAAACAGGCAGACTCACACTGCATCTCAAACACAACAGGTGATGGGGGGTGTGCCAGTGTCCCCAGGCAACCACACAACACATGAGGAGGCCTGAACTCCAATCACACAGATGTGTATACAGTGCCATACAAAAGTTACTCATGGATCGGATACCCCTATGTGGGCAATCAGGCATCGTCAGCTGAGAGGGAGGCCAAATTACACATGTCACACAAGCTTGTAGGAACAGCAACTAACACAGCAAGAGACAGACCCACCACAGCACTACCCCCAGGGACCCCACATTGTGCTGACACTAGCCTGCATGACAATCCCACTGTGATGACAAAGGTAGATGTCGTTCACACTGTGAACCACAGCCATGTGTCCTGAGCAACAAACTACCATCACACCTACACAAGCTCCAATCAATCAGCACGGCCTGCCAGCCAAGGCCAATATGGAGGTAGGGGTCTAGCCGTGCAACAACTCACATTTGCACACTCAACACCACACACCCTGATCTCCACCAATGTGCAGCAGTGAAGCTCACATGGACTGGTGACAGTGCACATGCACCCATGACAATTCCAGGGGTGGTGGGGGGAACTAAGGTGCAGATACCCATCACACATGGCCAGTCAATAAGACTCGTCAATGTCTGACACACAGCACAGTACGCCGTACATGGGCATGATGTGAAATCCACCACAATCAATGGGATCCTGGCCATAGTCACACACCTACGAAGAAGCCAAGGTGACACACAAAGAACACACGTACACAACTTCCAACATTGCAGCTCTGACCCTGAGGAGTGGCAGCAGTCACACACACACCGTGTCACAATCACTGAAAGCTACCACAAACTGAAATTCACATGACTTGTGTAAACAACAAGTGCCAAGGGGAATCCTGAATGTGTCCCATCACCGTTTGCCCACATCCCCAGCCCTGACAACAAAGACAACCTGGGATGACAACCTCATGAACATTAGTTTGCCATGCAACCACATCACAGAGAAACCAGGTCCAAGATGCTGGATGAACACAGACCAACTCTGCAAGCAACACAAACAGGAACATCCCTAGGGACACAGCCTGTGTAGGAAAAGGGAAGGGAACACGCACAGACATGCTTACACAACACACAACACGGGCACACGCAATGTCACGGGATTACACACTGCCATGAGGGCACTCCACTCCTGTGGAAGGTCCGCTGTGCCAAACCTTGTCTGTGCACGACTCAAACATGTCAGCAGGACACTCCGTCAGTGAGTCAACAACTACAACACACAGAAGGCTCTGCTCACATCAGCCTGGGTACGGGAGTGTCACGTCAGTCATCTGCATACACCCAAAACACGTGTCAAGCCAGTTGCACTGTATACACAGATGAGTCCTTCAACATTGATGTGCAAAACTGCATGTCCAGTGGAGATGGGCACACAGTCAGGGAAATCGGAACATTGAACAGTGGTAAGCCCACCAGATGTGCATCAGTGTAAGACAAAGATGTTCCTTTACAAATGCAAAACGTACATCCCTGTGTCAAATGCTGAACATTACACCCTCAGACTGCAGCAAAGGATGCCATAGATCCAGAGTAGAACAGGACACATATCCCATGGACCACATGGAGTCCATCACAGCAACACTTCATTTTCCTGAACTGAACACTATAACAACTGCAAATGCAGGATGCTACTCATCTACATCATGTACATCAAAAGAAACACCTCAATTAAACAAAAAGAGGCTTTATTCAGCTAATGTAAAATTAAAAGTTGACGTCCAAAAGAAACTAAGGCCAATGGCCAGTCCAAAATCCATGTCCCAACAGGGTGACAAGTGACAACTGGTCACCCATTGCTTGCCTGCACTAGTACGGACAGGGGACATCCCCCTTGGAGGGGCATACAAGGGGCAGGCCAGGCACCGCAGGGACAGGATCAGGGGATGGCAGAGTGAGGCAGTGAAGGGGTGGTGGGTGCAGGAGTGTCACTGGTAACTGCAGTGGAGGTGTCTGACTCAGGGGGGGCCAGCACCACCGTGCTACACAAGTCAGTTGGTGTGGGTGCTGCAACCACTGCAGTGGGCTGGTCTGATGTAGTGGACTGGGTCCCCACTGCAGTGCCCAAGTCAGACGGGGTGGTTGTGGACTCCACTGCAGTGCATAACTCCACGGGTGTGGAAGGGTGGGCAGATGAGGTGGGCAGGACAGAGGGGGGGGGACCCGGTCCCCACACCAGTGGCACTAACAGGCAGAGCGTCTGGGTTGGGTGTGGAAGAGCAAGTGGCAGGGGGGAGGGGCCTAAGCAGTCTGGGGATGCGGTATCGGTGTGTGGGGGAACCTGGGGCAGGGTGTGGCGGGGGAACCTGTGGAGTGGTGGCCTGGGGGATGGAGGAGAGAGACTGGGTGGTGGAGCTGCGTGGTGGTGGTGGTGGGGTCTTGCTCTTCCTGGTCCGGGGGGACTTCCTAATGGGGTCCTGTGTCTGCCTGCGCCTGGGGGAGGGTGTCCGGGGGCGAGGGGCACTCCCCTCTGTGTGGGTGGACTTCCTCTTCCCCCGGTATGCTGGATCAGCAGGATTGGAGGGGAAGAGGCCGAGGTCACACAGGAAGAGCTGCTGTGTATGTGGGGTAGCAGGTGAGGCAAGGGAAGGGGTCTTGGAGGGAGAGGATTTGGAGGACTGCGGAGTGACTGTGGATGCCTGTGTGTGTGTGTGTTCCCCATCCCCTGTGTCTGTGGTATCAGTCCCCTGAGGATGCTTGTGTGCACGTCTTGCCTTTCTCTTGGGTGTGTCTGTGCTGCTCGTGTCTGTGTGTTTGGGTGATTGTGCAGGTGTGCATGTGCTTTGGACAGGTAGGGTGGCAGGAAGTGTGGATGGGGCAGAGGTGGGAGGGGTGAGGGACTGTTGGAGGAGGGACACTGCTGCCGTCAGGGAGGAGTCCATGGACCTATTGCTCCTCTGTAGGGCAGACATACCCGTCGAGATGCCCTCCATGAACGACACCAGCTGTGTCAACAGAGTGGTGTGTGCATGGAGGACAGTCAGCATTGCTGTCTGCCCTACATGGAGCTGCCGAAGGAGGTACACAGACTCCTCACTCAGGGCAGCAGGGGACACAGGGGCAGGGGGTGCGGTGCCTGGCATGAAGGAGACACGCTCCCGAGCACGGGAGCCTCCACGGACCTCAGGAATGGGAGCCAATGGGAGGGCGGTGGTGGTGGTGGCGGGGCCAGACAGACTAGCTTGACTTTGGTGGCTGCCGACACCCGCCTCCACAAGGGAGTCATCCTCCAAGCTGCTGTGGTCCTCAGCTGAGGTGGATGGTGCTGAGGACTCCTCGGTGTGGCTCCCCTCGCCCTCCGTGCCACTGGGTCCCTCTGACCACTCGTCGGACGCTGACCCAGTCTGGCTCCGCTGCTCCTCCTGGTCCGTGGAGCTGTCCCCTCCTGTGGCCGTGGATGTATCTGCAAACAATTAGGGAAACAGACAAACATCAGTCACCTGCACTGAACGCACACACCACAGTAAGTACAGCACATCACAGAGCCAGCCCAGGCATCCTTAGTTGAACATTGCCTAAAGTCCTCACACAGATTTGTGGAAGCCAATTGTCAGTCTGATGGTCAACCATGGGACTCACACCCCTCCTGCCCTTGCACCCATCTGTCTGGTGCCTGTCTGATGGTAAGACCCCAGTGTGGACACATGCACCACCTACACAGTTGTTGGACATTGCAGGGAACACGGTGAAGTATGTGAACATGCACACAACACATCTCTTGCCACTAAGTCAGTGCAGGTGTCCGGATGAAGGGATGGCCAGAGTCTAAATAGAAATGCATGTGATGCATACCAGCACCACACACCATGATGCACCCATGTCCGGATAGTCAATGCCACAATGGGGTGCATGTTGCACATGTCACTCCCCTGCAGGATCACTCTTAGGAAGTTTAATGCCATGACACAGGCATGCGTGCAAAGTCATACATCACTGTCTCCAGTCACATGGGCATGGCAGCCAGCCAACAACAGTCTGCACTGTGTCACAATCCTAGGACATGGGGAATGCAAGTTATGTAACTGACAAGTGCACATGTCCATCCCCCAAAAACCACATCATCAGTACTACTACTTGTCCACGTCATACCAATTGGACATATGGGGGACATGAAACACAACTCTCTGAACATGAGCACCTCACAGTGTGCTGTGAATGAGAAACAGCTGCCTGAAAGTCACAGTCGCATACACCTGTGTGCACAGTCAAGTGATCAGACACCTAAAAATCACAGAAGTTTCGTCTATCATGGTCACATCTCCGCTGGCATGCTGAGCCCTAACCGATAAACATACCAGTAGTCCTGACAACGAGGACACAGCACAATGACACAGAGGCAGACACCTGAGGGAACATTTCACTGATCACAACATGCCAGATGGTACACGGGAGTGGGAGTACAGAGTGTATTGTATGCCCTGGAGTAGGCATGACTGTCCAGCTCCACCTGTAAGAGGAATGAGTCCTGGACAGTAGGCATGTGGCTAAGCACGTGTGACACACTTGATACACATACTCCTGAGGCCCAAACATTGTTCCCACCGGCAGCATGGGTGTGTGCCAAATTCCCCAGGGACATGTGGTGATTCAGATCAGCAAGTGGACCACATATCAAAGTTACACCCAGATTACATGTCAGAACTTAGGCATTGTGTAAGCAATTGACCCACACATGAATCCCACAACATAGTCACGGGAACAAATGCTGTCCCCCACCTTGAGCGAAGCTAAATGCAATGACACAGTCCCCAAGTGACACAATTTCCTGACTGTAAGGGCCACACATATGCGTATCAGAGGAGAAGTGGGCATGTCACAAATGAGGGACATGGGTCCTGGACCACATGACTGATGTACTGTGGAAGTTTAACCAGGCCAGAGGAGGGCACATAGCATGTCAGACAAAGTGCACAGTGCAGTCATGGACTCACCCCCTCCTTGCTGCTGTCTGGCCTTCAGCTGCCCATCCAGGTCAGGGAAGACCACCGCCAGGATCCGGAGCATGTGGGGGGTCAGGGTCCGGTGTCCGCCCCTCCTGCGAGGAGGCGACAGCTTCAGCTGGACCCTTGCGATCCTCCGGGTCCAGCCACGAAGGTCCTGCCACCTCTTCTGGCAGTTGCGGATCCTGCGCCTGTAGACCCCCACGGATCTTACTTTCCGGGCGATGGTCAGCCAGATTTCCTGCTTCTGGTGGGCATCGACCTGTGAGGATGACAAAGTGAAAAAGGCCATTACTACACATGCAACATATCCGTGCATCACACAGTTGGATATACATGTCTCAATCACAGGGGCATATGATGTACATAGGCAGTGCAACAATGGCTATGAACAGTTTGCCAGCAGTCACTACATGGTGTCATTGCATGGGGAGTAAACCTTTTTGGAATGCACTGTTACTGCACTGTACCTGTTCAGTGCATGTAACTACACACTTTGGGGTGTGACAACTACTCAGTGAGCATGCTAGCCAGTGGTGTGCACACTGTAAGTCCTGCTAGTCAGACAACATGCACAATTGGTAAGGCAGTGGACAGCACACTCACCTGCTCCCCTGGTTTCCCATACAGCTTGCTGTACTGTGGAAGGAGGCTGTCCAGCAGGGCCTGGTTCTCCTCAAGGCTGAAGGCTGGGGCTCTATCCACAGTACGTGCCATTGCAGTAGCCAGAGGATGCAGAGACAGCAGCAGTGTTGTTGGCAGATGTCGTCCTGGAGCATGTAGTGCAGGCAAGTGAGCTCTCAGGGGAACAGCCAGCATTATATGTGTGCTGCAGAGGCAGATACTGTCCCATGTGTCCAAAGTGATTGGTCCAAGTCGTTTGCATCTTCTGAATCTGACCAATCCATGGAATAGCAGCACTAATACACGCCCACAGCATCCTTCAAATCTTCAAATTCATGACATCCATGATTTTGCAACATTGTTGTGGCTGGCCAACTGAATTCACTGCATCAGACTCGTTGGCGCCACGAAAACGTGTCCGTTGCCATGCCAGGCCCCAGCCAATGCGTGCGCACCGATCGGTCCATTGCTGTACAACGCGTATTTCGGGGTACAACGCGTACCCGCACACATCACATGCAATGGGCCGGCCGGGCACACCGATCGGTCCATTGCTGTACAACGCGTACCCGTACACAACACATGCAATGGGCAGGCCGGGCACACCGATCGGTCCATTGCTGTACTACGCGTACCCGAACACAACACATGCAATGGGCAGGCCGGGCACACCGATCGGTCCATTGCTGTACAACGCGTATTTCGGGGTACAACGCGTACCCGCACACATCACATGCAATGGGCCGGCCGGGCACACCGATCGGTCCATTGCTGTACAACACGTACCCGCACACAACACATGCAATGGGCTGGCCGGGCACACCGATCGGTCCATTGCTGTACAACGCGTACCTGTACAGGTCAGTCGCATATGTCACCATGCTTGTCACTGGTGAACATATGCCAGCCGCATATACCTGCCAGAGACACAGGGGCACACCTACAACACCACACCCACTCCACACTGTTTCCTAAGGCATGTAAGGCTGCATTACCTTTTCTGTGTATGGGGGTCAACATGTGGTTTCTGTGGTGGCACTGGTGGGCATCCACACCCAGGCTGTGCTTGTGTTCATGGGGACAGGGTCCTTTGTGTGTTGTGCACATGACCACTGTGATGTGCAACAGTTCATTTCAGAGCATGTGGCATGGTCACATTTCCAGGTTGTGTATGTGTGTGACATGTCACATACCCCCAGGGTCCCATGGGGGAAGGCATGTACGTAACAGGATGACCCATTGCCACAATAGTGATGTCCCTCCACAGTCTGTGTGCATGTTGTGTTTCCGATGTCTCTGATTCCATGTGCACGATGGGAGACAGTCTCCACAGCAACGTTGTTTGTGCATGGACTTTGATGTTGTGCGTGTGTGTGTCACTGACGTCCATGTCTGTCCTGCGGAGGCAACAGGGGCCACTACCTGTGGGAGTCATGTTTGTTTTTCTGACGTGTACATGATACGCCATGTCATGCCAGTGTCCATGTGGCAAGACAGGGTCCCTGGGAATCTACCTGTCAATGTGCTGTGATGCCTGTGGCGCATCTGTCCAGACATGTCACTGTGGTGTGTGTGTGGAACGTGACAGCAGTAAATGGGTACTGTGATACAGCCTAATGGTTTCCCATAGCACAACCTGGTACCTGTTGTGCACACATGTTGTACTGAGAACTTAGATGATGGCCATGTAGGTGCGAGTTATGTCCGAACAGAACGGCACACACATCAAGTACTTGTGTCTCGTAATGATGTATCATGTGAAATTGAGTATGGTGAAAGGCACATCTGTGGGGTGACTGACAATCTTTCTTTCTTCATCCTATGCACTGCAGGGCTCCAGCTGTCCATAGACCATTCCCTGACCTGGCAACGATGGTGGAACGTGACAGCATCCGACGGTACCGCTTCACCAGGCAGCTGATTGAGGATTTGGCAGTGCGCTTGGCACCACATCTGCAACCGGGCCGGCCGTACCCTACGGCGCTGACACCCAAGGTGAAGGTAATGGCAGCCCTACACTTCTTTGCCACCGGTACCTTCCAACACACTGTGGCGACTGATGGTGGGATGTCACAGACTATGTTCAGCCGTGTGCTACGCGATGTTTTGGTGGCTATGTTGAGGAACCTGAACCAGTTCATCTATTTCCCCAAACGTCGACAACTCACTGACGTTAAGAGTGACTTTTATGCCCTGGGGAGGATGCCACATGTAATTGGCTCCATTGATGGGACACATGTGGCTTTGGTACCACCACAGGCACATGAGCAGGCCTACCGTAACCGCAAACACTACCATTCGATCAATGCGCTGGTGGTATGTCTTGCAGATATGACCATCACACATGTGTGTGCCCGTTTCCCCGGTTCTGCTCACGATGCCTACGTGATGAGGAGTAGTCGCATCCCGAGGATGATGTCACAGATGCCGAACCAGCGTGCCTGGCTTGTCGGTGTGTACTGACTTTGTACCATTGTGTGTGTTCTGCTATGTTGTATTCCGCCCACTTTTTGAACTCAGCTAATGTGCAATTGTCTGTCTGTAGGTGACTCCGGATACCCCAACATGCCGTGGTTGCTGACACCCCTCAGGAACCCTGTGACACCAGCCCAGATGCGCTACAATGAGGCACATGGTCGGACCAGGAGAGTGATCGAGCGGACCTTTGGTCTCCTGAAGAGCCGCTTCCGCTGCCTGGACAAGACAGGAGGGGCCCTCCCATATGCCCCAGCAAAGGTGTGCAAGATTGTCATCGTTTGCTGCATGCTCCACAACCTGGCAGTGCGGAAGGAGTTGCCTCTCATCCTGGATGACGATGACCAACGTCCGCCACCTGTGGAGGATCCTGGCCTGGACCACGATGCCAGTGATGATGATGATGATGGTGGTGATGTCCGCACACAGCTCATCACCAACTTCTTCAGCTGAATGTGAGTATCCAGGGAGATGCAATGTGAATGATGTGAGTTTGCATGATATGTGTGGGTGGTGCCCTGGTGCTGTTTTAGTGTGGCCATGTGCCACTTGACTGGATGCGTGCAGCGATGTGTCCTTACAGGTAGTCTGTACTCCCCAACAGTGTTGACATGCAAACGTGCTTTTGTGTAGGTATCTTGTGACATGTTTAGGGCATGAGTATTGCAGTTCTGTCCGGTTCTTCAGTGGTTTTGACTGTGTGTCATGTCTGTCCTTCACAGGGTGCTTACAGAGTTGTTTGGTCAACTTGGATCCCCCAACACCATGATTCAGCTTTCAGGGTGGCAGCAGTCGTTTCCCTACAGGTGATGTGCCACACACCCCTGGACTTCATATCTTCTGCACTTGTTGACTGTGTGGCCACTGCCACGTGGGATTAACTTGCATTTGTAGTGGTAACAACATGTTACAAATGTGTAATAAACCAGTGCTTCACTTTGGGATGTGCGTTGTCTGTGGTCACACATCTGACTGACATTTGCTTACTGCACCTGTGGGCTAGTTGACACAGACTCTGAATAGGTGTGGTGTCTGTGCATTCCACTGTATTTCCTGCCAACATCACTGTGGGCGATGAGTCCGATGGCCCTGGTGTCTGTGTTGTGTAGCCCTAGTGGTGTGTCTCCCTCATATGTGTCACGTCACCATGACTCACACGACGGTGTTGTACTTGCTGTAGCAGTTAGCATACACAGTGTAATTTAGCAGAACATCATCACCATAACAGTATCCACATTTGAATAACAACAGTGGCAAGTATGGTGTACTAGTGATTTTATTTACAGAAATGTGTGTGTGTATAGTGCACAGGATGGTGGGTGCTGTACATTGTGATTGTGATCCAAAGTTCCCAGATGAGTTGGAAGTCTTGGTAGCAGAAATGTCCTGAGTGAAGTCCACAGTCATATGATACATTAGTCCAACTTGAACTCCCCATGTCATGTGGGAAAGTAGTGTTGCATTCGACAGGGTGAAACGTTTGCACACAAAGGAGAATTTCCGGAACAGGTGTTGGCTTCCTGGGGGATGTACGTGGCCATCAACCTCTCAGTTTTCCTTCCTCGGACGACCCCTCTTCTTTGTGGGGGGACCCTCACGTGCAGGCTGCTGCGGTGCAGGGGACTCTCCGCCAGAGTCCTCCTCCCTCCCTGTGGCGGTGTCAGTTGTTGCAGCACCAGATGTTGTGGGCACACAGGGAGGTGTGGCCATGTTGGTGCTAATCTGGCGGAGGCATGTCAATATGTCCCTATGCACCGCTGTGAGTTCTTGCAATGTATCCCACTTGGACTCCATGCCCGACATGTGTGTCTCCACACGGGCCATGTGTGTCTCCACACGGGCCATGTGGGAGTCCAAGCGGGCATGATGGGCAGCCTGCTGCTGTTGTATGTCCTTGAGGATCCCCACTACCTGTCTGACCTCTCCGGTGCTATCCTGGTACGCATCAGCGATGCGTGCCAGTTGTGGGTCATCATGCAGTCCAGACCCCTCTGCAAGCAGCGACCTATGTCTACCACCCCTCCCACCACCCCTGGCGACACGTGCAGGACCTGCGGTGGCACGCACAGGTGACCCGAGGCCCACTTGGGGGTTGTTAGTGGTGTTGTCATCCGTTGCTCCACGGTGGGCCTGGGACCCTGTGCTGTTGTCAGCGGTGGTCCTTGGTCTGTCCGTGTCGGCGTGGGTGGTCTGTATGTTGGCAGTTGTTGGAGGGGTGGGTGCAGGGGGTGCAGATGTTGGTCCAGCTGGTGCTGCATGATGACTCAGACCGGAGGTGCCAGGTAGGTCTTCGCCATCCGAGGTGGGCAGAGGCTGTTCCACACCAGTGAGCTCTGTGTCCCCCGGAGCCTGGGACAGGGACTCCTCCTCGCCTGCTGCTGTGTCCCCATCATCGTCACCTGTATTTGGAAGAGACACACATTGTATGTAATGTTTCTACAGGCATCAATGGTTCACACACCTGACAGTTGTGACTGTACCTCTGGATGCGGGCATGTACATTGCATTGTCCTAAGTTGTCACAGTAAGAGGTTGATATTGGTGTAGCACATTGTCATGCATACCTGGGGCATTTCACTATGAATGTTGAGGTGTGTGCATGGCCAGCATTGGTTGTATTTGGTGGACATCCGGCCATCCTTCTCCACCTGGCCCAGTTATCCCACCATGAAGCATGCCACCCTTGCAGTGGGTTCAGGTTGACTCTCAGGATGTCATTCAGTGGTGTTGTGCTGTTTGTTGGTGCACAGTTCCCAGCAGGGCCTTGTGCTCCCCACAGCAGTAGCCAGTGTCAGCCATCTTGTAAGTCCTTGTCCACTCCCTGTGATGTGAGCATGGTTCAGAGTGGTGTTGATGGGCCAATTGTGAGGCTGAGCAGTATCTGTGACTCCAACTCCCATCATGCTATTGGCTACACCCCCTTCCCAGCATGCCCGTACTTCCTTCCTTTGGACTGTGCTTCCCTGTGGGGTAGTGTGCCTGTGCTGACAGGAAGGCTGACAGTGTTGTCCTTGCGTTTGTTTGGCTACAAGTCCCAGGTGTGTCCCTGTGCTTCACACAGCATTACCCAGGGTGGTGGTTCTTTGTGGGATCTTCATTTGGTATGTGAGGCATTGCATTCTCCCAGGTGGGTTATGTAGAGTTTGTGTTGAGGGGGTGTGTGAGGTGAGCTGCTTGTAACTATGGTCAGTGCTGTGAGTCCTCCTTCCCACCCAGCCAGATATCCCACCATGCTACGTGCTTGCATTGCAGAGAGTGCAAGTTGCCTTTCAGGATGTCAGGCAGTGGTGTTGTGCTGTTTGTTGGTGCACAGTTCCCAGCAGGGCCTTGTGCTCCCCACAGCAGTAGCCAGTGTCAGCCATCTTGTAAGTCCTTGTCCACTCCCTGTGATGTGAGCATGGTTCAGAGTGGTGTTGATGGGCCAATTGTGAGGCTGAGCAGTATCTGTGACTCCAACTCCCATCATGCTATTGGCTACACCCCCCTTCCCAGCATGCCCGTACTTCCTTCCTTTGGACTGTGCTTCCCTGTGGGGTAGTGTGCCTGTGCTGACAGGAAGGCTGACAGTGTTGTCCTTGCGTTTGTTTGGCTACAAGTCCCAGGTGTGTCCCTGTGCTTCACACAGCATTACCCAGGGTGGTGGTTCTTTGTGGGATCTTCATTTGGTATGTGAGGCATTGCATTCTCCCAGGTGGGTTATGTGGAGTTTGTGTTGAGGGGGTGTGTGAGGTGAGCTGCTTGTAACTATGGTCAGTGCTGTGAGTCCTCCTTCCCACCCAGCCAGATATCCCACCATGCTACGTGCTTGCATTGCAGAGAGTGCAAGTTGCCTTTCAGGATGTCAGGCAGTGGTGTTGTGCTGTTTGTTGGTGCACAGTTCCCAGCAGGGCCTTGTGCTCCCCACAGCAGTAGCCAGTGTCAGCCATCTTGTAAGTTCTTTTCCACTCCCTGTGATGTGAGCATGGTTCAGAGTGGTGTTGATGGGCCAATTGTGAGGCTGAGCAATATCTGTGACTCCAACTCCCATCATGCTATTGGCTACACCCCCTTCCCAGCATGCCCGTACTTCCTTCCTTTGGACTGTGCTTCCCTGTGGGGTAGTGTGCCTGTGCTGACAGGAAGGCTGACAGTGTTGTCCTTGCGTTTGTTTGGCTACAAGTCCCAGGTGTGTCCCTGTGCTTCACACAGCATTACCCAGGGTGGTGGTTCTTTGTGGGATCTTCATTTGGTATGTGAGGCATTGCATTCTCCCAGGTGGGTTATGTGGAGTTTGTGTTGAGGGGGTGTGTGAGGTGAGCTGCTTGTAACTATGGTCAGTGCTGTGAGTCCTCCTTCCCACCCAGCCAGATATCCCACCATGCAACGTGCTTGCATTGCAGAGAGTGCAAGTTGGCTTTCAGGATGTCAGGCAGTGGTGTTGTGCTGTTTGTTGGTGCACAGTTCCCAGCAGGGCCTTGTGCTCCACACAGCAGTAGCCAGTGTCAGCCATCTTGTAAGTTCTTTTCCACTCCCTGTGATGTGAGCATGGTTCAGAGTGGTGTTGATGGGCCAATTGTGAGGCTGAGCAATATCTGTGACTCCAACTCCCATCATGCTATTGCCTACACCCCCTTCCCAGCATGCCCGTACTTCCTTGCTTTTGAGTGGACTTCACTGTGTGTGAGTGTGACAGCAATGGCAAGATGGCTGACAGTGGTGTCCTGCTGTTTGTTGGTGCACAGTTCCCAGCAGGGCCTTGTGCACCCCACAGCAGTAGCCAGTGTCAGCCATCTTGTCAGTCCTTATCCACTCCCTGTGATGTGAGCATGTTTCGGAGTGGTGTTGATGGGCCAATTGTGAGGGTGACCAATATCTGTGACTACAACTCCCATCATGCTATTGGCTACACTGACTTCACCAGCATACACAGATTTCCTTCCTTTAAGTGAGCTTCCCTGTGAGGTGGTGTTCTAGTGGTGGCAAAATATCAGGCAGTGTTTGTTGGTTATATTTGTACCACTGCCTTGCTCTATTTGTTGTTGTGTTTGTACATGTCATGACACAGTTACATATCACTATGAGATGGCATGTATTGTGTTAATCTAACTGACATACACATCTTGGGATGATTATCTTTTGGTTGCTGTTGATTTGCTAGGGGTGGATGGTTTGACTGTCCCCTTGAGAGTGATGTGTGTGTATTGGCACACAATATTGTGTATATTAGTTGTGTACTCACCAGGCTCTGGGATGTCTGTTAGTCCATATACGCTCACTGGTGGTAGGATGGCCCGCACCTTCTCCTCCCAGGGCCTGAGGTATACTGGTTTTGCAGGAGGGCCACTGCCGGTGTGCTGGCTCAGGAGGTAATCCTTCTTGAGTAGGTCTCTGACCCTCCTGCGCACATCATACCACCTGTTCTGGATGTCTTCCTTTGTGCGCAAACATGGTGATTGTGCGTTCACCCTGTCGACGATCCTCGCCCACATCTTGGTTTTCTGCGACATGGGGGTCTGTTGGACCAATGTGCCAAACAACTGTGGCTCTACCCTCAGGATCTCGTCTACCATGACTTCCAATTCACTATCTAGGAACTTTGGATTCTTCTTTAGGGGCATGGTGATGGGTGGTGGTGGTGATTGATGTGTGTGTGTGTGCAAGTGAGGGTGTGTGAGTGTAGGTTTTGCTGTGTGTGTGTGAGGGTGCTATTTGTTGAGGTGCTAATGGTGTGTGGCTTTTGTGTTGGATGAGCTGTGTGTGTGTCTGTGTTTGCTGTGTGATGGTGTTGTGTGCTGGCAGGTCAGTGGAATTTGCAAAGGATCATGGTAGGGATTTGTGGGCTTTATGTAGGTGGAGTTGGGGGTGTGTCCTTGTTCCATTTTTTTCTCCCCCTGTATTTATTGGCTTTGTCATTGCTTGTTTGGCCCTTTTTTTTTGTATTTTTTCATTAGTGATTATTGTGCATGTAGGAGTCGTTCTTCTGACCGAGTAGGACGTTGCAGTTGTCTCGTGCGCGCCTGTCCGAGTCGTTCCCGCTGTGTTTCAGCTCCGTTTCATATGCGGCGTACGCGTCGTTCGCGGGGTATTGTGTTTGTTCGGCTGGCTTTTGTATGCGTGTCGGTCGTACGGCTTGGGCTCCGTGCGAGTCGGTCTGATTTTGCACCCATTGCATCGTACTGCGCGGGTCGGAGTTCGCGGGTACGTTTCGTTCGGGTTGTTTCCTGGTGCGTGTCGGTCGGTGCGATTCGCGTGGTTTCCCGGCCGGATAGCTTGTTTCCGGCCGGGTCGGTCGTTCGCCTTGAGTTCTGTGCGAGTCAGTTGTGATTTCCATGCATTTCATCGTACTTCCCAGGTCGGGCAACGCCGGTACGTGTCGGTCGGACTATAATCCCGTACCGAGTCGGTCGGTATTTTTTCCGGCCCGAATCGGAATCGGCCTCATAATATATATATACTTACTTATTAATATGTTTTAATATTTATTTTAATAACTTATAAATTGTTTAATTTATTTTTTATAAATTATAAATACATCTATACACATAAAAGAATAATATAAATAAAAATTAAATAAATATATGTAACAAATTTAAAAAATTAAAATTATTTTAAATCTTTTTAAAAATAATTATACAGTACATTAGCTAAAAAAATACAAAATATTAGATAGCGGAGAAAATCAAATTACTATTCCCACTCCAGTGAGTGCAACAGTAGGGAAAGTGTTGGATAGCGTAGGGGTAAAAATTACTATTCCCACTCCAGTGAGTGCAACAGTAGGGAAAGTGTTGGATAGCGTAGGGGTTAAAATTACTATTCCCACTCCAGTGAGTGCAACAGTAGGGAAAGTGTTGGATAGCGGGGGGTAAAATTAGTATTCCCACTCCAGTGAGTGCAACAGTAGGGAAAGTGTTGGATAGCGGAGGGGTAAAAATTACTATTCCCACTCCAGTGAGTGCAACAGTAGGGAAAGTGTTGGATAGCGTAGGGGTAAAAATTACTATTCCCACTCCAGTGAGTGCAACAGTAGGGAAAGTGTTGGATAGCGTAGGGGTTAAAATTACTATTCCCACTCCAGTGAGTGCAACAGTAGGGAAAGTGTTGGATAGCGTAGGGGGTAAAAATTACTATTCCCACTCCAGTGAGTGCAACAGTACGGAAAGTGTTGGATAGCGTAGGGGTAAAAATTACTATTCCCACTCCAGTGAGTGCAACAGTAGGGAAAGTGTTGGATAGCATAGGGGTAAAATTACTATTCCCACTCCAGTGAGTGCAACAGTAGGGAAAGTGTTGGATAGCGGAGGGGTAAAAATTACTATGCCCACTCCAGTGAGTGCAACAGTAGGGAAAGTGTTGGATAGCGTAGAGGTAAAAATTACTATTCCCACTCCAGTGAGTGCAACAGTAGGGAAAGTGTTGGATAGCGTAGGGGTAAAAATGACTATTCCCACTCCAGTGAGTGCAACAGTAGAAAAAATGTAGGATCGCGTAGGGGTTAAATTAACATACTTATAAATTATTATTTTTTAAAATAAATAACAAATTATTAATTATTTAGCAAAATAATTATTAATAAATACCTATTAAATTAAATTAATATTTACTTAAATAACATTAAATTACTTCCCACCCTATTCCCTTATAAACACACAACGCGCTACACATAAAAAAAACACAATTCATTTAATTATCAATTAATCAATTAATAAAAATTAATTACCAATTAATAATTAATTAACAATAAATTAATTATCAATAACAATAAATAAAGATTAATAATAAATTAATTCTCATTAATATAATTTTTAATTAACCAATTAATACAAATTAATTACCAATTAATAATTAGCAATACATTAATAATCAATAACAATAAATATACACATATTAACTAATTAATTATATTTAAATTACTTCCCACCCTATTCCCCTATAAACCCACAACCCGCTACACATTAAAAATAACATAATTAATTTAATTACCAATTAATCAATGAATTAAAATTAATTACCAATTAATAATTAATTTACAATAAATTAATTAACAATAAATAAAAATTAATAATAAATTAATTATCATTAATATAATTATAAATTAGCCAATTAATATAAATTAATTACCAATTAATAATGAATTAACAATAAATTAACAATGAATAACAATAAATAAAATCATATTAATTAATTAATTATAATTAAATTACTTCCCACCCTATTCCCCTATACACCCACAACCCGCTACACATTAAAAATTAACATAATTTAATTACCAATTAATCAATTAATTAAAATTAATTACCAATTAATAATTAATTTACATTAAATTAATTAACAATAACAATAAATAAAAATTAATAATAAATTAATTATAATTAATATAATTATAAATTAACCAATTAATATAAATTAATTACCAATTAATAATTAATTAACAATAAATTAACAATGAATAACAATAAATAAATACATATTAATTAATTATAATTAAATTACTTCCCACCCTATTCCCCTATAAACCCACAACCCGCTCTGATACTAAAACGCAAAATTTCCTTTAAAAAAATTACTATTTTCTAAACATTTAATACATATATTTAAAAATAATGAAAAAACTTTAAAAAAATGTTAAACATACATATAAAATACATAACACAAAAAAAAATCGATATTATTTACAACTATATTTTTGCTAACGATAGTAATGACTTCGATATTACTTACTTCGATATTAAAAAAATCGATATTACTTACCTTAAAGTCGATATTCTGGTCAACGATATTCTTGACTTCGATATTCTGTCCCTACGATATTAAAAACACGATATTAGTGTAGGTCGATATTTAAAATTCGATATTTTGACTGCCCACCCTTTTATACAGCTAGAGCTCATACTGAGGGGACTATTTCCTTCAAGCTACTCAGTGGCCATCCTGCTGAACTCAAGTGGGTTGCTCTGGTGGTATTCCCATTATCAACCCAATGCCTTGACTGTTCCTCTCTTCAACAATATTTTTAGAACTTGCTCTTGCTAGCCTACCCATTTGACTTTTGACATTCAGAGTGCATCCCCACCATCCCTTCTGCTCCCTCATCATTAGAGCCCCTCCCGCCTTTGGCTCCCAAGTGGAGCACCCACCCTCCACCTTGTCCCAGTGCCTCTCCATGCCACCACTACCCCCTCGCCCACCCCCACCCTTCGCAAACCCCCTGAGTGAGTGCCTTGAAATTGCACTTGAGAGACTGCCACAGAGGTGATTTAGGCATAGCAGTCTGTAAAATGCAGTGTGGAAATAAAAAATTTTAAAAATGGGAATATGATTCTAACAAAAAGGACTCATTACAGCATTACATAATTGTGCCATAAGCCTCAAAATAGCACGTATCTGCGTCCCTCCTTTAGGACTTTTGCAAGGATGCTAGAAAAACCTTTGGGCCCGGTTCACAGTAGTAAAGTTAGGATTCCTAACTTTAGTACTCCTAAAAGCCTTTTGTGAATACCGAAAGTCGTAAAGTTAGGATTTTGTCTCAGATTACTTTTGTGAATCAGGCCCAGGAGTCGTAAGTGATTTCTGTAAATACCAAAAATCGTAAGTGCCTTCTGTGAATACCAGAAGTAGTAAGTTTAGGATTTTGTCTCAGATTAGTTCTGTGAATCAGCCCCTTTGTTTGCTCGACCGTATGAAAAATGTGTGATTGCCCCCTCTGCAACACTTTTATTTTAGACTGTTGTATGATACCCGCGGGGGCCACGCACTTCCGAAAAAAGTCAATCAAAGACTTGAACTCCTTGCGCCATTGTGCTGCCATCACTGACATGTCTGAATATATTTTAAAGGAGCAATTGTCTCCTGTGTGGTAAGTTTTCTCTCTAATGGCACTAGCTAAGATACGCTCTTTGACCTGGAGGTCTCCAAATTTAATAAGTATAGTTCGAGAGTATTTAGGATTGGGATTCGAGAAGGGCATTGTGGGGACCCAGTGTGCCCGAGTAATGGTGAGATCCACATTGCCTGTCTCTGTGTCGGAATCCACATACTTGTGTATTAGTTCAGGAATCAACCAGACTGCGGTCTTGCCGTTTTCCTGGCCTTCTGTAATCCCAGTGAAGCAAAGATTAGATCTCCATGATCTGTTCTCTGCATCGTCTAGTTTCATTTGTAGCTCCACCAGTTCTGACTGAAGCTTGGAGGTTATGCACTCCTGCCTGTGCTTAGCATAGTCCAAGTGGGGAGAGCATGTGGCCTTACGGCTAGAGCGGTCGACCTCAACGCTGGGGAACCAGGTTCGAGGCTCAGCAGGGACGCTCAACATCCTGTGATTCTGGGCAAAACACTTAGGGGCCGATTCCGATTCGGGCCGGAAATCTCTCCGACCGAGCCGGACCCGGAGAGATTTCCGACCGAATCGGACCCGTGCAGCCCGACCGAACGAGTACGATGCGTTCGCATGCAATCGGACTCGATTCGGTCGGACTCCCATTGAAGTCAATGGGAGCCGGTCGTACAACGCGCACGCGGGCTCCCATTGCCTCAATGGGTGCGAGGCGAACAAGGGCACCCCCTACAGCAGGTACGCGGCGAAGCGACTCGCGCCGTACACGCACAGGTAGGGGGGACCCATGGGTCCCCCCTGTGTGCGACTCGCGTGGCTACGCGTACAGGGGGGTCCGACACGGATCCCCGAAGTACGGCTCCGACTGCTCTTTCGAGCCGGACGGCACGTGTCGGTCGGACTGCTCGGCGGCGCGCATCGTACTTACCTGGCCGGGGAACGTCTCCATTGCGCGGTGCGAGTCGTGTTCGAGCGAGTCGGTCGTGCGGTTCGACCCGGGAACGAGTCGGTCGGAGCGGTTGGGACGCCCGAACGAGTCGGTCGGGCGATTTTGCATCGTACTCGCTTCGTCCGGACGCGCATACGGATCGGTCGGGAAATAGGGCTCCGAATCGGATCCGGTTAAGCCGAATCCGATTCGGAGCCCTACCGGCCGAGATCGGAATCGGCCCCTTAATCTCCCCGTGCCTACTGTTAGACTTGGCATCTTTTGGCGTGTTTCCCCTGACTTTTGCTTTCTGACCTCCCGGTTTTGACTCTGTTTTTGCTGGTGTAATGATTCTGCGCGACTTTCCTCACTGCTGTCCAGTGGGAAAGTGCAAGTGCTCCTGTATAAAATGCGTTATGGATTGGTGTTTCCATGATTGGCCTATTTGGTTTATGTGTCAGTCCCTTGTAAAGTGCACTCGCGAGTGCCAGGGCCTATAGACCAAATGCTGTTGGTGGGCTGCAGCACTGGATTGTGCCACCCACGCAAACAGCCCGTGAAGTGTAACTCCGGGCCTGCCACCGCAGAGCCTGTGCGCAGCCTGGGGCTGCCATGTCGACTCTGGCAAGTGCACACACTTGCAAGTCCCTAAACCTTCCCTTTGCTACCTGTTAGTCACCCTAAGGTAGGCTCAAGGTACCCCTGTGGGCAGGGTGCGTTGTATGCGTAAAGGTAGGACATGCCCGGGTGCGTGCGGCATGTCCTGATAGTGAATTACAGCCTAGTTCGTTTTTCACTATTGCAAAGGCTACCTGTTCCCCCTAGGCTAGAACGGGCAGTTTTGATTATTACAGCTTATAATCCTAACTGACCCCGGGAACATGGTAGAAATTCGAGTTTAGTATGCCTGGACTCAGAATGATAAAATGCATCTTTTAGTGAAGTTGGTTTTAACATTCTGTGTTTGAAAATACCACTTTTAGAAAGTGGGTATTTTCTTGTCTAACCATCCAAGCCTGCCTCTGCGAGGTTGTGTATTCCTTGTCTGGAGTGTGAGTGACAGGGGCTGGGGGATGCCAGGAGACAGGGTGAGTCAGCACAGGGCTGAATAGCAAGATCTACATGTAGATGGGTGGGAGGGGTCGCACCTGGGCCCTGAATAGGACAGTGCCTTCCTCCACAATGCTGGCTCCACCTCCTGTGGTGCGTCTGATGTCCCTGGCCTACTCACTGAAAGAAGGGACGGAGACTTGTCAACAAAGTGCTCCAGAACTGGTTTGGACTAGGCAAAGGCCTCTCTGCCTTCAGAGAACAAAGGAATTTGGGATATAAATATTGGGGCCCTGACCCCATGAATTTAGATCTCGCTGGAATCAAGGAACCTGCCAAGATGAAGAGCTGGAAGAGCTGCCAGGAGGAGTACTGCCCCTTTGCTGTGTTGTTGCTTTGTTGGGTTGGCCTGCAGCTGCTGCTTCTGCCTTGGGCAGTGAAAGGACTGGACTGAACTATCTACAAACTTGTGCTGAGTATCTCCAAGGGCCTGGAACCGAGCTGGCCTCCTGTTAAGAAGTCTCAGGGACTACAAAGACTTCACAAGCCTCTGGGTACCGCTTCTGGAACGCTGTTTCAGTTGCCACAGAGGAAGGGAACCGCAACCGACTCCGTCAACCGAATCCATCCCTGGCCGGTGACCTGTTTGCACTGCAGACCGCATCGCCCCGCTTCGCATCGCAACCCTGGTCTCACCATGGGCGACGTCCGACGCCGCCAACATCGAGCCGCTGCTTGCACCGTGACCTGTGGGCACCGCAGTTCGCATCGCATCGCTTCACTGAACCAGCCGGGACCCGACCGACGCGGTCGCTGCAACTGGCTCAAGAGTCGTGACCGCGATCGCGATTTGGGGCACCGCTCGCACGTCTGCGACGCACCGCTCCGACTTGCACCGCTGTCCGACGCCAGCTCCCGCACCCGGCTTGGTCGCCTGCATCGCAACCTGTCAGCACCGCATCGAGCATCGTCTCACCCTGCATCGCACGCCCTTGGACTCACCGACTCCGTCTGCACGACGCTCATCGAGCCGCTGCCTGCACCGCATCGAGGGACACCGCACCTTGCATCGCTCCGTCTTGCACCGCAACCGCGACGGAACGCCGACCGGCTCGTACACTCCGTACCAGCCACAACGAGAAAGGTACTGTAACCGAGTCTGTTCATGACTCTGCTGGCCCGTATCGACGCGGTCGGCTGGAACTGTTAGACTCTGTGGTTTTCAGCATCGCGGTAGGCTCGGACGGAGCTACCGACTCGTACGAACTTTGCTTTTGTGCTATTCCTGCAAAGAAGAAGTTAACGTATCAAGTATTCATTCGTAAAGTATAGTATTGTGGATTTTTGTCGTAATTGGTCTTGTCTTGAGTATATAAAATATTGGTTATTTTTCTAAACTGGTGTGGTGTCCGTTTGTAGTGCTTACACTGTATTACTGTTGGTTATGTGCAAATGCTTTACACACTGCCTCTGAATTAAGCCTGACTGCTCGTGCCAAGCTACCACGAGGGTGAGCAGGGGTTACTTCACAAGTGTAACACCCTTACCATGACTAGGAAGAAGGGTCCCTACTTGGACAAAGGTGCAAGCCCTTGCCAACTAGAGATCCCATTTCTAACATTGGTGGCAGCGGTGGGATTCGAACCCACGCCTCCGAAGAGACTGGAGGAGCTGCCAGGAGGAGTACTGCCCCTTTGCTGTGTTGTTGCTTTGTTGGGTTGGCCTGCAGCTGCTGCTTCTGCCTTGGGCAGTGAAAGGACTGGACTGAACTTTCTACAAACTTGTGCTGAGTATCTCCAAGGGCCTGGAACCGAGCTGGCCTCCTGTTAAGAAGTCTCAGGGACTACAAAGACTTCACAAGCCTCTGGGTACAGCTTCTGGAACGCTGTTTCAGTTGCCACAGAGGAAGGGAACTCGCAACCGACTCCGTCAACCGAATCCATCCCTGGCCGGTGACCTGTTTGCACCGCAGACCGCATCGCCCGCTTCGCATCGCAACCCTGGTCTCACCGTGGGCGACGTCCGACGCCGCCAACATCGAGCCGCTGCTTGCACCGTGGACCTGTGGGCACCGCAGTTCGCATCACATCGCTTCACTGAACCAGCCGGACCCGACCGACGCGGTCGCTGCAACTGGCTCAAGAGTCGTGACCGCATCGCATTTGGGGCACCGCCGCACGTCTGCGACGCACCGCTCCGACTCGCACCGCTGTCCGACGCCAGCTCCCGCACTCCGGCTTGGTCGCCTGCATCGCAACCTGTCAGCACCGCATCGAGCATCGTCTCACCCTGCATCGCACGCCTTGGACTCACCGAATCCGTCTGCACGACGCTCATCGAGCCGCTGCCTGCACCGCATCGAGGACACCGCACCTTGCATCGCTCCGTCTTGCACCGCAACCGCGACGAACGCCGACCGGCTCGTACACTCCGTACCAGCCACAACGAGAAAGGTACTGTAACCGAGTCTGTTCATGACTCTGCTGGCCCGTATCGACGCGGTCGGCTGGAACTGTTAGACTCTGTGGTTTTCAGCATCGCGGTAGGCTCGGACGGAGCTACCGACTCGTACGAACTTTGCTTTTGTGCTATTCCTGCAAAGAAGAAGTTAACGTATCAAGTATTCATTCGTAAAGTATAGTATTGTGGATTTTTGTCGTAATTGGTCTTGTCTTGAGTATATAAAATATTGGTTATTTTTCTAAACTGGTGTGGTGTCCGTTTGTAGTGCTTACACTGTATTACTGTTGGTTATGTGCAAATGCTTTACACACTGCCTCTGGAATTAAGCCTGACTGCTCAGTGCTAAGCTACCACGAGGGTGAGCAGGGGTTACTTCTACGAGTGTAACACCCTTACCCTGACTAGGAAGAAGGGTCCCTACTTGGACAAAGGTGCAAGCCCTTGCCAACTAGAGATCCCATTTCTAACACCTACCAAAAATGAATGTGTCCGTCTGTAAACAACTGGTGCTCATGTAAAGCGCTCTGCTACCTTCGGGTCAAGTTCACTCTATATAAGACTCTTGGGGGAAAAAAAGTCTGATACTCTTTGCTCCACCTCAGCTACTCTTGTTGTCAAAGGTTGCATGTTAGTATTAATCATACTTAATTGCTCATTCTTCTCCTAGTGGGCCATTTCTTGAGAGATTTTCATCGCTTTTAATTCAGCGAGTATTTGTAGTAGCACTGGTGCAATAGTTTTGCATCTGGGTTGCACAAGGCTCTGTGATGCGAGATGCCACCTCCACCTGCGCGTGTTGCACATCACCCAGAGTCCCTTCGGATCTCATGTAACGTTCCAGACTCCCCCTGAGATGTAGGTGGCCTTCTTTGATTTTGTAGTACCTCGGTGTTTCTAGTACCATTAAAGCTGGGCTTATGTTGCATTTGTAATTGTGTGTGCGATAGATCGAAGATCTCTTTCTGGAGTGTCTTAGCACTAGTATCTGAAAAAAGTGGGTAAAAGGTCCGATCTTTAGATGCTACACCCGCATCAACCACATTCGAGGTGCCTGAAGACTCAGTGCGCGCTTTTGCGTAGACATCCGGCTGTTCTGTATTGTGGACTCCTCTGCAGCTGGGGCAGTTACATCAAAGCGAGCAGGTCTCGCAAAGTTTATTATATTTGCGGCTATTTGATGCCGTGGAATGTGACCCTGCAGATGTTTGCACCTGTGCCTGCACGTAGATCTCCTCTTGAGGCCGACCCACTATTTGCTCCTGTAAGGGAGTCCTCAGCACCATTTCTAAAACCTTTGTGACATGTGCTGCATTAATCAAACTGGTAGTTGGATGATTGCTGTTTCTCAACCCCCTTGAAGACTTTCCCGGGGATGCAGCTTGGAAGAGATTTCCCTTGAGAGGGATTCCAATTCGGAAGAAATTAGTAATGCTTACTTCGTAAGTGGTGCTAAAGGGGTAGAGAACTGGTACCATTTACTCCAGCAACAATTAAATCACAGGCTGGTACTTGCAGCATTAGCTAAAATTAAGATCCTGACTGGTTGGGAGATTAGGGATACTGGGTCTGTTATAACACTATGGCTCATAAAACGATTCGAGAGCTAATTTTAAGAGAATTAATTTTTACTGTAAATGGCTGCTCTATTACACTCCCATCTGTCTCCAGAAAATGTACCCAGCTAGATCTGCGGAATGTTTCAGGTGTGGCCTGGAGCCGGGGGAGTGGTTACAAATTTGTTTCACATGTCCCACTCTATATGATTTTTGGCACAGAATTTTCATTGCTATCAGTAGGCAAGGGCAGTTTCAGGTAATGCTGGGACCTCAAGAGGCTCTATTTGGTATGTTACCTCCACCAAGACAGGCCTCGGTAAGACAGAGGCAAATATTGTTCATAGCTTCGCTGGTCCCCCGCTCTCTAATTTTGCAGATGTGGAAATCCCCCTATGCACCTAATTTTGAATCATGGGTGCATAAGATGCAACCGGTCAATAGGTGGGAAGAGTTATACACTCAAAGATTTGGGGCACTAAGAAAATGTAGAGGAATTTGGGGGGTACGGAATAATATGGGTTTAGGAATAGTCATCATGAGTTTCTCCTGATTATGGATATGGCTTATATGGTCTTAAGTATTTGATTGATTAGAAATGTATTGATTTACTGTATGGAATTTATTTCCTTTTTTGTTTTTTCTTTGCCTTCCACCTGACAAATAAAATAAAGGTAAAAAAAAAAAAGAGTGGCTAAAACAAGCCCATCGCTCTCCTCAACCTGGATGCCAAGCTCTACTCAAAAATCTTAGCCTCAAGGCTAGATGACTTGATGCCGGATTTGATCCACCTGGACCAGTCTGGCTTCATTAAGGCAGACAGACGCACAATAATGTGAGGAGAGTACTCCACCTAATAGAAAAAGCCACTAATAAACAGATACCTGAGGTCTTGCTAGAGCTTGACACCAAGAAGGCCTTTGACTTTGTAGACTGGCCCTTTCTCTTTCGCACACAGACAGGGCTGCCATCTCTCCCCGTTACCTGTTGCTCTCAGTATCGAGGCCTTGGAAACTAAGATATGGGCGACCCCAGCTATCAAGGGCCTTCTTTTTAGTTCATTTGAGCACAAGATGTCTATATTTGCGGATAATGTGCTCCTGCCACTCACCTCCCCCCACTCTTCCCTTGTGGCCTCTCGGAGGAATTGCATAACTTTGAAAATGTTGTGGGCTTCCGCATTAATTTGACTAAGTCCTTTCTACTCACCTGAGGTTGCCCAATGTGGCTATGGAAGCTCTAGTGGCTTCTACTACCTTCCAATGGGCTAAAAAAGGCATCATTTATCTCTGCCTCAAACTTACCTCCAGATTGTTGGACCTCTACCTTGCCAATTATCCACCGTTATTACAACTGAAAGCAGATCTTAAATGATGGGCACCTATGTATATCTCCCGGCTTGGACGTATACATGTGAATAAGATGACGGTTTTACCCGGGATAATATACCTTTTTCAGGCCCGTCCTATTGACTTAAATAGGGAGTTTCTACCGATTATATGAACACTAGTCACCCGCTTTATTTTACAAAATTGTACTGTTGCGGGGATTCTGCACCTACACAGAACTTTGCACAGGAAAACAGGACCTCGGTGTATAGGGGTGTACCAACCTACCACCTTAGTACACAAAATGCCAAAACCGACTAGCTATAGTGTCTCATTCGTTCTTCTCCAGAATCACAAAGCTACAAATGATTAGACAACCCAGAACACAACACTCCCGACTCTCTCAGGAATCGCGGTAGCAAGACATACCCTTTCGCTCGCTCACTCATACTTGTCCACAATAATAATGGTCAGAGTCACGGTTATAGTTCAAAATGTTTATTTTAACTATCGTGTTCAATAATGCAGTATACGAGCCACTACCAGCAGCAAAATGCATAAACTTAGAACAATTAGCATTGTTACAATTCCATAGAATATAAAGGGGGATGTCATTATATAGAGACAGTGGAAAAAGGACTATAAGGCCTCACCACCCTCCCCTTGGTAAGGTGTCTATTATATAAAAGAAGATCTCTGGGCTTTGTCAGCAGACCCCTTACCTTAATGCCTAGATGGAAGCTTTACATCATAGGAACCGCATAGCTCTTCTCCCTGGAAAGGACCCTCTCCAAGTGTGTGTCAGAACAACATGCATCCCTGTAATATCAAAGCACGAGTTTCCAGTAGCGCAGCTGTGTTAGCATGTTTTGTCTAGATGCTAGGGAATGACCAGAACAGAATAACAAGGGGCATTGTTTATCGACCTTGCACATCGTGTTCAGACTAAACTCCAAGAACAGGCAGGGAACGCAGAAAGCAGACAGTTCTCATGTGAAAGGCACAAGCAGAGTCTTGCAAAACAAAGTCATGTAGTAACGTGCACAAAAGCAGCATCATGGCAGCCGTGCTCATGCTAACTTAGCAATGTCGACAATGACCCCAACGGCCATATAACATCCTCCCCTTGGTAAGGTCATAGTATATAGACTACAGACCAAAATAGATTTCAACGGTAAGCAGAGTTCAAATACGCATGAAAAAACTAGTTTGGAAAAAGTTTCCAAAAAATATATATATATAATTATTATTTAGATAAATGGACGTGACTAACATGGAGGTGGTGTATCCATGAAAGCACGTGATCCTGTCAATGCAATGCGTCCCAAAAGGTCATCCCTATCGTTAGCAGCAAAGAGGGATGCCATCCAATCAAGTAGGCCGAAGGAACAAACGTGCTCCTCGTAATCCGATGCCTCCAAGAGCATATCCGGGCAACTTGCATGATATTCAATAAAGCTCCGTTGCAATGGGTTCTGCGCAGCCGCACAGATATCCCATTCTGCCAATACTCCAAGTGCAGCCGCACGCGCCATACGTCCATTCCTGGAACAGGCCTGGTCATGGGCCACTAAGGGACCCATTAACTGGTCATAATCTGGGTCCGAACATGATGTATTGGAGAGGCATAAATCCAAAGCCCAGTAAAAGGGGCACCGTTCACAGTAGAACACAGGTTGCACGCAAGTAAAGTAAGCAAAGCGAAAAGTTAGTCCATAACTCACGCTAAGCGTCGCTAATGGCAAGCATCCAAAAAGTTGTTGCATTCGGTCACGGTACAGTTGCAATTGGCCTGGCTTGTGCAGTACCACAAGATGAGCAGCCATTGCGTAGCAGGAACAGAAGCAGCAGGATTCCACCAGCTAACGCCAGTATTAATGGGAATCCTCCGAAGACACTGGAAAAAATAGAATGAATAAAGGCCGGTATTACTCCAAATATCGTCTGAAAAGAAGTCACAAGGCCTGATCCCACCAGTTTAAAAAAATGAGCAAGGCCTTCCGTGTCAGACGCATTAAATATTTGATGTATCAACTCCCCAAAATGTAGTGGGAGATTTGTGTTCAGAAGTGACTGAATCTCACTCGAAGTTCTAGCCACCTGTAATTCGAAGGTCTCTCGAGCTGAAGTGAGAGCCACTTCTTGTTGAAACAAAAGTGCTTTGAGCCTGCTTAATTTGTTGAAATCTGTTTTCAAAGTCGGTTTGAAAGGCCAAATGGAAATATCTACTTTCTCATGCGGGGGCGGAAAAAGCACATTGTTACAACAAGTAACACGTTGTGAAACTGTTACTATATACGGGATTCCTGCCCGTAAACCACAGCAGTCGTGGTTATTCAAAATAAGATAACTGCCATTAGTAAGCAAAGTAAAAGCGGGAATTATTGCTGGGACGGGACTCCCTTTCAAAAAGCAAGCAAGAATAGGTGTGGAAACATTACAAGAACCATGCAATTTAACGTGTTTGCAAACTAGGGAGTGTCCCACTGTGGAATCGCAGTCCTCCCCTGTTAAAAAAACTTCCTTATCATCCCAATGTCATCTGTAAGTGAAAGGTAGGGACCATAACTCATGGAGAAACGTACTACCCAGAGGTTCAAAGCGGCCAATCAGTAAATGTTTCATGCACGATTTAAATTGGAACAGCTAGAAAGGGAGAGAGATCACCCCGTGTATTAACCATACAGCCGAATTTGTCTCCGCCACAGAAAACGGCAAATGTTCTAATTGTTCAATGTGTAATAATGTGTATGTAGCATCTTTCATGGACATAAACCGTTGTTTATCAGTTAAATTAAATGACAAAAACAAAGCTGAAGCATTCAAATAATCCCAAGGTACTTTACCCATTTTAAGAGTCTGTAACGTCCATGCAAACTGCATTACTGAGCGTAATTGATTTTGACCATGATATAACACATATATCAGTCTGAACAATATCAATAACAGATGAAACAATATTATCCAAGTTATAAATGCGGGAAGACAGTGTGTTAATGCTATTGTTGACCACTGCAAGGACTTTTTCCAAATTAGCTTTGTCAATCTGTCGCAGACTAAATGCTGCCTCCATCTGCGATAATTTCCATATTTCATTGTATGCAGCATAGAAAAATCGTTTTGTCCTCGGGGTCCTAGGGCCTAGAAGAAAATCAGCCAAAGTGATGTCACTCGACAAGTGAGACAAGTGTTGTTTAACGGAGGACAACGTAGAGTGTTCCAACCATTGTTGGCACAATTTACCCACCGAATAAGTTGTGACTGAATGTGAGTGCGAAAAATGTGGATCCGGTCTAGCCTGTGTAAAACCTGGTGTTATATTATAAAAACGCAGATGGCATCAATTTGAACTGGTTTGCCACAGCAACCAACCGTTAGGGTCAACTTCAGAAACATTGAAAGTGCCATTCCGAAAGAGAGTTCGCAAAACATCGATTGAATTATTTGTGTGTGTGCGCCAATTATCATACTCAGCCAAAGAGGGAATGGACGGATTATAAAAAAAAATTGCAATTGCCAGGCCAAAGCAAGTAGTTTGGTACCCCGTATCATTTAAAAATAACATTTGTGCCGGTATTAGGCAGGCACGATGTAAAGCCTCAGTTCCCCGAACTTGCCAAGCCTTAGTGCCCCATATTATTTTTAAATCAATGGTAGCACTCCAGTGATCATAACCCTGTGTGGCCAATTCAGATCTAAAGGAATTGGAATAGATTAATTTAGTATGGGTCAGAATAAATTTAGATTGCGACGAAAATTGTAATTTAAAGAAATAGGATTCAGGATTGGACATGTCATAATTCGTGAAATAGGTGAACTTATCCCTAAGTGTTTTAGAACTCCCCTGTAAAGGAGTTGGACAATGTTCCCATTGCGTTTAATTAAAAACAGGGCGTAACGTGTTTGTTTTGTGTAAGTAATGATGCCCATAATGTTGATAACAGAATAAATCAGCATAATTGGCAGAATTCAAATATAAATCTTCAGCATCAAAAGCAGCATAATACTTTAAATCTGAAAACAATGATCGGAATCATTCATCCCAATCATCGGAATGTATGTCCGGTGTTACCATGTCTCCTAAGAAACGCGAAACACGTAGAGGACTTCCGTCGGACCATGGATTTCGAAAGCTACTTTATCCCAAACGATGCCATCTGCACCTGGGAAAGCTGAAATATTCACAAGGGCTGATCTCGTTTCATTATATGGGACGATGTATGAGGGGCCAGAATTCTATCGACCAATTTCACAGCAGAGCGTTCTGGCAGGTAATGACCATTGATGATTAAGAAAAATACAGTCACAAATCCTATTGACATGAAGAGAAAAATCAGGATAAGTACCAACTAGATGTAGGTCCAGGGTGGGACCAAGTAAGTCATTTTAAACCAAGAGATGAAAATACGTATTTTTGTCGGTGGAAGTGCCAACGTAGAAGACGAGGAGGAAGAGTCATAGGAGAAGCTCGCACGGTCCCCAAAATAACCCCTTGCACCCATATTCATTGAAGGCGGTAGGGCGGCATCAGTTTGATGTTGACGTGGACTATCCGGCACTTCAGTCTGGGACTCTGCCGCAGGATAAGTATACTCGACTTCTGCAGTGGAACAGGGAGGTGTGGGGACTGGTGAAAGGTCAATAGTAGTGTCTATTTCACCCTCTGCAATACGAGGATGATTCGAAGTGGACGAATGCACCGGATTTATTGAAATAGCGTTGCATGAAACAGCAGGAGTTACACTATTCAGAATCGGCCAGACAGTGTAACTTGACATTGTCCACTGAAATATATCTGTTGTCTTTGCGACCAGGTAAAGGTGGTAGTATCACTGTATGAGTACCCTTCAATCCAAGAACCGGGACATGTGCACGATAAGAGGGACCAAATTCTTTCTTGTTCTCCAGCTTTTCTCGTACCAGAGCTCCAATATTAGGAAGCCAGCCGGTGACCGGAATCAGTATCGATGTGTCAGTGGAAGAGGGCAAATGTTCAGTTGCATAGCTTTCACGGGTCTTTTGTAGGTCCTGTAACATAGTAGAATGATTATCTATCTCAAAGGTTGCGGCAGCCGCCACAACGTCTAGACCATCAAGGTCTGGCACAAACATGTTAATGCCAAAAAACAATTTTTAGGGGGTCCGCCCACCCAGAGATCTTTTAGGGAGATTATTAAGTGCACGTTGAACTCCATACAAAGGGGCCAGCCAGTTCCTACCAGTACCTAAGACCCTAGCTGTCAAAGATTGCTTTAAGTCGCGGTTCATTCGCTCCACAATAGAGTTGCCCTCGTGCCTGTATGGAGATGAAAACTGCACCAGCACCCCCATCTACTTCATCGCGTTCTTGTACGCCTTAGAGGCGAAAGCTGGACCTTGGTCTGAATGGAAGGTGCCACAGGCAAAACAACAAAGACACGCAAATCCCTAATGACATTTCGAACGTCAGCACTGCGTTGTGGCCAAACCCAAAGGAATCTAGTGCACGAATCAACTGCAACAAAAATGTATTTATACGCAGTATCAGAAGAGAAAGGACCACAGTGATCAAGATATACACAGCCAAATGGTCGATTAGAAATACATAGCTGTGTTTGTGGTGGGCGTGAGACCGTAGACGGTTTGATTTGTTGACAAATGTCACAAGAATGCACATAATTATGGGTTTGTTTATATAAACCACGCCACCAATATCATTGCTGTAAAATAGAGACTGTCGCAGACACCCCGGCATGTGCAGAAGCCATGCCCTCGTGTGCGGCCATGATCAAAGCAACTGTGCGATCCATGTTGGGCATCAGCTGATCCCCAACTGATGGAATCTTAGCATAAGGAACTTGTTCGGGAGATAGATGATAAGAGTACTTCGAAGGGAAACCCTGCGGATAAGCAGTTCCCTCCTTCGTTGCAGCCACTGCTGCCAGAATATCATTATCTATTTTAGTCATGGACCTTGTAACTGCTGCTACGGAACACGTGGCTACTGCAGATTTGGCCGCTTCGTCAGCCAAAGAATTACCAAGAGCATGTACTCCCACACGCTGATGGCCAAGAGTATGGATAACTTGCGTGAGGGGCAGATGTTGTTTAAGGTCTGCCACTCGAACGCAAAGCATTTTATGCTTGATTTCACTGCCTTTAGAGTCTCGATAGTCGTTCTGAGACCAAAAGAACAAGTTGTCATTAAAAGATTGAACACAGTAGTAAGAATTGCATACAATGAGAGTATTCACATTAGGATCGGCAAACTCAAGGGCGAGAACAAGAGCACGCAGCTCCGCCAATTGTGCTGTACAGTCTCCAAGTGCCTGAGTATGTACTATGGTAGACTGAAATTCTCCATTTACAATTGAACCAGCCACAATAGCGCAAGCCGCCGAATAAGCGTGTGTGGACCCGACGGCCGGTTGAGCCGAGCCATCGGTGTAAATGATACATTTGTACTCATCCAAAGGAAGCAATGACAACGGAGGAGGATGAACGTGTTCATACTGTAAAAACTCCTGTGTCTGAAGAGCAGGATCAAAGATAAAAGTGACATCAGACGATGTCAAAGAAGTAGCCCATTGTATCCAACGGGGATGTAGTGCCTTAGAGTTGGGTACACTTGCCTTAGTCACTGCCTCAAAGGCAGGGAAAGGCATGACCATAAGAATGCGTTTTCCTTGCGCCAGCGAGCGTTCTTTCAGAATCGCCATTTGGACCGCCGTCTAAACTTTTTCAATATTCGAAAAATGCATTTCTGCTGCAGTGTACAAATGTGATTTGTATGCAATAGGTACTGTGTCCCCCTCATTGAACGTCAAGTAAGTGAAACCCACCGTCCCTGGCACTATACATATCACCAGGTTCGTGGTATTATCACGCGTCAACAAGTAGTTAGTTGTAATCATATCAGATTGCAAAGATTGTAGAATAGTGGTATGTTCCGGAAGCCAGCTGGCAGAAGAATATGTTGGTTGTATAAACGCATAAAGCGGTTTGATACGATGGGCATAATCGGGGATGTATGTCCTCCCAAAATGTAAAAATCCCAGCAAAGACTGAACTTTCTTCAGCGTAGAGGGAGGTTGCAATTGTGCACATTTCTCCAGAAAGTGGGGGGCTAACCCCCAACCCTCATTATTGAGCTCATAGCCCAAAAAGAGCACCGCATAATGAGCGGTGTGTGATTTTGCAAAATTGAATTTGTATCCATAGTCGGCAAACGATAAAAAGATGCGGTCGACTCGGACAAGATGTGGCATTAGTTCGTTGTCCGTCAGATAAATATCATCAATGTACGAGAACGCATCTGGATCAATGTCGTGCAAGAAAGACACAACGCGCGCAGCAAAAGCCCCGGGGCTGTTTTTATACCCCATAGGCAAGCGCGTAAATTTTTCCTGATTTCCGACGGCGGTGAATGCCGTCACGTCACGGATCTCAGGAGCCTGATTATGACTGTAGAAACCATTGGATATGTCCAGTGTAGTTTTGTATTTTTTGCAAACAAGGTTACTCACCACCGCAGAGCTGTGTGTGTTCTGTACCGCAAATGTACGACAATGACTATTCAAATGTCGATAATCCATTATAATGCAATATGAACCGTCAGGTTTTGATATCGAAAAAAGAGGATTATTCATCGGTGATACACAGGATTCAATCACTCCTTGATACTCCAACTGAGTTAGAATGTCACAAACGTGAGCCTTAGCTTCACGTCTGCTTGGATACTGCGGTTGTGGTTGTGGCATAGACCGTAACGGTATTTCATGTGCTGGTGAATCAATGTCCCAGCCTACCTGATTACGGTACACCGCTGGGGCCAGGGCCAATGCCCACTCAGCTGCATAAGCCTTTGCATGTTCCTCAGGGACGTAACGCGAAAAACTTGGAAGTATCACGTGCCTCCCCTCTAGAAGCGGCTAGCACAAAGGGTGAAGGCCAATCTGCCCCCGCCAACAAAATGTCGTATGAGGAGGTGAGATTTTCCCAGAAAACCGCTTTGATTGGACGCTGTATTTCACCTTCAATTTGGAAGACAATCTCATAGAGTCTATCAGGTGGGGCAACCCGGGTATCTGCTGTTTCTACTGTAATGAATGTATCAGTTGCTGTCGCCTCCAGACAGGGACGCAGTGCCTCCCGCACTATGGTAACCTCCGCTGCGCTGTCGAGCAGAGTCACTGCCCATGTCCAGTCTAGGAGTCGCGTTCTCACCGTCTGAGGCATACTTCGCAGTTAAAGCGGCAACTTTCTTCTTCTGAAACGGGGGTCTAAAACGAGGCAGATCCTCTTGTTTGGCTTTAACGTCAAACTGTCGAGGTTGATCTCGTCCCTGTTGTGTGGTCGGACCTTTGGCACGATCCTGGCGTTCCCCACCACCGGCGTGAGAGTCTGATGTGCCCTGTAAAGAACGAGGAGAGTGCTGATCAGGGACTTGAAATCTAGCAGGAGTCTTAATTTTCGCGCCGTCGCGCAATTCATAAGTACGCTCAGAAGACTCAGGTGTCGGTGAACCAGCACGCGAACCTTGCTTCTGCTGTTGCTGCCCCTGTTTTGTATTCCTCCAGTTCCTTTTAGGAAAGAACGGGCACCCATCTTTATCAGTCTGGGCTTTTTGTTGAGTTTGAGATTGCGTTTGCATTTGAGTAAAAGGCTTAACTCCCAGACTATTGCGGCCTAAGGTTTTATAAGCCTTGGCAATAATCTTTGGTAATTCGCACGGCTTGTCTGCATCTGCCACAGCCTCCAAGCGGTTGGCCACTTGTAAGCTTACAGCATCGCCCTTAACATTAGCAAGGATCATATCAGCAACAACGTTGAACACCCCCACCAGTCTCATCCCCAATTCCTGAGCCGCCTCGGCTCTGTGTTCATCCTGAACACGCTTTATCATTCATGGAAGGGAGTGCCGTCATGGAGGGGGTGCCGAAACACATTGAATATACCGCTGCAAACACTCTACCCCAAGTGTTACAATCAGCTAATTCGGGAACTAAGTCCTTAGGTAAACTCATAGTTAGGATCCTGTGTTTCTCCACAGGCGTGGTATTTGGAAAAACAGCTTCGAGTTGTCCATATTTTTCAGCAAGCCAATAAGGGAATTCATCCTTATTCTGTGGTCGCTTGCCCATCACTGAATTAACCATAAGAGGACTGATGGTTACACCACCAGGTCCAGCTGTTTGCGCAGCAACGCCAAGTGGTCCCACCTGGAAGTTGTGCGACATGAACTGTATAACAGCCCTATGTATACGTATTAATGAAGTATGTAATACTCGGAGTTCTGCGATTGTAGCAGTTAGATAACGTGGGTGTGGGGTATACCCAGCCAAAACGGGACATGTGGCGTCATCCATCGATAAAGGGCCTAAACGGTCTGGCGTTATTGGGTGAGGAAGGGCGCCATTAAACCATATTTGGTGTTGCCAAGCCGTTAGCGGAACTTCAAGAGACCTATAAGGCTGATAAATTTGAGGTAGGGCCGTGGCAGTATATTTGTGAAACAAATTATCTGTTCCATCTACTGCCGGAAAGGTGACCCAAGAATAAAACACCTCAAAGCGGTAAGCTGCACCCGCTTCTACTACAAAAATGAGCCCAACACCAGCATTAGGGACCCCATGTTGAGTCAAATAAGCTGTGACTGCCGCCTGATTAGGCGGTGTAATAGCAACCGCCATAAGGAATAGCAAAGAATAACAACCTATGTGTGGCAGCGCAATAACAGGTTCATAAGAAAGAACAGGAACCTTTTAAAATTCAAGCTTGAAAAACCTATAAAACATCAATATAGGAGGCTACACCGTCACAACCGTCTCCGGAAACAGATGTGAGGGGATTGTGGACAAGCACAAGCACTATTCAGGAGTCTCGCAGATAAGAACCAGACCAAATGTTGGCGGCGCCATGTTGCGGGGATTCTGCACCTGCACAGAACTGTGCACAGGAAAACAGGACCTCGGTGTATAGGGGTGTACCAACCTACCACCTTAGTACCCAAAATCCCAAAACCGACTAGCTATAGTGTCTCATTCGTAGAAGCTACAAATGATTAGACAACCCAGAACACAGCACTCCCAATCCTCTCAGGAATCGCGGTAGCAAGACATACCCTTTTGCTCGCTCACTCGTACTTGTCCACAATAAGAATGGTCAGAGTCACGGTTATAGTTCAAAATGTTTATTTTAACTATCGTGCTCTATAATGCAGTATACGAGCCACTACCAGCAGCGAAATGCATAAACTTAGAACAATTAGGGGGGGATGTCATTATATATAAACAGTGGAAAAAGGACTATAAGGCCTCACCACCTTCCCCTGGGTAAGGTGTCTATTATATAAAAGAAGATCTCTGGGCTTTGTCAGCAGACCCCCTACCTTAATGCCTAGATGGAAGCTATACATCATAGGAACCGCATTGCTCTTCTCCCTGGAAAGGATCCTCTCCAAGTGTGTGTCAGAACAACATGCATCCCTGTAATATCAAAGCACGAGTTTCCAGTAGCGCAGCTGTGTTATCATGTTTTGTCTAGATGCTAGGGACTGACCAGAACAGAATAACAAGGGGCATTGTTTATCGACCTTGCACATCGTGTTCAGACTAAACTCCAAGAACAGGCAGAGAACGCAGAAAGCAGACAGTTCTCATGTGAAAGGCACAAGCAGAGTCTTGCAAAACAAAGTCATGTAGTAACGTGCGCAAAAGCAGCATCATGGCAGCCGTGCTCATGCTAACTTAGCAATGTCGACAATGACCCCAACTGCCATATAATAGTAGAGCCCGCTTGCCGTTTAAACTGTCCCGATTACCAAAAGACGCCTGGGGATTAGCCCTTCCTGACTTCCAACTCTACTATAAAGCGGCCCAACTCTGGGTTATCTCGGAATGGTCATTGTGAGAGTCAGATAAACATTGGCTGCACGTGGACAGGGCCATACTGGGGAGGGTCATATGGGATGTATTATGTATAAATCAGATCGTCTGCAAAATGCCTATTTGAGTACCTTGACAAAAAGGACACTTAAAGTGTGGGATGAGGTAAATAAGACTATAGAATGGACAACCTTCCCTGCCCCTTATACACCGATACACTATAACCCGGCATTTCCCCCCGCTCTACTAATGGGTCCTTTCGATGCTTGGAGCGGGGGGGGCTGCGTCACACTCTCCAACCTCTTTCACACCTGGGGATTTTAACATTCGAACATTGCCAGTGCAACTTTCTGGTTTCCGATTCCAAACATTACCACTATGCACAGCTAAAACACTGGGCACTACAACCAGAAGTCGGATTGGCCGCCACTAGAGAACTTACACCTATTGAACAATTTGTTAGGAAAGCGGGATTCTCCAGGGGAACCATCTACTTTATATACTCTTCACTACTCACGACACTCGTCAACCCGCAGCCACGACATATAACTTTCAAGGAGCAAATTCTCAGGGAGGAAATTACTGAAATAAAGTGAAGGAGACTTTGGAGAGACATTCCGAAATGCAACTATTCTTTAGGCATAAGAGAGGCACACTATAAACTACTATATGATTGGAATCTCTATCCCGCTAAACTGAAAAAAATATTTACCAATTCTTCAGATCTCTGCTGGAGAGGGTGCAGACTGTTGGTTGACTTTCGCCGCATTTGGTGGAACTGTTTGACGATTCGCCCATTTTCATCTGAAATCCTGGTACAAATAACGGACATCCTTGGGTATCCAATCCTTGACTCCCCAAGTTTTGCATTGTTGGCTTTGAGGGATGATATCCTGAAGTGCCAAACCAAGGGTGATAGAGTGATCATATAGTTATGTATCAGGAAGCTAAATTGGCACTGGCTGCAGCCTGGAAGAAGAAAGATGCGCCATCGCTGACCCAATAGTGTGCACACCTATGGGAGGCCCTCACAATGGAGAGAATGGCGGACATCTTTTGAGATGACTTTAAAAACTTAAAATTCCAGTGGGGGGCCCTGGTGTCCTATCTATCTAAAGGTCTACCATTGATTGCTTGTCCCACGCGTAAAAGAGCACTTCACCTCTTTCAAATCTAAGGGGAATGACTCTGACCCCACGAGCCAAGATGTGAGTTACACCCACACCACCTCCATCTTTCCTACAAAGCCCTCCCCCAATAATCCTATAGGCTAATTGGGTAACCTCCACGCACCCACTTTTTATTTTATTTTATCTTTTGTTTGTGTCTTTCTTTCCATGTTTACGGTTTCTGTAACATTTCTTTCCCTTTGCAATGCTTGAAGGGGTTCGGGAGGGGAGAGCAGTGAAGAGGGGATTTTTCAGGGGAACGTATTGCGATTGTAGTGTTTCAACATGATGGTTTTCTCGACTTGCATCTGTAAGGCCTCAACATTGCTCTCTCAACCGTTATACACTGTTAAACCCATTAGCTTATATGTGAAAAACTGAGAGAAATACTGTTGCATGTGTTGTTCTTACTGGATATATATAAAATCTAATAAAAAACGTTTTGACAAAAAAACCTTCCAAACCTCTAAATAAAATCGTTTCAAGTGCAACATTATTAATTCATCAGTTACAACTATATTCTTTATAGAAAATATTATTATTCAAAAATTATTTATCACCCATAATTGCACATTTAGAAAAAGCCTTAACAACCTTACTCATGACATTTCTCTTTCCTTTGATTCTACACCTCCTGTGCACTCTCTGCCACTTTCCTCTGAGGCTTATAACTTTGGTAGTTTTTTTGATCCCATATTACTTTCATTTTCTAATTATATTTCAATTATGCAGTAGTTGCCAAATTCTCTCTAACGTAATATTTTTAAAGCAGCTGAGATTCCCAATGTAAACCTTGAGTTTCCCTCTTAGATTACTGTTCCTCTCTTGATCTCCCTAACTATGCTGGTCCCCTCCAGATATTGTGTAACTTCTTTCTCTAGCCTCTTCTCCATTTTCTACCATTTGCGTACATCTCTTCTGCTTTTCCATCTTTACAGTGGCACTGTTATGAGCCGCAGCTTTTATTCTTCTTGAGTGTATGACTTTATAAATGTATTAATTGCCTCACCATCTTCCTTCCCTTGTCAATGTCTATAGTCTTTGTCATGTATGTGCGCTTTACCGCTTCGACTTGTCACTCCTCGGCCTCCATGCACCCAGTGTGGTTTCTGTTCTTTTTCTCTGTGCCAAAACCAAAATTCCTGCTCCACCCACTATCTTCAATTCTTTTGTCTCCTTCTTAAGGACCATCATCTTTACTGTATGCACACTGTGAGTCTGATCAGCTATAATTTTGCATAATTATTGTACGTTTCAATTTTTGTATCCTGTTTAATGAATTTGATCCATATTCACAAAGGTAAAATAGGTTGTAAATGTAAGTTTATGCCTGAATTTGCCTGTTTTACACCTGCCCGGAATTGACTGACAGGTGTAAACTCATATATGGGTGCAGAGAGTACTGCAAGGAATGGAGGGTTCTCCACACTCATAAATCTTACTTAAGACGTGGGAAAATGGGTGTTTCAAGACTTTCAAAGGCATGGTTAGTTTCAGAGGTTTGTGTACATCCACAAATAAGTAGGTTTGTGGACAGTCACAAATTCCTCTCATCTCCCTTTCCACCTAGAAAAGTTCCAGATTTTTACTCCAGTCAAAGGTTGGCATAAATCTCTTTCCATGGTAAGAAGGAGAGTGGATCATCCCAAGATTTGTTAGAGCAGTAGGGACAGCTTTTACCCAGTGGAGAAATAAAGTGTGCATTTGCACCGGGGATGCTATTCCTCCTGTTTGCAGTTCTCTACTATGGAGAACTCTGCATTTAGGAACCAGCTGAGAATACCACATGACCTTTCCAGGAACCCATATGAACATTTCCAAAAAGATTTCTATAAATGTTGGTGAATTCCAGAAATTCGTACATCTGCTCTTGCACGCCGAGGTAAACATGCATGTGCATATTTACAAATGTCTTTGTGAATCTGACCCAGTATTGTAAATAGAATGACTGGTTCCCAAAGGTTTTGCTCTGTTTAGGTCGAGCCTAGAGTAGCGCGCAAGCGCTGCTCTGCGAGACTTTATGTAAGGGGCTTCAAAAAGCTGACCACACGCTCGTGCACAATGGCCTTTTCCGTGCGGTTACCCGCACGGCCGGCATCTGTTTCCAATTATCGTGCCCAGACACGGGCGCGATAATTGAAAACACATGGCCATTGTGCACGAGCGTGTGGTCAGCTCAGCAGGCTGCCGCGCTCGCTCGTTTTCTTTATGTTGCGCAATCCGTTTTATCTGCAGCTGAGTACTGTCTCGTTTAATTGGGATTTGGAGTGAATCGCAAAAACCCATTTTGTTCCCAATCGCAAAACAGTTTTAGTGCATAGAAAAAAACGCTCATTTGAGGTCGCATGCCGTTTGCTGACCGCAAAAGGGTTTTGTGCATCGGACCCTGTGTCCCGTAAACACGAGATAAGCGCAGGCAGAGAAGATGTCGAGCCCTGAGCTAACAGGTGTTGCTACGCCCTACGTCCATTTGTATACACACACGGAAATGACTGGAGGCGGAAGACAGGCCCGGGCTCTTAACTCGTTACTGATTTCCCTGGCAAATAAAGCGGCAGCTGCTGGTCCAGGCGGAGCCTCGGCGCCGAGAAGACGGTGATCTCTGCATGGGGCAGGATGCTTCCATGGAGCCCTCCGCCAGCCCTGTCTGGTTCCTGAAGAGCGCAGTATTCTTTTTACTGCTCGGTAAGACACGTCTATATTACTTTTTTTTTGTTATATACATGAGGGGAATAAAGTGTGACTTTGATTATGTTAAATAATTTGACGAATTATGCATTACGGATTAAGGGTTTGCCACACTCAACATTATAATAAAATTATAAATTCTAAGTTAAATAGAAAAATAAAAGTTGTTCAATAGGATGAGCGGATACGAGAATGACTTTTTCTCCGAAAACGAATTGCGTCCCGTATTTATGACAAATTTCAACTAGTGCTAGAACACTTATCGGGGAGTGCATTTTTTTTTTTTACATTTCTTATTACATAGCGCGCACTGTAGCTGGAGATATTGGTGCGCTTTACACGATCACCAATTACATTACACAAGGTCACACTCATTTTTTACGCAAGGGTAAATTAAGCGATTTGCCCAGAATCACAAAATGAAAAGCCGACACCGAGACTTTAACCTGGTTACCTAGTTTCAAAGGCGGCAGCCCTGGCCTTAACGCCACTCTATATAATTTAAAATATTGTATCGAAATGTAAAGCAGATAGAAATGCACAAGGGCGATATATTTGACATCAGTGTGTGCTATGTGTAATTTAAAATATTGTATAGAAATGTAAAAGATGAAAGTGCACAAGGGAGATATTTTAGGCTTTGAAAGATGTTAGATCAAATGCACGTTATAATAATTACTGGCTTTTGACTTGGCACGAGTATTAGGTCTGCGGAAAACAAGTAATACTTTGCCAGTCTTGCTAGTGCATGTTCCGTTAACTTCCTACTCAGTAGCGGGTGGTGGCCAGGGCGCCAATATGGTGGTTGCGTTAACCGACTGAGCTACCTTACCTACTACCTTGCTTTTGTTAGATCTCAAGGGACTTTTATTCTCCTATCCATTGAGCGGCGAACACAGCACGAGCTTCACATTTATAATATAAAGTGGAATATTAAACGTTCTTGTAATAGAAAAAAGTTGCTCAGGTAATTATTTTATCGCGTGTGCATTTCTTTATTCGTGGCCGTGGCCAATGCTTTTTGAGGGAACTTTTACCGGGACAGCAGATCACTCCGCTCCCACCGCCTTGTCCGCGGGCGCCCACGCCAATCATAAACAAGCCGTGTGTGTCGTCAAACACGGTGCCTGCTGCCTTCTGGTACCTGCAGCGACCAGCTGCGGCGGGCTCCACTTCCACATTTTATGACGTTAGTTCCAAAACCCAGGCATTCTAATATCCTTACTCTAAAGCAGTTCCTCTTTTTATGTTTCTATGTCACCACAACCATGGAACCCTTGACGCCACCCCAGCTCCACACTCCTCCTACTAATTTAACAAGCTACGCTTTAAGGGGCGCAAAGTGGCTACGGTTTCAAGGGAAATTAATTACCTCATGGACTTTATAGCTTTGTGTCCTCAGACGCCTGACCTCAGAAGCAGAGGAGGTGTTCAAAGATGCAGAGGAGAGAACGGAGCTGGACAAGGCCTACCGGAGGGTGACGTGCACCGTCTTCAGAAGCAGTGAGTGTAGTGGATGTGGTGTGTGTTGGTGTCATTGTTGGAAACCAAAGGTGAACTCACATTTCATGTAAGTGCACCATGGCAGCGAAAATAAATGTGGCCCAATAGCCCGGTAGTGCAAATGTACTAATCAGTGCACATTTACACATGAATTAGTATAGTGCAAAGATCAAACTGCAGTTTATTACCACAGTGGAGCGAACTCCGAACTGCTCCATGTGTGCATGACCACAGGCCATGGTCAGCGGGGACTGTGGATACAGTGTATTAACAAGCATTGGCATAGCCAATAGTTCTCGCCTTTTGGACCTTATAAGTGTTTAGTTATCCAGCACAATATCCTTGGTGCAACAACATCAACTGTTGCATGGCTAAACACTTATAAGGTCCCAAAGGCGAGACCTATTGGCTATGCCAATGCTTGTTTTCAATCCAGAAGTCGCAAAAATTAAATTAGTACATGACCTTTTTTGAGTTCTTTTCATGATCTCTTCTATTGCTTTCTGGTCACTGTCTACCATAGTAAATGCATTCAATTGAAGACAAGAGACTTTCATCCCTAATCAGGCTTTACTCCCGAGCCTCAGAATCAGAAATCCGACACATTTAGCTGCTGTCGTGATGTGACATGTTAAAAGGTTGTTTGTGCTCCCGTTTGGATGGAGCATGGCTTAGTTCAGACTGGACTATATCTTTGGGATGGGGCTAAGACTGATTCGCGTCTGGTTGGATTCTGTTTGTAATGGCAATGTGCTGGGATGCTGTCTTTAGACACTAAGGGGCTGATTCACAAACAATGGCTCAGGAGCAAATTTTTAAATGTCTGGAACATCTCAGATTTACAGCTATGTTTTATATTATTCCTAAACAAATGTGCAGCGTGTTTATAATACATGTGAGCCAGTCCTTGTGAATTTCATTTGTGCATAATTCTGTCAAAACTGGTTCACAAAATGGCTGGTGTAAATCTGAGATTTTCATGTGTGTTAGAAATTGGGTCTCTAGTTGCCAGAAGTATGCACCCTGTCCAAGTAGGGACCACAATCCCAGTCAGGGTAAGTCAGATACACAACCTAAATTAACCTGTGCTCACCCTCTTGTAGCTTGGCACAGAGCAGTCAGGCTTAACTTAAGAGGAAATGTGCAAAGTATTTGTGCAACACTTAAATTACTCTAGCACCATGAAAACACCACAAAAATACTCCATGCCAGTTTAGAAAATTAAAGAATATTTTTATGAGTAAAACAGGACCAATATGATAAAAGTCCCTTAGAGGGAGCAAGTGACTTCGTGGAAGACGTGATGCGTTGGTTCCGATCCACGAAGTCAGGTCTGTGTCGTCATCGAATCCCTTGTGTCGTCATCGAACCCCTTACGAAGCAGGTTCTGCCTCGTCAGAGACCTTCGCAGTCGGGTCGTTGTCGAACCCCTTACAATGCAGGCACTGGTGTTGGGCCATCAGGATATGAGTGTCACACTCCTGTACCCTTTGTGTGTGACTGTCTAGAGGGAATTCACAAATCCCAGCTGTCACCCACTCCAGACGTGTATTCAGAAACAGGCAAGGGCACAGAATGGTTAAAGTAAGAAAATTGCAACTGTCTAAAAGTGGCATTTTCAGACTTACAATTAAAAATCCGAATTCACAATAAGTTGTGATTTTAAATTGTGAGTCCAGAGATGCCAAACTCCAAATATCCATATTTTCCCAATTGGAAATTACACTTACAAACTGTAGCAAGGTAATCCCAATGTTAACCTAGGGGAGTGATAGGCCTCGCAGTAGTGAAAAACTAATTTGATACTTTTTCACTACCAGGACATGTAAAACTCAAAAGTATGTGTCATACCTTTTAAATACACTGCACCCTACCCATGGGGCTGCCTAGGGCCTATCTTAGGGATGACTTATATGTAATAAAAGGGAATGTTTGGGTCTGGCAAGTAGGGTAACTTGCCAGGTCGAAATGGCAGTTAAAAACTGCACCTACAGCCTCTGCAGTTGGAAGTCTGAGACATGTTTAAAGGGCTACTAAAGTGGGTGGCCAATTAGTGCCTGCAGGCCCACTAGTAGCATTTAATTTACAGGCCCTTGGCACATATAGTGGACTTTACTAGGGACGTATAAGTATATCAAATATGCCAATTGTGGATAAGCCAATGTTACCTTGTTTACAGTACAGAGCACATGCACTTTAGCACTGGTTAGCAGTGGTAAAGTGCTCAGAATCCTAAAGCCAGCGAAAATGAAATCAGCAAACCAGGTCAGCAGGCAAAAAGTCAGGGGAAATCATTCCAAGGATGCAAGGTCTAACAGTGGGCATCCTCTAATTTGATCCAGACAAAGTATTTGTCACTGTGGCCATTTTCCTCCAGCTTAGGTTGCCTTGCTTTGAAAGCAAAGCTTCAGACTGGCATCAGCTCATTTCACCCATTTAATTAGAAATGGGTGTGGGCAGCTAGGTCTCAGCAGTGTTACATGTACCAGTTAGGCCCCTGCTGCCCAGTCTGCAGAAGAAATTGCCTCTGGGGTGTAATTCTCCCCATAAGGGAAGCTACATATCATTCTCCTTAGCTGTTAGTATAAGTGCAGCTGGGTGATTGCAGTCACACATTAAAAACTAGCCCTCCGTTCCTCAGGCAAATACAAAAATACTTTCGACATGGGCCAAATTAAAATCCCTCATCCTATACTATTTACGCTTAAATGTTTTATCTCTCATTCTTCTTTGCTCCACTATATGCTCAAGTGCAGCTACAAGTAACACAGTGTCAGCACCACTGTGGTCATCATGCACACCACTAAAACATTTCCCACATAAGACAGAGTACAAATCCTCCAACCAAGCACAACACCAGATTAGGAGAATAAAGGGCTGTATAAATGAAACTACAGTGCAGGGTTGTGAACCTCCCCTTTCGATAGACATACACAAAAATATTTCCTTCGCCTCTAGGGGATCTTGCTTATTGTACCTGATTTGGAAAAAAAGAAAACAAGCAGGTGTGTCTCACTCCTATTTATGAGGAGTTTAGCTTAACTAGATCTAGAGTGTTATGAGTCAGGCAAGGTAAACAACCCTGACCACGAAACCGTCACCCCCCATGTTACAACGCGGTTGTTACAACGACCGCGTTATAACAATGCATACCATTACCACGCAAGTCGTAACCTTGCGGAGGGGGGAGAAGGTGTTGGATTTAAAATCCAACACCTTCCCTACTGTCCGCTCAGACTGGAGTTGGAATAGTAAATTATACCATTCCAACATCCAGCGCCCCCCTCCGCAAGTCGTGGTTACGACTTGCGTGGTAATGGTATGCGTTGTTACAACGCGGTTGTTGTAACGACCGCGTTGTAACAACATGCGGGGTGACGGGCAGCGGGAAAAAGAGGCATATTCGTCAGGCAACCATGACAGAGAAGCTCTTATCTGCAGAGGTTATTTATAGATATGTAATGTAAACCCTCCCACTGGCCCCTGAAAACAATTTACACACACCGCTATTGGTGTTTTATAGTAAAAGCTTATTTATTGTGTACAGTCAGCAGATAAACCTTGTGCACCAGAATGATGGAAATTATTACGGTGATCTCAGCATTCATATTATAAATACAATGAGCATTAGAATCCCCCAAACAATTTTACATCACACATTCCTATTATCTGCAATAAAATAGCATAGAACTTACCTAAAGCATATGTGTATTATAGTATCAGCCTCACAGTTATTGTATTGGCTGAGTGATTAGTATTCTACCTAACTAATTTATGCCAAGCCATGCACCTATCCACACATACCTTAGAAAGCTGTTTGGCCTGCAGTCAGATAATGGCGGTCTGGCATTTCCCCTCAACAATCGGTCCTTGTTTCTCACCCCTCCCAAATGTCAGGTATCTGATACCCTTCTCCCCAATGATTCTCTATAGAGAGGGCAGAGGGAGATGATTTGCAGCCTTTCGTATCTGCACTGTACAGAATGAGCAATGTCTCAGAGAAGTATTGAAAAAGCAAGCACTGTATCCAACCATGCTTCTTTTCACATTTGCCCTGTGAAAAAATGGATGGCCTTGCAATGTTACTCACTACACATAGCTCACCAGACAGAAGAATGGAAGATTGCTCTGTGTTGCATTCCTGTAATTCGTTAGCAAGGCTAATGCCACTCTACTACTAAACTAATATAGCGATCTCTGTTAGCTGTTATCACCTTTCAAAACATTAGTTCTCTGGAACCTACAACTTGCACATTAAACAGTATAAAGTGCTAATGTGTTTCAAATTTGCCATACAAAAAGTCCTGATTTGTATGTAACATGCATGTGTTATTAGCAAAGCCTTGCCACATACGTCATCTCCTCTTGAGTGATGATCAACAGTGTTAGAACAAAATATCGGAGAAAAAATATTGTGTGGACAAAATATTGTGTCAAGAATGCTTGTATGACAGGACAACGCATGCGATTACTTCGCCTGCCTTAACAATGCCGGCTTTACCTCAACTGGGTCTTTACCATGCATGCCTTTGCCACCCGTGCCTTTACAATTAATTTTGTTGTAAAGGCATGAATGGTAAAGAGATATGCATGGTAAAGGTTACACCTCAGCCCCTGGCCCTAAGCCCTAAAACCCATCCCTCAAAACGACCCCGACCCCAGCCCTGAAAACAATCCAGACTTACGCCCCTAGCCTTGAAACCAGCCCCAAGCCCTAAAAACTACCCCAACCCCAGCCCTAAAAACAATCCAGGCTTACGCCCCAAGCCCTAAAAACTACCCCAGCCCTCAAAACACCCAAGCCTCCCACTCTGAGCCATAAAACTGTCCCCATACGGAAAAAACTACCCCAACACCCCCTCCCCTCTCCCCTGCCCTGAGTCCTAAAACCTGGGCCCCAGCCCTGAAAAGTACCCCAATCCCAGCCCTAAGAACAACAGAAAAAACTACTTACCACGCAGTTTCTTCCATTCTCGTCCAGGCAGGAAGTCTCCAACACCTCCTACTCTCCATCCATTTGCTCCGAATCTAGACCGCTGACTGCCTTACATATGACTTTACCGCCTTTACAACAGAAATTGTTATAAAGGCAAAGGTAAAGGCAAGCGTGGTAACGCTTGCGTTGTAACCGCACATGTGGTTTAAACCACGTTGTTAATGCCATTTCTCATCAAGAATATCAAGGACAATAATATTGCGAAGGTAAGTTTCTATAGGTAAGCAAAGTTATACTTTATATAACTCAACATATATGTACCTTGACAATATATATATCTTCAAGGTACATAGATGTGGAGTTAAGAATAGTAAATCTATACTTACCTTCTCGATATTTTGGTCTTCGATATTTTTGACACAATATTCTGTCCACATGATGTTTTTGTTTCCGATATTCTGACAGAGAACCATGGTCAACAGACTTCCCTGTCTAGTATCTATTTTCTAAATACAGAATTATGACTGTGTATATAATTTAGTGTACATGTAATGCAATAGAAAGGCTCTGTAGTAGTAACACTCATTGCTTCAGATTATTTTGCTTGATGGTGACAATCTTCAGTGGGTAAGGAGAGTGTCCAGTTTCAGTCTTCACATGTCCCCAGAAGGACAACTCTCAGGACTGATGCGCTCAAACTTTATTACTTTTTGTGAACTTTTGCTACAGGTTATAAGCTAACCTGTTTCTTCTAACTTCGACCCATATTCAGAACGGCTTCAATTTACTGTTTGTAAATTTCTTTCAGAACCACAAACAATGTAATCACATTCACTCATATTATTGGAGCCAATCCTGTGAACACATTTTGAAATGCATACCCTATTGTATGCAAAGCTGACTCTAATGTTTTTCAATAATCCTAGTATATTCTTTCCTGCTATCTTACTATGTGTTATCATGCCTGTTAAACAAATGAAACATAGTTGCTAACCCTTTAATAAATTAATGTGGATATGTACCCAGTCACAATATTACTATTGTGCTTGCACTATGTGCACCTTGAGCTCCATAATAATCATTCACTGATTCAATCACTAATTCTTGTTTTGACAATATTGAGATTATGCTTGTCAATTTATCAAGATTTGCATAAAATAGTTTGTTAGTATTTGACCAGTAGAGTGTATTTATACCTTTTTGGTGGTGCAGGTGCAGCATTATTCACAGTCACTAGATATAGAAATACTTTGTTAAGTGAACAACATTTTCTTTTTAAATCTCACACTATAAGAACAAATGTTAATTGTTCTAGCAACTCAGGAATCTTGTGTTTGGCAATATCTTTAGTTTACCAATATTTTTAGAAGAAGTTGTGTTGCATTCATTATAAAACATTATTTCCTTACATTTGAGTGAAGTTTTCAAAGGACTTGAACAGTCATTTTCATATAGAAATACTGAATATTCTTTAAGCAATGTTTTAAATATGGAATATTCCATGTGCACATTAAAAATTAGTTCCCTAGTTGTGTGTACCATCTGAAACACCCTTCAAATGTAATACATCAACAGGTATTATAATAAAACAATGCAAGAATTATATAATGCTTCATTTTACATGATGAGCATAAGGCCATTATTCGCATTCTTGTACTGAAATTAAATCACTTAAATTATATAAACTAAATATTTCAATTTCATTAACTAGGTTCAATGTAAGTTCTTTTTAAAAAGTCTGCTAAGTGAAAAAATAATTTTGAACTGTTCCTGGTCATACCTATAATTTCCTAGCGCATTTTTACAGCATCTAAAGCAACTGAAGTAATTTCAGATATCAAATATATTTTCTTCATTATAATTTTTAAATAATTTAAGGAAAACATAAACATTTACATTTTCATACAATGTGTCGTTTTATGACTTCTTTGATTCTCCAGACAGTATGGGCCCACCAACAAAAGCCCTAGTAAAGCGAAAATTCCTCTTGCATAGGGAAGATGCCTGAAAGGTGAGAGCTTTAGACATGGCTTCAGTATTAAACCACATACCAATCTCTACCACTTCTGGAAATGAGCCCCATTTAAATTGGAAAGCAAATCCAGAACATAGATTTTACCTAACAAGGTTAAGATTAAATACAATTCATTTCCTAGTTGCTTTTTCATGCACTGGGTCTTGGTTTGCATCTCTACCATGCTGTCCATGTGATGCTTCTTCCACCCAAACTACTACACATTTTATGCTATTTTGCACTTATACCCCACTTTGAGAGTTTGCTTTTTAAGCCCAATTTTATTGTCTGAGCATTTTACATCTCACCAAGAAGGGATGGATTTTTAAAAAATATTTATCTTCTCCAGAAATCTGTTTTGCTGTTTTTACTTATATTTCTGCTGCTATCTAATTAAGAAGGAGATATGCTTTATGAAATTGGAATTTCTCTTAAGCCTGTTGATTATATATATTTTATTTTACGCTTTTATGGTCTTTCTAATGACTGAATAAAGATTATTAACTTACTGACTTCTAATGAAAAATCATTCTCCCACTTTTGGTGTATCCTGCCTATACTATAAGCAGGGCTTTAAATTGAATTTTAGAATTACAGGTACTCACTATTTAGAGTACCAGTTTGAACCTAAGAAGTGCATGTACTCTCCCATTATATGCAGTGTATCAGTTCTGAGAAGCACAGGAACTCTCACTTTTACAAAATAAGTGCAGGTATTCACTACCAGACAGTACCTGCCAATTTAAAGCACTGACAATAAGTGTCAGTATGCACACTGTTAAACTTAGGGTCTACCTAGCCAATGGCCCTTTAGCAAACTGTTATAACATGCATTTGTTTGTCAACCCAAACAAACAAATTCTCCCAGATTTGGAAGATACATTTTTGAAAGCACTATTATTCATTAATGCTTGCATTTCATCTTCATTCAATGCTCTTTCCATTTCCAATTCAAGTGAGAATAATTTTCCTTAGGCTAGCAATACATTAACACTAGTAAAACCTTCACATGTTATCGGTTGAATTGTATCATTCAAAAATGCAAAGTATTCTGAAAAAGCTCATGCTGGAAGTAGAGTATCTGACTCTTGAATCTGTCAACTTTCTGCTTCCCATACCGATTTTACTGGTATTGTTGCATTCCATGCTGAATAACCTTTCTCAGGATATTCATCTAGGATCTCAAATGAATAAATCACCTTGTGCCTAGACATAAACATGGGAGTTGCATTCTGGATATAAAAATATGTTTCAACATCATTATTGTATTGTAATGGAGATTTAAAATAAGGGTATTTTGCTTCAATTCCGGGCTTACTCCCTATAACTGGAACTGGACACTATTCCCACTTTTGGTGTTAAAGTAATGCTTTTGTTGCATTCTATATATATAGATACCAGTCCGCATATCAGGTGTATCAGGACATCTGCTTCTGATTGTTCGAAAATGAGATGAGGGTCAATGTTGTACATTGATGCATATCTGTACTTCTATTAGCACATTTTCACATTGTCTCTGCCCCATTCCCTGGTGATAGGGTTTAAAGGCAAGATATCATCTAATGTCAAGATGAAATGTGTGAAATTTGGCCAGTGTCTGCTGACTATAAACATGGATGCCCTACTTTTTCCCACTATACACCATCTTGAAGTGGGGTGGCTACAATTCTCCTATGAGAATTTTCTCTAGTAACTTTGAGTGTTTCATTTTGGTTATATGACTTTTAAATGTTGAATCTGGGTCATATTCTCCATGCACCATCCTCACGAGGAAAACCACCATTAGTAACAAAATCATTAGTAAAATGTATGTTAATTTGAGCCAGACAGACGTCCAAGGTGGTTTCATATATTCTTTCTTACTATATTTATTTATATTTATATTTTCCGTTTATTTTGCAAGGAAGGCTCTACATTGCCTTCTTCTCTTTGACTAGATAGACTCTGCTCCAACTTTGAAGGTCCTGATTTAGCAGTTGAGATATTCCCTCACAAATGTTTGAGATGTTGTCTGTCGTATTACAAGTCCATGGGATATAATGCACTTAGGGCCAGATGCACGACGGTTTTTGCATGCGCAAACGGGTTTGCGAACCAGTTTGCGCATGCAAAAACCAATAGGGGTATGTACCATTCCAAAATAGCGAGTCGCAATTTATTTGCGACTCGCTATTTTGGAATTGCGAGTCGCTATTAGGAAGGGGCGTTCCCTTCCTAATAGCGAGCGCAACCCCATGTACAAATGTTTTGCGACCGCAATTGCGGTCGCAAAACACTCGCAAATTTCCACCCTCTTCAAGAGGGTGGTAATGGAGTCGCAAAGGAAGGAGTCCCCAGGGGACCCCTTCCCCTTTGCAAATGCTGGGGAAAATATTTTTTAAGGGCAGGCAGTGGTCCCAGGGACCACTGCCTGCCCTTAAAAAATGAAACGAAAACGTTTCATTTTATTTTTTTTAAATGCAGTCCGTTTTCCTTTAAGGAAAACGGGCTGCATTTTTTTAAAAAACAGCTGCTTTATTAAAAAAGCAGTACCAGACATGGTGGTCTGCTGAGCCCAGCAGGCCACCATCCCTGGGAGGGCTGGCATTCCCAATGGGCTCGCAAATTGCGAGAGGCTCATTAATACTAATGAGTCTCGCAATTTGCGACCCCATTGGGAATCGCAAAACAGTGTAATAACACTGTTGTACATTTAATTTAACGCCTCGCAATTTGCGACTCGCAATGAGTCGCAAATTGCGACGTGCTAAATGAAAGGGTCATACATCTGGCCCTTAGTCACCAGTTAGTCCACAGTTCAAATTTGAAATCAGTTGCTCATCTGCACATTTTACAAACAGTTATGACAGCAATTTTGGTATCTGCCCCTAACTAACCAGGGTCGAATTACAGAAGCACTCCAGGCTCACTACGTGTTTGCACCCACTTTTTGCTCTCCATGGACCTTCGGTAGTACAGAAGCAAGAACAGACACCTTTGCTTAATACCAATTGTATAGGTGCACATTTTGGCCCATGCAATGTTAAGGGGTCTTCCCTCAATTGAATGGGGGCGTGGCGCCATGTAAATGAGAGAATGCCTTTACTGGTGCCCCCATGCCATATTATCAACATCGGATAAAATGCTTCAGGAAACACACCAGCTGTGCATCAAGTTAGTGCACCCTTCAGGACACTATTTGGGTGGGAGAGGCACTGTGGGCCCCAAGGGCACTATGGACTCCTCTTCTGTGGTGTTCAGTCACAGAATGCACCTTCTTACAGGGATGACGGGCAGGTCTTTTCTTCTCCCTAACATCAGGCTACTCCATGTACAGTTAGATAACACATTGGTTTGAAACAACTGAACTGCTCCATTTTGTACTGTGCACTGTGATCAATTTCGATGAAAATTCCCTGGTTTGTGAAAGTTAATTCGTTTTTCTTGTTTTCATTAAGCTGTAAGACTCAGGGGCCGATTCTGATGCGGGTTGGAAAAGCTTCCCGACCGAATCGGTTGGGAAATGGTGTCCGACCCACTCGGATCGGGAAAGTCCGACGGGCGGAGTAGGATGCATCCGGATGCTTCCAGATACGATTTGGTTGAACTCCCATTGACTTCAATGGGAACATTTGTTCCTAACCGCATCAGAATTGGGCCCTCGATCGGGAAGACACGTTCCCGATCCGATTTGGAAGGAGCAAATGCCGTTAGGAAGCCTTCCTAACCGCATCAGAATCAGGCCCTCGGTCGGGAAGCTTTTCCAACCCGCATCAGAATCGGGCCCTCAGTAGGAATCCTCTCCACACCAATACACATTGGGGTTATTTTCTAAATAACCCTCTTAGTACTGTTGCTTGGATAACAAACATTTGAGAAGTGACTGAAGAGCAAAGAATGATTATTTAATGCTAATTTTCTGATAGCTAAGGGAATTAACCGGCCTCAATAAACTTATTTAACAGCAAAATATGTTGTGAGCAAGTTCTTGATTTCGCCCCCTGTGAGACTTCTTTTCCAGCCACAGTTTTAATGCACAATTCCAAAGTCAGGTTGTCTTTGCTGTTGCCATTTTCTTCATTTATTTACTTTGCACTTTTACCATTTTATGTAACGCGTGGTGCTTGCATTGATGAAACCACAGAGTGCTTAACAAAGGCACGAATGAGTACAGTTTTGAAGTATATTTACAAATGCAACAACAGACAACTCTTACAAAATAGTTAACCAGGATTTGAGAAGTATGGTTGCGTGTTTGAATGTCAAGGGGCATTCTTTATTCCAATATAACTGAAAAAAGTAGGAACTAAATGTCTTCTAAAGTACATAAGCAAAAGTTTGGTTCAGATCAATGGTAAAGGAATGCTATAGATCAGTTGCGACTGATTATAGGCTTGGGCTGCCCAAAATCTTGGCACTTCTAAATGCAAAGAATTCTTATTTCTGGACCCGCTTAGGCATGGCAAGACAGAGAGGTGATTGGGGAAGTATGTGGATTTATTAGGCGAAAGGCTCTATAGACTAGGCAACCCAGTTTAAATTGCACTCTCGAATCATGGGCAGCCAATGTAAGCTCCTAAGGACTAGGTGGCATGATTTATGTGTCCTTGTGTGACTTGCGTTTTCCAGGGTGATTTCCCAGAGCAGTTGATTTCCTATGTACATGAAAGAAAATGTGTAAGCAAATGTTAAGATATAGACAAATTATAGAGTATGCCATTTCTTGGAGGTTCTGGTGAACAGCTTTGAGTGAACATTTTTCTGGAGGAGCAAAATCTGCCTTTTTTCTTTAGTTTGCTTGCAGAGTGGATCACAGCTAAACAAAAACCCAAAAATCTGCTTTGCAGATACACTTGAAAAAGAGTGGATTTCTGAAATGAGTACTTGAAATTTGCTCACGTTTGGGCTGGCCTTGCCTCCCTGGACTGCAAATAGTATTTGCAAAGCATGAGCTGCCCACTGTCTGAATGGATTCCCGAAAGCTTTACAGACAGGCCTAACCACAGAGACCCTCAAGATGAGGACAGAGTCAGAAATGCTGAAACTGCAGGAACCGATTTACGACAGCCCTGCAATCCCATCCTGTCACAGACTGTCCATGGTGGTAAGCAGGTCTGGGAAAAGCTGACTGAGCTCTCGATTTGCTTCCTCTTATCATGAACAAAAAAGTGTGATCAGCCATACCCTTGAACTACCCAAGAAGTACCACAATGGTGAATGTTCTGCATTCTCTAAACTCTTGCTTCAGGCAAATGGCACTTCTCAATCCTTGTTTTGAATGTACTGATCTTCTTTTTCCCACAGTGACAGCCGCCATGTTGATTGGGTGAAATCTTGTCTTAACATCTGGACTGAGCTTCAAATTTACATCAAAGAATACCACACAACTGGCTTGTCTTGGAGTAAAACTGTGAGTTCTTATTTTTAGTTTGTTATCAATGCCTACCTAGCTCCGCTCAAAATTGTTGTTAGAGGGGGGTTTGTCCAAAGTTTACAGAGTAAAGCAGACACGTAAAGTAAAAAAACCTCAACAGACAGATCATTCCTGCTGCTAGTTGAAGTTTTTTTTCATTCATGCTTTGCTACCTTGATTCACTAAAAACGAAAAACTCTCTGATGCGCAGTTTTATGCGTAGGCAAAGGAAATGTTTATGGTTTTATTTGGATTTACATATGAATGAATTTAAAATGTTATTGCTCGATTACTTAAAATCATTGCAATTTCCCAAATAGTTCCAAACACATAAAATCATTGCAATTTCTCAAATTCATACAAAACCAGAAAAAATGAAAAAAATTACCCCATACAACTTTGTGCATATTACATCATGTCCTTTACACTAGCTTCGGTCATTGTTGCAGAGTCACTTTACAATCTTTACATTTTCTCAAATTTGTGCCAACACATTAAGCTAAGACAGAATCAAATGGGCTTAGAGCTGCTTATCCTCTAAAAGTGCAGAATACATTGAAATCTTTACAGTTTCCCAAAATTATGCCAACCCATTAAGCTAAATCCAGATAAAATGGACTTAAAGCTGCTTGTCCTCTAAAAGTGCTGATGTGCTTATTATAAGGGCGCATGTGGAGGAGAGTGAATGAACCGCCTATATATGATAAAGAAATATCTAAGACCCAACTCATACATTCCTGGTTTAAAGCTTCTTAACATACCTCAGTCGTTCTTTTCGTTGTACACTGTACTATGTACAACGTGCCGGTATTAAAGTGCAGAATTCTTTAAGTGCAAATTAGCGATTTAGGAGAGTCTGACCATTTAAAGAATCTGCCGCAAAGTGCTGTGCTTCATAATAAAATGTTGAAAAAGATGTACAATGTGCCGGCATTTCAGGGCAGAATTTTTATGTGCAAGTTTGCTGTTTAAGAGAGTCTGACCATTTAAAAGAATCTACGGCAAAGTGCCGGGATTTACATATGTTACATAGGTTTTGAAACATTTCTTCGGGCATACTTCTGTATGCCCGAAGTACCACTTGGCCTACAGACGCACCACGTATGGACAAACAGAAGGTGTTAAATTAGCATAAATGTTAAACTTCAGATTTATTTTTGTATACTTTTTTCTCTCACTAAACATAATGTTTAATGTGAAGAAATGTTCTTTTTCCTCTCCTTTAGCGCCACTTATTCCTGGTTCATCTGGTCACAAAGTTAGAGATGCATGGACTAGCAAACAAGATTTGTGGGCGCTCATACCCTTTGCAATCAGACTCCCCCAACACTTCTCCGTAACAGCCATTTCACAACCCCAGGTGTCTCCTATAAGTGCAGAAACATCTGCATTTCCTGAGATTTTCTGCCGTTGTAAACAATTGAGATATCCTGTGATCCTAATTTTGTGAATTCAGTTCTGGATAGTTTTTCATTGCCACTTCTTCCACATGTACATAACACTTGCATACAGAAACTAGTTTTGTGAATTGAGCTCTATGTATTGAAGCAAACTGTATGCTCTTTATATTCCAGTGTTGCTGCATTTGTTCTCACAAGATGTATACATTGATGTATTTATTTACGGTGGACAATGAAATGAACCTCATTTCCTGGACCTCGTTATGGAAGGTTGCCTTTCTGCATTGCCAAGCCCTCTAGTTTACCGCAAGAGTTCTTGATACTGCTTGCTCGTTCAGCAATGGTATATCATGTCGGAGGACTCAAGAAAGCTCTTCTCACATTCACTGAATTTTTATAGTTTCTCACCTGATTTCATTTGTTGCTGCTTATAATACCCTGGGGACAATAGGTCCATGTATGTATGTATGGGGTATTTCTATAGGGTAAACCTAGCCAAAAGTCAGGCAAGTGCTGTACATGATCAAAGACAAACATAAAGTCAACGAGCAAGAGGAGGTGGGACTGAGTTGAGGGTGGTAGGTACATTGTGATGTAAGATGTGATGTTGTACTATAGGATGTGTGTGTGTATGTGCAGAACTTGTGCATGTATATCGGCTGCCCACTGGCCTGCACCATTAAGGGGAGATGTTTCTGCTGCCTGGCTGCTGGCCTCTGAACTGAGGCATAAAAAAGAAGTGGTCTTTGAATTATTTACTAGCTTTCATATTGTGTTTCCTCTGAGCTCACTCAAGCTTGAATAGGCACTGTACACTTAATCCTACTCCTCAATCATCTTTTTCATGGGTCGCAAGGATTTTGTTCCATTGTCCTACACTTCATTGTGTTTTATCAAACGGCTCCTAGAGTGAATTACAAGGCAGGCTACACTGCTGGATTGTTTAGACTGCAGGTCTCATATGTCACGCACTTGATGTCTGGGACACCTTCTCCCTATCCTCTTCTGACAGCACTGCCAGACAAAGACCAAAGAGAGCATGAAATCCTTTTTCCATGTAAAAAATGTACCTGTTTTCTAAGTGGCACTGATCTGTCAAGAATTAAATGTAAGCCAGTAATGCTAAATTGCAAGTAAATAGGACAACCTGTAATGGGTGTCTGAGGGTTGCCCATGTATCTCAGTGAGAGTTTACCATGATTTCTAAAGTTCTCTCCCATGCCCTGATATCCTTTAGTGTCCCCTTTATCTCCAACACCAATGCTGCCACCTTCCCTCTCCTTCCAACTCCTCCTATTTTCAGCCCACTCTGCCCCTAGCTGTCAGTCACATGTCTCAGACTAGCTAACTTCATCCACTATATTGCCTTCCAGTGAGATCCTAGCCAATAGAGGGAGATTCCTCCATCCACAAGTCTCTATCTTCAAGCCTTTCCTATTCCCTAATCTTGTTTCTTCCTCCCCTCTCTCCTTATCCCTCCGTTCTATCTCTCTTCCCACTCTCCACTCACCTCTGCACTTCGTTGCCACCTGAGGGTGGTATACCAACATAACATGAAACTGGAAAAGCTGTTAAACTTTGAAGTCAAAAGGATGAATGTGATTGGAGAGAGCTGGTTGGAAGAAAAAAGTAATTTTAAAACAAGAAATGCAAAAATGACTAATAACCTTCTCAAACCTGATTTCAGTGGAATTATGTGGCCATTTTTCACAAAATGTACCTGCTCCTCTTAAATAAATTGTGATGTGCACTCCTAAGTCACTGAATTGTTACAGAATTTAAATGTGTATAGTTTTTGATAGTGATGCTAGAATGTGCTGCAGACATCTGGTGGGAATGTATCACGGAATTCTGCAAGTCGGAATCACGCTGTGCCTTCTCAGCACCGTCATTAGATCAAATGCGTCTTTAGTACACATTTGTTCAGCACGCAAGTCGTTATAACGACATGCCTTAGGGGGGGCGCTGGATTTTGGAATAGGTTAATTTACTATTCCAACTCCAGTCTGCGCTACAGTAGGGAAGGTGTTGAACTTTAAATCCAACACAATTCCACCAATGCGTCCCCTAAAGCAAGTCATTATAACGACTTCCGTGCTGAACGAATGCGTACTAAAGACGCATTTGTTCTATTGCCAGCACTGTGAAGGCACAGCGGGATTCCGGCTTCGTTCTAATATATGTTTCCCATCTGGTGGCAAACTTACACTTGCAATATCGTTCTTAGTGTACTAGAGGCATACGTGTTAGCGCACATACAGTCAAATTTTCTGTTACTGGTCATGGCCATTAATATTTGTTTTTACTTTTCCTAAATATTTTCAAATGTAATATGATATATTACAGCGGGAACAGATAGCAGAACTACAAAATACATCAGGATTTGTTTTCTTAAATATTTTTGATTGCATCAATTAGCCCGATTCATGAGGATCCTTTTAAAAAGCAGGAACCGTGTGCACTATACATTTCCTCTTAAGATTTGTTTGAAGTGTTAGTGTAGATTAACGACTTTTAAATTAAATATTGTAAATTTCAATGGATATTTCTTCTTACCTATACTTAATTCTGAGGATTGTCAGCAGTTATGATGTATTAGCAGATGTTGACCTCTTTAAAAGTAATTATTTTGTGCGTGGTCATAGCTTTTGGAAGCAACAGAAAGCTGTACATAGAGCAATAAGCAAAGGCTCTCATTTCCAGCAGGGGTTACACTGATGTACGTCTTAGAGACGCTTTGTCGCAAAAGGAGGGGAAATACACAAAGAATAACATTTATTAGAACATTGGAATGTTGGGAGCTCCTTTGAAAACAATGGAGTGCTCCGGGCTTCTAATCACCAGTAGAAGCCTGGAGCATCAACATTCCAATGTTTGACCAAGGCCTCATGGAACCCGAGGGGATTTCAACCCCTTTGGGCTCCATAAGGCCTTTGTTTTACAAATTAGAACATTCTGCCCTCTAGGGCTATATAGCCCCCAACGATGATATCTTGGTGTATTAATGACAAGACCAGTGCAAAATATTTTTTATTGTTCCTGTGTAACTAATTACAAATTGGATTAAATAGCCCCGAAAAACCAGTCCCCGTAAAATGACAGGATACCCTATCATGCGAATTTGGGAAGTTTACTCTGGGAATTTGATTTTTGTATTTTAAATTGGTTTGGTATATTTGGAGCTGATCCTATTTCGATCACCTACTATTTTTCTTTAAATCATTTGGTGTTTTTAAACAATTTATTCATTTTCGCCACAGATTCATTTATTAATTTGTTTTTTTTTCGTTTTTGTAGTGAATTCTTTTCCTCACAACAATTAATTATTTTCAATCATTGATTAGTTTTTGCCATTTTCTTCTAATAATTTTTCGAAGTGAAATTGGCTATTACACATTTTGCCAGACAGCAAATGTGGGACCAGAATTCCCTCACTTTGCTTTTAAGTAAATTAAATTCACCCGGCAGTTCTGGTGACATTTAAAACTCACTCAGCCTTTGAGTCTTGATACTATGTATGACAGATTTGAATGGATGAAAAAAATATTAAGCACAAAAAGTTAGCAATTATGAATTGCCTCAGAACAGCTAAAAATGAAATGTCATGCCACAGGGATAGGGACACATCCTTTATGACTCCTGGACCACCCTTGATGTATGTTATATTTTGTTACCAGCTTTTATATGGCATATGTTTGTCATTCGTATGACTTACTAGTACTTTTGGAGTCTGAGCTACTTTTCCTGCATGGTTCTAGGATTTTTCATTAACTTGAGTGTGGGTGGGCTGGTATCATTGCTTTTGGTTACTGTAAATTGATGTAGTTTATGTAGTGTTTAGTGAGGTTTGTATTGCTTCAATAGCGTAGTTATGATGTGTTTGATACTGCTGGTGTTTTTATAGTGTACTTCATTCATGGGTGTATATGCTAGGGTGAACTATTGTCAATTGACCGGCATGAAGTGTCTATATTGTTGAGGCAAAAAAACATATTGTCCTGTCGGGGCAGAACAATTCACAAAATAACAATTGTTTGGAAACTGGATGTTTGGGGTAGAGATCCCCTATGAAACAAAAGCGCAATAAGTATAAAGAATATTTAAAAGAAAAAAAACTCCCAGAAACATATGGAATACATAGAAGAAATACACAACCAGAAATTGAATTCTATTACTTGCATGTATTAAGGCAACCGTACAATTAGAATATATATGTACAGAATAATGTAGGTTGCTCCATTAGTGCAAAAGGGAAAAAGGGTTCGTTCAGAGTGGCAAATGAAAATGTTGTGACTGAGGACATAAGATACAAGTTAAAATTGAAGTGCATTAATCGTCTGCGTAGTGCCTGTCTTTAATGTTATGATTTATGCTCCCATACATCTAGGGTAACAGGTAATAATTGTTCTTGAATGCCCAAGGGGGATATTGAATCAGTACAGGCCAGCAGTCAGCCCATCGACGTTTCAACACAAATAACGTGGTTACTCAGAACCTTCTGTGCGGGTCTTCATCAGGACGTGTGTAAGAGGCAACCTAGAGTCACATGAGACTCAATGTTCCCTTTGGGTATTTTAAGGGCCCTTCCTTTTGGTAAATAGACAGCGTATCTGCTCGTCTGAGAGCTGGGAACCTCAGCATCAAAAGTCTTAATTTTACAGTTTCATTTGAGTGCGGTCAACAGGCCCTCCCCGCGGCATCAGGAATGGGCGCTGTCAGGCTTATGGAATCAATTCTCTCTTGGACCACAATGAGTTTTTGTGAATTGTTCTGCTGCCCTGACAGGACAATATGTTTTTTGTACTAAACATTATACAGGTCCTGAGGTCTACTGGGTTACCCCAACGTAGTATAATTGTGTATTATTGAGGCAGCAACGTATGGGAGTTATAGAGTGTCGGTGTTGCGCACTCACATGTGTGGTTTGACTTAGCTAACATGTTCTGTTGGCTGGTACAGTGAGATGTTGTATACAGTAAAGGCTCTTCTCTTTGCGTGGCTACATCGTTAACAAGCATTGGCACAACCAACCGGTTTCACTTTGCCTGTGCTGAGAAAGTGAAGCGATTGGCTTGCCGGTGTCAATAAGGCTATGTTAAAATGATAGAAAATAGTTTGTTATACTTTCAAGATTGCTGCCGCGTTGCAGAATGCAACCTGATGGCACAGTGAGCATTGAGTCACGCAACGCGGTAGCCATTTTGAAGGTATAAAAAACTTTGTTTTCTACATATGCTAAATGGCCACCACATTGCATGGTGCAACGTCAAGATGCAGTACACATTATATCATGCAAAACTGTGGCCATCTTGAAAGTATGGAAAACCATGTTTTCTATACTTTTAACAATGCTGGTGTATTTTAAAATCCTCCAACAATGCAAAGATAATAGCGGCTACCACCATTGTGCATGAGAAACGTGGTGGGGAGAAAAATATTCAGAATACAATTCAGCGAGCGCAGGCCTGGAGCAGCAAGAAGAAAGAAAAAGAGAGGTTCGTAGGGAAAAAAATGTTAAGACGACAGTGAGCTGGTATCTGGAGAAATATTAAGAAAGAAAAGAATGAGAGGAAATCTGGACAATGGGAAGTAAGCAAAAATCAAAATTTCAGAAGAGAATGACAACAAACATGCACTCCCATGGAGTGCTAAACGACAAATTATATGTAGAGGAGCACTGAGAAAAGATAACCCACTGACCTCAGCTATATAAGGATACAACATATCTAATCAAAAAGACATGGTGAGAGCTATGCTTCAGGGGCAGGACATACACAGAATAGAGAGGAACAGCAAATCCAAAGCAGAACATTGAAATAAACAAGAAAAACATCTAATGAAAGAGCCTAATGTACCTTGCAAAGTATGGGATACAATGCAGCCTGCAATGGACAGCAAGAGCCAGTCTGTAGCGGGGCTGCAAAAATAGAAGAATAAATTAGAGGCAATATAAAGAATACTTTTTCAGTTGGGTCCATGATTGCACACTATATCCTAAGAAGAAAGATGCAAGTGTGGACATGAGTCCTGAAGAGAGGATGGTGAGAGGGATATGGGACTTGTACAACTCAGCTTTCTAGATATAGTAGGTTGAGTGACCGTATCTCAGCAGAGAAGTGAATTTAGACGAAGGTGTCAGCCGAAGCTGCAGCAATGAAACTAAAAGAGAGCAGGAGCTATGCGCAAGAAGTAATAATAGTGCAAAGCCAAAGATGCCGCTTGAGACAAAGTTGAATCTATGGTACAGTAACATGCAGGGAAAGAGGGAGATTAAATGAGTCTAGTGAGGCATGTTATGCCTTTTATATCACTTTCCCTGTTTATCTATTAATATGTCCACTGTTGGCGCCTTACACAGCTAGGAAGAGGCTAGTACTGAAAACTAAACTGCTCTCTCTTGCCCATTGTTCCTCTATCCTCGTGATCAAATGGAGCAGCACCATGAGGAAACTTAAATTCGAGCTAGCTATACTCTGTCCACTCTGCATCTAAAATGGAAACATTTCACATGCATTACATCAATTCACTCATTGAAAATAAGTCCGTAGTTGTATTAATCAGAATCGTCATTCAGTGGAATTTACTTCATTCATGTTCCAAGTTTAGGAAAGATCATTCACTACACCAGTTAACCTCCCTGCACATTCTTCTTAAGACAAAAGCTGCACCCTATGCTGGTTGCAATCCTGCTGCTCCAATAACACTTGGAACTTAATCACCTCAACAAATCCATTACCTCTCGCATTACCTCACCGCTACCTACGCCTCCCATGTTCAACATTTATAAAGTATTGCCTGCCTCACCTCACAACCTGTCAAGAGCCTTTGTGAACACCCTTATTAATTCCACCTCTCTCATAAAAAACTGTAATACTGCAACACTCTTTCTTCCAATCCCTTGGGAAAAACCCAAATTTATGCGACCTTTGTTCAGTCTTCCCATATCTGCCACTGCCTCCTTCTCTACAGTCATCGGTCGACAGGCTCACTGTGTGCCTCAAAACCAACAAGTTCATCATTCTTGTGTATGATTCCATCTATGGACTGGCTACTTACATTGAACAAACTTCCTCAAAGCTTGCCTGTCTCCAGCCTAAACACCCCTAAATCGCTTGTACCCGCTCAGGATTCAGACTATCTTTTGTGGTGCTTTTGTACTGGAATCTCCCACCCTCTCAATCAAAGATCGAACCCATCCCGAAATATTTTCAAAATAGCTCTAAATTCCCAATTCATTCAACTCTAGGTGCCCTCCTGATTATATTACCCACCCTGTCCATAATTCTCAACAAGTGAATTGTCATTGTCACCAATATAAAATACAAACACACAAAATGGGATTGGAGGAATGCTTGCAAACAGTCTGGACCACTAGCAATCGCTCCAGGTAGCATCCCAACCTATCGTTTATTGCCCACTGTTCCACTCTAGACAGAGGACTACCTTATGCAAATCAACACTGACCCCTGTTTCTTATGGGAACAGTCCACCCCGAACTGCCAGGTGGGGACCCTTCCAGAAGGGAACACAAGCAGCTCCAGGCTGCTTTCAGTCTTGTTAGGTCTCATCAGTGAGGTACAGTTTGGATCTGATTGCACAGCGAGCAAGGGACCCACTTCTGGACATACCCTCGGCCATTTAGTGCATTGCAACAAATGCACAAAAGTTGATGGGAGGGATAAGACAAGAAGGTTGGTGGCAACAGAGCATGCAATAGAGGGTTGGAGGCAGATGAAGGAGGAGAAATGGGGAAAGGTTTGGAGGGATAGTGACAAGGAGAGGTCGATGTTGGTTTGAGAGTGGAAGGAGAAGACTGGGCATGAGGGGCTGAAGGCATGGGTGTGGCTGCTGAAATGTAGAAGGGTGTTGGCATGGGGAGGAAAAGAAAGAGGGAAGGTTAGCATTGAGGACATTGGGAATAGTATACAGGTGAATGATGGAGAGAAGAGGTTGGGTGTGGGGAATGTCAAGGTGGAGTGGGGAGGAAGGTTAATTGCTGGAGAATTTCTGGTAGTCAGGAGGCAGGATTGAAGCAAGCTTGTGGATGGAGTGGCTAGAGAAGGTTTTGCTGGGTTTAGGAGCAATTGTGCAAGGTGGGGGCAAGGGGGAGGGACGAGCAGCAGGAATATTGAGACATAGATGGGGTGAGTTAAATAGGGGACAGGGAGGGACGGGGAGCAAGATTAAAAGAGGAAAGAAGTCAAGAAGAGGAGGAGGTTGAAGGGTGAGTGAACGTTAGGATGGGTAGAAGTGGGCTAAAGTGGGAAGAGAGAAGAACAGAAGCATTTGTCAACAGGGTGTTGGCTGAATGCAAACTCGCTTTAGCGCCATCCATTGCCAATAGCTCAGCAAGAAACATGATCGGTGGCAACCTAGTGATGCGGTGGCAGTCTACCGGAAGAAGCTGGATACATCTGGATACGAACAGCTCACACAGGACACTGTGAAGGAGTAGAGCAATTTCAAGTTGCAGGCATATACATAGGTAATGCAAAAGAGGCACATGGAAGAGGTAAGAATAATCAAAGGCAGGGCCTGGACAACAAGTGAAAAGTTCATAGATGACACCTAAACGCAGAATAAAATAGGTTGCAGGCATTCATACGTGGAAAAAAATCTTATCAAATAAACAGTTCAAAATGAACACTTTGATGCAGAATAAAACAGGTCTTCGGTTTTACTCAGATGAGGAATAAACCAGATCACACTCCCAGACGTATTCGGTATACACGTGGAAGGGGACACAGGTAGGGAGTTTACCTGGAAGAGTCCGTGTGCTGCTTCTGAAGGCGGAGTGGACCATGGGTCTTGCTTTAAGGACCGCCCAGACACAAAGCGGGGAGCCTCTTGATCACTCCTTAGCGTCTAATGTATAATATTCATTGCAGTTGCTGTTCGTGCTTTGTAATATATCACTCGCCACCTGCTCTCCAGAAGTACTGTTATGTGTAACTTACACAACTTGAGCAAGTTCATAAGTGCAATTTGATGCAACCCTTGTTTTGCTTTTCTGTTCAAGATACTCACTAAATAAATACATACCGAACGGGCGTGACCTTTACCGCCCCCTGACCTTCTCGTTAAATCCCCAGCTGTGCCAGGCAACTGCCCAATCTTTCAGGCGCTCGTGCCAAATCGCAAGGGATTTTCTCGGAGTGATGCCGCTCGACTGCCAACACTCGCCCCTTGTTGCCCCCCAGGAGCAGGAGGCCAGCAGCTGCCGCCTAATCTAGCAGGACTGGCTCATAAAAGTTTGGGTCGAGGGCAACGACCGCTGTCAGGCTCTAAATAAGGAAGTTGCCCCTAAACCTAGGGACGTGTGACGCAGCACCTGGCGTCTGTCAAATGCGCGCCAGGGATCAGCGAGTGCCGCTAGAAAGTACTTTCCTGTCTTAATAAGGGTTTCTTGCATTCTGTACTGCTGTGATTAAAGTAAGATATACAACATGAACTCTTGTGATAAAAAAAATGAAATGGTGACTGCATCACTGAGCTCGCCTGGTTCCGTTTTATGCCAATATATGATCTCTCTATGATACTTAGCTACTTGTGTGTGTGATTCCGTGCTATATTTGCACTACTGCTGAAGGTGCGCGCTGAGATTCAACGGCCACCAAGACAAAATACAGCTTCTAGTTCTGCAAAAGCAGTAGGCATTTTCTTAATCTGCTTTTCACATCCTACACACCGTAGTTCCCAAATTGCTATGTGCTTCAATTTGAGATGTCTTGCAGCCTTACTCCAAGAAAGAATACCTTGCTCGAGTCGGCTATTTTTGCAAACGTCTGTAGATGATTCTATGGAGTCCCACAGTCTATTTTTTATGAGTAATAAGGCGAGTTTGTCAAAATATACATGATTGCTAACATTGAAAAAGTAATTGTGTATACATTTCTGTTGATATTTCCTTACATCACAAATCCCCCAAGCGCTTCAGCGCCCCACGCAGGGCTGACAAGCACTATATAAATGTTGCAATGCAATGCAATACTGCAACAAAACAGAACCTGTTAACACTACACTATTTGTATAGAGTGCTTCGTGAGCAGGCACAGGTGGGAGGACTGCGTCCGAGGAATTTCTGTCCTGTAAATTGTTGCCTTTCCAGACTTTCTGTCATATGGCAATGGTGCCCTTCACCCTTCCTGAGTCTCCCAATTACCCCACTACTTAACGATTACAATGTCTGACGGACCTAAGACTCCTTCTAGGCAGACGTAAAATCGAGACCTTGTAAATTTTTTGCAAAGCTGCTGTTTTTTAGAGTTTTATATAGCGCAAACTAGACCCGAGACATCGGGTACCAGAGCGCTTTACATGAGCGCCAGTTTCGTTACAGATGGACACATTCATTAGGTCTCGCCTACGCAGCGCGCATGCGCTGCTTAGGAAAAAGACCTTTAGCCATCGCTACACTTTTGCAGGCAAAAACGTGCACGCGTTGCATTGCTTTTAATGGCAACGCGTGCACGTTTGGCGATTCCCTTGCGGGAGCGAGCAGCAGCGCCATATGTTAGCAATTATCGCGCCTTGCTGCTCGCTCCCGCAAGGGAAACCTGCGCAGGCCCCCTCCTGTCTCCCCTCCCCCTGCTGCCGCACGCGCTTGTTTTTTTAACCAGCGCTGACATGCTTTTTAGGTCTCGCGCCTAGCGTTGCAGTGCGCTGCACTGCTCACGCAGCGCGAGACCTCTTCTACGGGCTTCTGAAAGCTGCCCACACGCTCGTGCGTGTGGTTTTGCTTTCGGAAGCCCACATTGGCTGTAGCGTGCGTTTTTAAAAAACGGCACGCACTGGGCAAAGGCGGGCGCATGTCCCGCCTTGCTCCTCCCATTCCCACTGGTGGCTAGCACGCGCAGCAGCGCGCGTTCGCCCGCTGCCGCGCTCCCTCCCCCGCTCCTCTGTGGTGCGCGCGCACCACTGTTTATTCTCTTTTCTCTCTCTGCGTTTCCTTCTCTCTTTTGAGTGCTCTTTCTTGGTGTCATCCATTTGCCTTCCTTTTTTTGCGCCATGTGGTGGCTGCAGAGTCATCACAGTCAGCGTCTTCCCAATGCTTCTGTCGTGTGGGATTCCTGTGTGACATAGGGAAGAGCTTTCCTGTTAAATAGGGGCCTGAATCCCACATCTACCTTTCTTCTCGGCCCCAGTAATGGCTGCAGTCATGTGAATGACAGGGGAGAGAGGGCATGAAAAGGCTGCCAGATGGATACGGCTAATTCCAGGATGCTCCCTGGTCCGTGGAACACTACAGTGTGCTTCCCATAAAAATATTGTAAAAAAGAATTACAGCCCAAGTGGCAATATTAAAATTCAAAGAACAAGTCCAAGGCAAACTGTTTCTCAAAATAATGGAGTTAAAGAAGGGTACTTCTCCCGCCGTGGTGCTCGAATGTTACTGGAAGAATCCATAGTTCACAGCGCAGTTTATTGTGCAATAAACGAAATATGCGCCATTATTAATCCTGGGCTCATGAATATTTATATGTATAATTTAAAAAAGCATTACGTCTGGTTAGAGAGGTGATGTTATTAATTATAAACGCTGCTGGTGTTATCTGGAACAAACGGCTCTGGATGGAGCTGAGCGCGGCAACATTAAACCAACCAAGGAAGCTCTGCCAGGCCCTCCTCTTTATTATTCTAATAAAAACCAATGAATTCCTTACCAGAAGGCACTGCAGCGTTAACTGCATCAGGAACAAATCAGATCTTTATCTCAAAAGCTGCCTAGAAGGATTTTTTTTTCCCACAAATCGTGAAAACAATAGATTTGTAAATTGGATTGTGGTGCTATAGAGAAATGAAGAGGACGTGGCTGGAGCAGACTGGCTGTGTCCAAGGACAACACTGATTTATGGCTGTCGATTACCATCCCACCGGAAGCCAGAGGCCATGCTTATAGCTCGTACTGGAGACCATGGCACATTTTCTACACTAGTGCACATGCCGTTGATTAATGTGGGCTCATGTGTACCCACAGTCACTTAAGGAGAGATATGGGGCACTTTTGCCCGGTGGTAGTGAGAGAACCTGAGGTGGCGGTCGTGGGATGTGGGGGGGCACCAAAAATGATTGTCGCACCGGGTGCCACCAGCGCTAAAGCCTGCCCTGCTGAGAAGGCACATAGGCCCTATTTACAAGTTGCACTGTAGTGTACTGGGGTAAAGGTTAGAGTGTCAATTTCACACCAGGATCGTGCAATTATGAGTAAAACTTCAGGGAACTGCGGAGGACCCTTTTCCAGTCCATATGGTTTTACCTACACATTTACCACTTGCATTGAGCAGGGAGTAAAGGTATCCATGGCCTGTGGATGGGATGGGGTTGGGTTGGGTTGGGTGGGGGTGTAAGGGAGGTGGGCGGGCAAGTTGAGGAGTGAGGGGTTTTCTAGCAGGGGGAAGCATTGTATGCTTTTCCCAGTAGAAAGGAAAATATAGAATGAGGCTTGGCTGCTGCAACAGCCTAGGCCTCGTGATTTTTTTAAGCCAAAATTATCGGATGGAAAAAACAACTTTAGTTCTCAGTGACATCACCATGTTCTAGATATAAAGCAATATCTGTTTGCAAGAGGCCTATTGTCAGCTGATCAGATCTTAGAGTGGATTTACAGCCCACCCATTTCTCACTATTAGTTGGCTTTATTGTCACTCTTATGTGCTTGATTCTTATTTAATGACTTGCCTTCTTCATCTTGTGTTCCCCTGGAGCATTGCTTTTTAATTGTGTCCTTCTACTGCTCGCTTAGTAAACTATTTTTTTTTGCTTAGGCTCTCCACGAGAGTGAATGTGTTTTCCAGCTGACCCTCTCATGTGCTTCTCCTGTTCTGTATTGCTCTCTCTTGCCCATATGCTTTTCTTCCACCACACTGCTCTCTCTCATTTCTTTTTCCTTGAGCACTCCATGGGAGCATGTGTTTTCCAGCTATCTCCCTTATGTGCTTCTCTCCCGCTCCATGTTGCTGTCTGTTCTCCATGTGTTTCTATCTCCTTGTGCTGCTCTCCTCGCCCAAGTGCTTTGCTCCTCAGTCCATGCTTAGTGTAGCTCTCTCTCGTCCATAAAGTTATGTGGTGTTCTATCCCCTTGTGATTCTCCTCCCTCCTTGTGATGCTTTCTCTTTCCACATTTCCCACCCAAGAGCAGTTACTACCAGCCTTTCTTCTCGTAAGCAACGACTATAAGTACAAAGGGCATGTTTACGCACAGCTTGCAGGTTTTCAAAACACAAATAAAAGGCATTGTCATTTACAATGCCAGTAGCTCAAACTCTCGCAAATGCGGGACCTATTGCATTGAAAATGCTTGTTTAACCAGCTCTTCCTTAACAGCCGTAATTGTCACTGAAAAGCAGTGTGAGGCAGCTGAGCAAGCTGATGTGTGCGTCTCTTGCTGTTGCCGCCTCTCCTGTCAGCCAGAGGTCGCAAGGCCCAGCTCTTTGACTGGAAGGAAAACTATAGAACCGGGCTCCTCCCTTCCGAGGTGAAGTCAGGGATGTGGGAGGAAGGGAGCCATTAAAGCGTCAGTTGGAGACACCCTTCGCTTAGTCATCACTGCTCGTTTGTAACAAGTGATCACAAGCGAGCAGTAACTTTCTCACTACAGACATGCGCTGATATCAGAAAGCACCCATGTAATAAGAAGATCATGTACACTCTTTTAGGGAGCTTATCCACTCTCACCTATTAAATGGTGTCTAATGATGCCCATCCCGTCTAGAGTAGTATGCAGTGTGCACTGTACTAAGCAGCAGATATTGAAGCACTGCACTTGGTAAACGTCAAGAGTAGCATGTCCAGCTGCTTCTATTGGTGTTCTCCAAAAGCACATTTTTATTCCCGTCAGCAAATCCACACAAATGGTGTGGCCATTCATTTCTTTGAGCAAGCTGTGTGTGAGTAACAGATGGCCCTGTAACGTCTTGTCCGGCTCCCCATTCCAGACACTTCCAGTGAGGAACAAAAGTAGATTGAGTTGAGAATTCACAGATTTGTTTTTCTTCATCTTTAGTTAATCTGTGGCCAGAGAGGCTTCAAAGATCCCATCAGTTAATTCGCTCTGCACTTTGTAGAAGATTCTGGCACTTTTTGCCTCGGCTAAGCCGGTTGTAAATCTGAGCTACAAAGTACAGGCCATTAAAATACAAACTGTCGGAGCCTGGCTCTTCAAAGCGCAGAGATAAGGGTCTCTTTGGGGACAGTCAGGGATGAAGAGAGCCGCATTGACGGCGGTGGGAGATAGGCTGACTTATTACTTTTTGATTAGCCAATATATATTGTCCTTTTTACCCATTTGAGGGTTGGTCATTAAGATTTGTTAAGACAAGGTTTACACATAACGGGTATTTTTTGTGCATGGAAAATATCTTATTTTTATTCTTTTTTCTATTATCATATATTTTGTTACTGTTTTTGCTCTCTCAGGGTAGTCTCGCTCTTACTTTGTTGTGATGGCTTATTTTCCTGCTGTTGCTCACCTATTGCAGTGATGGCGACCTGTAGATCGACCTGGCCCTAAGGATTCATTGCCACTGAAGGCTGGTTTTTAATCTGTAGCAGAACCGTACTAGTGCAAATCTGCATTATGTGTCAGTCAGATTAAAACACGATTGGATTCAACAATTTACGTTGTTTCACTGACTAAACATATTTGCAATAACCTGCTCTGTAAGGAGGAACAGTGTTTTTTGTGTCAACCCTTACTTGTACAGGTGGTACCAACTAACAAACATTCATTGGCATAGCCAATAGGTCTCGCCTTTGGGACCTTATAAGTGTTTAACCATGCAACAGTTAATGTTGTTGCACCAAGGATATTGTGCTGCATAACTAAATACTTATAAGGTCCCAAAAGCGAGACCTATTGGCTATGCCAATGCTTGTTTTTGTTAGGCACGGGGAGATTAAGTGGTTTGCCAAGAATCACAGGATGTCGAGCGTCGTTGCCGAGACTCGAACCCAGTTCCCCAGTTTCGAGGTCGACCGCTCTAGCCGTAAGGCTACATCCTCTCAATGCATCACGTGGATCAATGGTGCTGTGTTTCTTAAAAAAAGAAGAACATTTTAGCACTGTTAATCACGGCACACCTAAGACTTAGGCATAGATTATAATGTTCCTTACATTTTCCTAATTCAGGTACAATGTTACTGTTGTCTGATGGCTCCACCTGCATGTTCTAATAAATTACATTACTATGATTTTAAAATATTACCAGCAGCACTGAGTTGCATGTACGGACACTAATCTATATCTGTAGAGTGTGTTTTGGGTGACACTCTCTGGTCGGTATGCTTTAAGAGGTTTCCCGGGTTTACATTTTTGACACTGCACTTAAAAATGAAAAAAAGGTGCCAGCGATGAGTAAAAGGATAACAGCAGACCACGAGCTGTTGAAAAACGTCATTACATTCTTGAGGAGGAAAAGGAAAAGGTCGTCTAGAGTCTGTAAACCAGGCCATAAAAATATGCAATGTCAGATGGTTTCCTGAAGGAGCTGTCTCCTGCGGTTTGAAGCCCGGGCAGAGCAAGGGGAGTTTTCCCTGGCCAGTTTGTATCTTCCCCATTTTACAGACTGTTGCCGTCCCAGGAAAACAAATAGGGCCATGGGGCATAGCTAGGATGCCATGGGTCCTAATGCAAGCAAGGAAAATAGCCCCCTCATCCCTGGCGATGGCAGTAAAACAGCTATCATTGGGGTATAGTGGGCTCCTCACACCACTGCACCTGCTGCACTGTTGATAGCTGCACCCTGAGAGGGCCTTGTTTGTATATATAAATATGACTTGATTGATTGATTAGAGGAAAAACAGGACATCTGCTAAGAAAGCACTGTGTCCCATTCACCCTTCTCTGTGATCCTTTGCCAAATTTACAGTGTAGGTAAACGCAGTGTTTCCAGTGGCAGAACCACCTGAAGCTCCACCATAGTATGCACCCTTTCAGCAGAGCCGGTGCTGCTGGCAATGTCATCCTATCTGTCCAGGACCACTGTGTAACCCATGGCGATCTTAGGCAGAAAATCTCCTGCACATCCCCTTGCCCTTCCCCCCCATTAGTCATGTTAAGCCTGAAGAGGGCGCCTTCTTTGAGAGCCTGGTTTCAGGAATAACATAAGTGACATGATTGACTAAACGACTGGCTTCTCCAGTCGGTCAGTTGACGAGGCAGTGATCACTGAAATACTGCGTATAATGAGAGTGGTGCTGTGAAATTAGGAACTGTAAACACCTCTATGCATCTTCCTGAAGTCCTCCTGAGGCTTGAGCCGGGAGTTGACCAACGTTACGGTATTCTGTGCTGTGACTATTTCTGTTTTGAATTGTTCTTAACCTACCTCATTTTTAAAACTTTTAAATTGCGATATTTGCGACATTTGCACAATTAGAATTAGACTGTTCTTCACTCCCGGGGTCCGCAGTATAAGCACGGGACCGCCATTTTGGGAGAAGGCAGGTCAGTGGGCTAGTCTTTTCGCCCCTGACTCCACTTAAACTGAGACTGGCGCGAGCGCGCTCACCGAAGTCCTCCTGAGGCTTGAGCCGGGAGTTGACCAACGTTACGGTATTCTGTGCTGTGACTATTTCTGTTTTGAATTGTTCTTAACTTACCTCATTTTTAAAACTTTTAAATTGCGATATTTGCGACATTTGCACAATTAGAATTAGACTGTTCTTCACTCCCGGGGTCCGCAGTATAAGTGCGAGACCGCCATTTTGGGAGAAGGCAGGTCAGTGGGCTAGTCTTTTCGCCCCTGACTCCACTTAAACTGAGGCTGGCGCGAGCGCGCTCACCGAAGTCCTCCTGAGCTTGAGCCGGGAGTTGACCAACGTTACGGTATTCTGTGCTGTGACTATTTCTGTTTTAAATTGTTCTTAACTTACCTCATTTTTAAAACTTTTAAATTGCGATATTTGCGACATTTGAACAATTAGAATTAGACTGTTCTTCGCTCCCGAAAAATATGAACGCACAACTCAGTTTGTTCCTGCTAGAAACGCAGGCGCTGGACCCCTCCCAGTATGGTTTCAGAGGAGGGCACAGCACGGAGTCTGCTCTCCTTAAGTCCACGGAAGAGATCAGGACTATACTTGACCGAGGAGGTAAAGCCGTGATGATTATGTTAGATCTCTCAGCGGTCTTTGATAAGGTCCATCACGCTTTTGCTGATGGACCGGCTGCGGGAGATTGGAGTCCAGGGCACCGCCTGGAAACTACTTGAATCCTTCCTTCTCTAATAGAACTCAAACGGTCTCACTTGGCGAATTTTCTGCCAAACCATTCTCATTGCCTTGTGGAGTACCCTCAGGGTTCATCTATGAGCCAGACACTTTTTAATATCTATGTGTCATTGCTGGCTCCCCTGATTGAATCTTTTGGCTTTAGTTTGACTTCTTACGCAGACGACACCCAAATTGTGGTGTCTTTGATGCCAGGAATGATGCTGAGAACGGCATCACGGCTCCATGACTGTATGACAGCCGTGGGAATTTGGATAGCACAAAATTGCCTTAAACTCAACTCCGGAAAAACGGAGGTTGTGTTGTTTGGCAATGACCCCAGCTTCCGGACCCCTGCCTGGTGGCCGGATACACTGCGTCCTCTTCCCACTCCCAACAAGAAGGTAAAAAATCTGGGAGTTTGGATAGACAATAAACTCAGTTTTAGAGATCATGTGAATACGGTGGCCTCTTCTACCTCGTATATCCTTAGATCCTGTAAAAAAATAATGTCATTCCTGCCCAAAGACAGTCTACAAACAGTTATCACTGCCCTACCCATGTCCAGGTTGGATTATTGCAATAGCCTCTTTATCAACCTTCAGGAAGGGCTTATGAACAAACTACAACTTTTACAGAATGCAGCGGCCAGACTGCTTACCGGTATACCAACCATGCCTCTATCTCGGCTGAGATTAGAAGGCTTCACTGGTTGCCTGTAAGGAAACGTGTTCACTTTAAATCCCTGTGCATGGTCTACAAAGCCCTTCAAGGAGCCGGTCCCGAGTATCTAAAACAACAATTTCATTGGTATGTACCAAAAAGATCACTTCGTTCAGCAGAGGCAAAACTGGTATCGGTGCCCTTTGTACGAAAAGCCAGCTGGGGTGGCAGAAGTTTTGTGGCCTGTGCAGCTAAAGCCTGGAATGGTCTCCCGCTACATCTTAGATGCATGACAAATATACTTGCATTTAGGAAGGCCTTGAAAACATGGCTCTTTTCTGCTTAAATCCTGATAATAGTCTCTCTGTCTTTATGCCTTTATGGGACTTCACACAGCGCCAGGACACCTTCGGGTAACAGTTGCGCTCTACAAATGTCAATAACATTAACATTAGCATTCCTCTTTGTTTAGTACAATCATTTGCAATGAAAATTGAATGGACTAAGTTTGATAATGAAGCCTCTTAGATACTTTGCATCAGGGACTCGGATGTGTCAATGTAGAAAATCTGGACATACAAAGGGTTTGTGTTGTTCAAAAAAATATTTTGTTTTAAATGACATCAAATGGGGAAATGATTAGATTTGATGCTTCTAACAACTATAAGAAACTTCCTTCTGATACAAACAATACCGTGAGAGCCCTGAAGAAGAGACAACTCTTGAAATACGTTGGCTGTGGGATGATGCCTGTCACATCTAGAGCAATGATAGATAGCATCATGGTTGTTAGAATGGAACTAATCATGAAGGAAATGTGTAAATAGATATTTGAAGAACTGTAGAAGGAATCTTCCTTGACACAAATTATATACTATAATGATCAACCATTTTAATGCTGTAAATACAATGACTTTTTTTTAGGAAAAATAAATGGTCTACGACGATACATGTGCTACTATCTCTTTTTAAGAGGAAGCCACTCCCTAAGAAAAAATAGGTTATGATTGAAACTTACAGATCAGTTAAATTACTGATCTCTTAGTTGGAGCTAAGCAGAGACAATTGGATTTATCATAATCTACTTCTTTGTGAGATACTAAGCCAGCATCTCGTTCACTATACCAGTATGACATGAAGGACATGTTGGCACAAATCATTTCCCCCATGAAGCAGCTCCCGGCCTTCCGCCATGTGAATGAGAGCTGCAGGGTTGCAGTGGGGAACCAAAAGCAGCTATGGCAAAAATGCTCATACTGGCCCTTATCCCTTTCTCTCTTTGCTCTATCCATCCAGTCTCTTGCTTTCTTCCTTTCCTCTCTCTGTTCTCCCTCACTGATCTCTTTCTCTTCATCTCTCTCCCACCCTCTCTCTCTCGAAACCACCCTGTGCCTGCTGCAATTACTCTTTGGGAGCTGGGGAAAGTGACAAAGCTAGAAGAACCAGTCCTAGGCTTTGAAAACCAGTCTCCACCCGTAAAATGTCCGGTGGAATAAAAGGCTACTCTGGCCCTGGAGCTGCTTCAGGGGAAAAATAGCCTCCTCTTGGGAGGGTTGGGGGGAGGAAGGGGGAAAATAAAAGTCAGAATCCCCGGCCATGGCTGGCACACAACTGCATTTTGGACGTTGAGTCACCAAACGTTAAAAGTGCCTCATACCAATCCGGACAAACTCATCAAAGTCAGTTATCTTTATTATTGATTCATTACTAAAATATAGCACAGTCCCAGCCAAAGGCTTCAGAGCGATTCACAATGAAATAGAAATAACTTTGATAGAGGGAAACAGTAGAGGGAAATGGAACAAAATACGTGATGGGAGATTACAGAAATAATGGAAACCTGGGAAAGCATTGACAGAGCTAATTATCAACTGCTGTAGCCTATCAATGCTTGAGGACAGATGTCTGAATAAATAGGGATGATGAGGGGTTTGTTGTGGTGGAGGTGGTATAAATGCATGAACACTGTGTTTTTAGAAGAATTCTGAAAGACTTGAAAACAGAGGCAAAAAAATTAATTTTCTTTGTCGTGCCTGGATTATCGAGGTAGGAATCTCGATGGCACCAAATATCGTGGGCGCAATTTCAAGGGACAAAATATCAACAGGTAAGTAAGTATAGATTATCTATACCTAACTAGACATATGAGCCTTGACGATATATATCTTCAGGGTGCATAGATGTGGTGAGGAGAATAGTGAATCTATACTTCCTCTATGTGCGCTTACCAATCAGTATTTTGTCTCTCGATAGTCTGTCCATGATGTTAGCGAATTACAATATTTCTAGCCTCGATATTCAGTAGTACAAGCATTTTCATGGAGCTGCAGCAGAGAAGGCTTGTAAAAAAGGTTTTGGATTTCTTGTACAAAGAGTTGGTGAGAGGAGGCTATGTTTTGCAGGCATAACAAGAGCCTCATGAGTTTGTGTAATTGTAGATTTTTTTTGCTTATTTTTTTGTATTTTGAATGGCCCTAAAGAGGATCAATAGATCTAGAAGATTCTGTGTGACTTTATAGGGAAGCAATTAAAATTTCTTAAAATGTCAACAGATATGGGCGCATATTTACAAGCCCTCAGTGCCACTGGAGCATCACTTTTTTTGCCGCTCCGGTGGCGCAGCGCCATTTTCCATATTTACAAGGTGACGCTAAGCCACTTTGCGTGACTTAACACCACCTTGTAAATATGCCCCTTTCCGCCGCAAAGGTGCATAAAATGGGTGTTGCTGTGGGTGTTCCACCGCAACACCCATAGCTTTTTGACACTGCCCCAGATTTACAAGGCTGAGGGAGCGCCAAAAACGAACGCCATGGAATACCAGGCATTAGAATGGCGCAACAAGGAGAAATTATTAATTTCTCCTAATGTTTGCTCTTTCCATGTGTGCTGCATTCTGCAGCACTCAGAGAAGATGCAATTCGCCATTATTGATTGTTTATGTGCATGAAGGTGTGCCTTCCTGCACATAAACAATCGCCCCAGCAACGCAGGCACCCTTGCCACTTGGCGGCAGGGTGCCTGCGCTAGCGCTAGGCAGCATTTTCTGTACCAGTGCTAGGGGAAACATAGTAGTGCGCTGTATTCTTGTGAAAATGGTGTATCCCTTCTTTTTGAAAATATCGTAGCGCAGCGCTGCCAAATTTGGCGCAGCTCTCCGCTCCAACACTTTCTTGTGAATATGCCCCATGGTTTCATTATTCATGATGGCAATGAAGACAGCGAGGTAGTGAAAAATTTCCTTCACAGGGAAGAGATGGCAGTCATGAACTCCACTCAAGAATGAACCAGAGAGAGACAGTGAAGGAGGAGGGCCACAAGAGGGAAACAAGGGGGAAGGGCAAAAGCGGTACTCTTCGGAGGGGCTGGTGAGGGCCACAGTAAAGCAGCCTGTGGGAAGAAGACGAGGGCTGGAATCAGGCAGAGAAGGAGGAGGTGCACATATGGCATCTATTTAGGAAGGGGAACACTACTTGGAGCAGAAGCGGAAGAGGTGCATCACAAGGGTGAGTGGATGGGCAAACCTATCAGACCACAAGGTACCTAGGAGGGGCATACAGGTGAACAGGTCTGGATGGGATGCCTTCCGGGGGCAAAGAAGGGTGTTTGAGAGGTAGAAAAGTGTAGCAATTGAAAGGCAGGACTAGGCTGGCCATTCTGTATCTGGTATTTTCTCTGCGGGCTGGAGGCTAGGGGACTCTTTCAGAGCTGAATAGGCTGCCATGACCCAACCATGAGAGCCACCCTGCCCCATTCAGTGTGGGACTGGTTTGAGCAATTTACCAGCAATTAGTTTCCAGTACTGCTGTGGAAAAACAGAAAAACATGTTGGGGACAGGAGGAAAGAAGAAGACGTAAAGAGGGGAGCATGCTTAAATAGAAATACTGGGAAGGGAACTCCTCTAGGGGCAAGCAGGGAAGAAAGAGGAGTGAAACACGATAGCTTTGAATAGGAGGGGCAAGAAGTGAATAGGCCAATGGGTGGTCACGGAGCCATGGGAATCGAAAAAACAATCCTATGATCGCAATTCCTGGTAATTAAATAGTAATTAGGGAATTCGAGGTGGTAGTACTCAGTGTAATGACTTAAGCGGTGGCGCTCTAGTTGCCCACCGGAACTATCCCCACGTCATCCGCAGGCCAGGCGTGGCCTGCGGGGTTTACAATAAAAGGGGTGACCTCGCACGTGAGGTCAGTCTCCCCAAATACACAACACAGTGTGGCTGTCCAGTTATTAGTGTGTCTCCCCACTATATAGATCGCACTTCACCCCCCCCCTGTCTCCCGTACCTCAGTCGGCTGCTGAATGCTACATTGGCGACGAGGGTGGGGGCCGTGACCCTCGCTGTGATCCTCCCACCGACGCCGAGCTGCCGCTGCGGAGCCATCAGGCCATCGGAAGCACACGCAACCGACCGTGAGTCCGGCCTAGTGGCGAGTTTGAGGTGCCCTTGCGCTCTATGCGCTCCTCAACCCTCCGCCTGCAACGACCCAACCGCGGCCTGCCGCCTCAAGCAGGTCGCGCTGCTGACGCGCCGTCCGCTAGCCGCTCGCTGTTCCCGCGGGGGTGGGGCACGGACTGCCCGGAGATGCCGTGCAGCCCAGAAGCGTCGCGCACGCGCGAAGAGCGTGCCAGAAAGGAAACAGCCTGCCGCGCAGTGCGCGAGGCCCCCAACACGTGGGACACATCCTGCTAACGCAGGAGGACGCCGGAGAGGCTGATCCTCGGCCGAGGACAGCGCAAAGGCCCCTCAGGAACAACAAAGAGAGGAAAAGCATAGGGAGTGCTCTCCTGTGGCAACCGGCAGCAACCCTGCACAGAGTAAGGAAAAGGAAGGCAGTCCACTTACAAAGTGCTGCAGAAAGGAGCACATGCGCCAAGAGTGAAAGCGTGGGCAAGAAGTTAAATACACAAAGGTCACTGACACATAAAAGGACAGGAGGGCGCTTCACAGAGGGACACCTAAATGAAAGAGGGGCACAAGAACACCCAAAGGCGGCCCTCAGGGACACGAGGGAGACACCACTAGAAAGAAGACGTCAAAGGTGAGGAAGGAAGGAAACAGCACTCAACCACAAGAACCATGGGGGACGAAAACCCAGCGCAGGCGCCACAGAGACCCCAGCTCCAACACGCACTCACAGGGGTGCTGCCGCCATTCAGCGAGCTGGAGGACCCGGCCACAGCTTCCCCAAGGTGGAAGATATGGATTGAACGCCTAAACAACTATTTGTGGCCACCAGGGAGACCGACGGAGCGGTGAAACGGTCTCTATTACTCCACTATGCCGGAGATGAGATATTCAAGTTGTTCAAACATCTACCGCATACAGGGGTCGCCACCGACTACGACGCTGCCGTAGCAGCGCTCAATGCGCACTTCGATCCTCAACTTAATCCTGACTTCGAGCGTTTTAAGTTACGCCAAGCCCGGCAACGGGAAGGAGAAACGATCGACGCATTCTATGCCCGACTACGTGAATTGGCCAGCACGTGCACGGAGGTCGATCAACCCAAGGAGATAAGAGCCCAAGTCATCCAAGGGTGCAGAGACAAGACAATTAGAGGCCTCATCCTGCACCAGCCAAGAATCGCATTGGAGGGCATACTCATACTGGCCAAGACCCATGACCTATCGGCCGCCAGGGCCAATGAGATGGATCAAGCCCTCACGAAGCCGCAAGCACGACCAGAAACCATCAAGACGGAACGAGCCGACGCCGTCCGAACCAGACCACGAGGTGACACGCCGAGGAAAGTAAGGACTGATACACCCAAGACACGGTGCGGATACTGCGGGCACGAACCGCATGCAGCGAAAGACTGCCCAGCGCAAGGAAAAACCTGCGCTAATTGTGGGATCCCCAACCACTTTGCAGCCGTATGCCGGTGGCGGAATCGGGGCCAAGAGGCCAGGGGACAGAAACCACCATCGCGGGCGGTCCGCCAACTGTCCTTAACTGACCCCGCACAGTGCGCAGAACCCCACAGAACAAACAGACGGTACCAAGGGCCTGAAGACTCGTCTACAGAAGACGAAGAGGTGGAAACCTACCTAATCTCGTTCACAAGAGAACTCAAACGTCGCAGGCGACCGCAACCGACCTGTACAGTAACCATCGCTGGGACGGAAGTAAAGGCGATTATCGACACGGGGCGTCCGTAAACGTAATGGGCCTCCAGCAATATCGGTGCCTCCGGCCTCGACCACAAATCACCCCGTCCCGTACAAAAGTATTTGTATATGGGAGCCAAACGCCCCTCCCCCTGAAAGGGAAGATATCGGTCCCAGTCAGAGCAGACGACCAGGAAGTCACAACCACCATCCATGTCATAGACCGGGAAGCGGACACTCTCATCAGCAGCCATATGGCAGAAGAGCTAGGCCTGGTGTTGTTCGCAAGGAGCGTCCAAGCACACCAAGTTGACGAACTACTCGACCAGTTCCCAGAACTATTCCAAGGGCTTGGCTGCATCAAGTGTGACCCCATCAAGTTGCATATTGACAAGTCGATCACCCCAGTGGCGCTACGACACCGGCGAGTCCCTTTTCATCTGAGGCCCCTGGTTGAACAAGAGCTAGACAACCTGGAAAGACTGGGAGTGATCGAAAAGGTCTCGGGACCAACGCCATGGGTCTCCCCGATGGTGATCGCCGAAAAGCCTAAGCAACCAGGAGCTATACGCCTTTGTATTGACATGAGGCTACCCAACCGAGCGATTAAAAGGGAGCGCCATATCACACCAACGATGGATGATATCATTGTGGATGTCAACGGGTCCCGGTGGTTTTCAAAAATTGACCTGAATGCGGGGTATCACCAACTGCCGCTAGTGGAAGAGAGCCGCTACATTACAACGTTCTAAGCGATACAAAAGGGGATGATGGACGGAACGTTTGAGCCAATCAAACACTCACCCCCAGTCAACTGATCTGGGTTTAATCCATCATCATTCTTTAGCTCACTCCACCACCCCAGTTCAGATATAGCCATATGCAAATCAGTCTGACCCTGTGCCTCATGGGAACAGTCCAGCCCGAACTGCCAAGCCATGTCTTCCCTGGACCGGAAACAAGCATCCTAGGACCGGTTTCTGGCATTCCAGCCGTCATCAGCCAGGCTTGCTTGAATCCAGTGGCAAAGTGAGCAAGGGACCCACGCCTGGGCATACCCCCGCCAACTTAGGGCGAACAAAGCGATACAAAAGGGGATGATGGACGGAACGCTTGAGCCAATCAAACACTCACCCCCAGTCAACTGATCTGGGTTTAATCCATCATCATTCTTTAGCTCACTCCACCACCCCAGTTCAGATATAGCCATATGCAAATCAGTCTGACCCTGTGCCTCATGGGAACAGTCCAGCCCGAACTGCCAAGCCATGTCTTCCCTGGACCGGAAACAAGCATCCTAGGACCGGTTTCTGGCATTCCAGCCGTCATCAGCCAGGCTTGCTTGAATCCAGTGGCAAAGTGAGCAAGGGACCCACGTCTGGGCATACCCCCGCCAACTTAGGGCGAACAAAGCGATACAAAAGGGGATGATGGACGGAACGCTTGAGCCAATCAAACACTCACCCCCAGTCAACTGATCTGGGTTTAATCCATCATCATTCTTTAGCTCACTCCACCACCCCAGTTCAGATATAGCCATATGCAAATCAGTCTGACCCTGTGCCTCATGGGAACAGTCCAGCCCGAACTGCCAAGCCATGTCTTCCCTGGACCGGAAACAAGCATCCTAGGACCGGTTTCTGGCATTCCAGCCGTCATCAGCCAGGCTTGCTTGAATCCAGTGGCAAAGTGAGCAAGGGACCCACGTCTGGGCATACCCCCGCCAACTTAGGGCGAACAAAGCGATACAAAAGGGGATGATGGACGGAACGCTTGAGCCAATCAAACACTCACCCCCAGTCAACTGATCTGGGTTTAATCCATCATCATTCTTTAGCTCACTCCACCACCCCAGTTCAGATATAGCCATATGCAAATCAGTCTGACCCTGTGCCTCATGGGAACAGTCCAGCCCGAACTGCCAAGCCATGTCTTCCCTGGACCGGAAACAAGCATCCTAGGACCGGTTTCTGGCATTCCAGCCGCCATCAGCCAGGCTTGCTTGAATCCAGTGGCAAAGTGAGCAAGGGACCCACGTCTGGGCATACCCCCGCCAACTTAGGGCGAACAAAGCGATACAAAAGGGGATGATGGACGGAACGCTTGAGCCAATCAAACACTCACCCCCAGTCAACTGATCTGGGTTTAATCCATCATCATTCTTTAGCTCACTCCACCACCCCAGTTCAGATATAGCCATATGCAAATCAGTCTGACCCTGTGCCTCATGGGAACAGTCCAGCCCGAACTGCCAAGCCATGTCTTCCCTGGACCGGAAACAAGCATCCTAGGACCGGTTTCTGGCATTCCAGCCGTCATCAGCCAGGCTTGCTTGAATCCAGTGGCAAAGTGAGCAAGGGACCCACGTCTGGGCATACCCCCGCCAACTTAGGGCGAACAAAGCGATACAAAAGGGGATGATGGACGGAACGCTTGAGCCAATCAAACACTCACCCCCAGTCAACTGATCTGGGTTTAATCCATCATCATTCTTTAGCTCACTCCACCACCCCAGTTCAGATATAGCCATATGCAAATCAGTCTGACCCTGTGCCTCATGGGAACAGTCCAGCCCGAACTGCCAAGCCATGTCTTCCCTGGACCGGAAACAAGCATCCTAGGACCGGTTTCTGGCATTCCAGCCGTCATCAGCCAGGCTTGCTTGAATCCAGTGGCAAAGTGAGCAAGGGACCCACGTCTGGGCATACCCCCGCCAACTTAGGGCGAACAAAGCGATACAAAAGGGGATGATGGACGGAACGTTTGAGCCAATCAAACACTCACCCCCAGTCAACTGATCTGGGTTTAATCCATCATCATTCTTTAGCTCACTCCACCACCCCAGTTCAGATATAGCCATATGCAAATCAGTCTGACCCTGTGCCTCATGGGAACAGTCCAGCCCGAACTGCCAAGCCATGTCTTCCCTGGACCGGAAACAAGCATCCTAGGACCGGTTTCTGGCATTCCAGCCGTCATCAGCCAGGCTTGCTTGAATCCAGTGGCAAAGTGAGCAAGGGACCCACGTCTGGGCATACCCCCGCCAACTTAGGGCGAACAAAGCGATACAAAAGGGGATGATGGACGGAACGCTTGAGCCAATCAAACACTCACCCCCAGTCAACTGATCTGGGTTTAATCCATCATCATTCTTTAGCTCACTCCACCACCCCAGTTCAGATATAGCCATATGCAAATCAGTCTGACCCTGTGCCTCATGGGAACAGTCCAGCCCGAACTGCCAAGCCATGTCTTCCCTGGACCGGAAACAAGCATCCTAGGACCGGTTTCTGGCATTCCAGCCGTCATCAGCCAGGCTTGCTTGAATCCAGTGGCAAAGTGAGCAAGGGACCCACGTCTGGGCATACCCCGCCAACTTAGGGCGAACAAAGCGATACAAAAGGGGATGATGGACGGAACGCTTGAGCCAATCAAACACTCACCCCCAGTCAACTGATCTGGGTTTAATCCATCATCATTCTTTAGCTCACTCCACCACCCCAGTTCAGATATAGCCATATGCAAATCAGTCTGACCCTGTGCCTCATGGGAACAGTCCAGCCCGAACTGCCAAGCCATGTCTTCCCTGGACCGGAAACAAGCATCCTAGGACCGGTTTCTGGCATTCCAGCCGTCATCAGCCAGGCTTGCTTGAATCCAGTGGCAAAGTGAGCAAGGGACCCACGTCTGGGCATACCCCGCCAACTTAGGGCGAACAAAGCGATACAAAAGGGGATGATGGACGGAACGCTTGAGCCAATCAAACACTCACCCCCAGTCAACTGATCTGGGTTTAATCCATCATCATTCTTTAGCTCACTCCACCACCCCAGTTCAGATATAGCCATATGCAAATCAGTCTGACCCTGTGCCTCATGGGAACAGTCCAGCCCGAACTGCCAAGCCATGTCTTCCCTGGACCGGAAACAAGCATCCTAGGACCGGTTTCTGGCATTCCAGCCGTCATCAGCCAGGCTTGCTTGAATCCAGTGGCAAAGTTCAGCACCCACCTAGGGCTACGGTGGTACAAACGGCTGAACTTCGGGATATCCTCCGCTGCGGAGGTATTCCAGAACACGATTCGCGAAATGCTGTCCGGACTGCCAGGGGTGATAAATGTCAGCGATGATATTTTAATCCACTCCGCCACCGCCGCTGACCACCACAAACACCTGAGAAGCACATTGCTTCACCTCAGCGAACACGGAGCAACACTCCACCGCGACAAGTGCCTTTTCTTCCAGCAATCCCTGGAGTTCTTCGGATACGTGTTCGGCCAGGAAGGCATACAAGTAGACCCAAAGAAATCGCAAGCCATCAGGAGCGCCCAGGCACCAACGACACCCACCGAGGTGAGAAGCTTCCTTGGCATGGCTACATATTGCGGGCGATTCATCCCCCATCTAGCATTAACGAAGACTGACACTAAGTGGCAGGGGGGACCAAAGGAAGAAGAAGCCTTCCAGAGCATCAAGAATGCCCTATTAGGAGAAGCGACTCTCGCATATTTTGACCCGGCAAAGCGAACTGAGCTCCTAGTGGACGCAAGCCCGGTGAGGTTGGGTGCGGTGCTCGCACAAGAGCCAGGCCGATGGGCAGCCCTCTCATTCGCCAGCAAGTTGTTAACCCCCACCGAAACACGATACGGTCAGATTGAGCGGGAAGCGCTTGCCATAAAATGGGCCTGCAATCATTTCCATCTATACTTGACTGGTCAGCCATTTACGGTTGTGACGGATCACCAACCACTAGTCCCCCTCTTCAAGGGCTCTGCCCCTCATCCACCTCCCCGGATAGAGCGGTGGGCGGTGCAACTACAGCCATATCAGATGGACATTGTGTACAGACCAGGGGCAAAGAACCCCGTGGATTTTTTGTCTCGTCACCCGGTGCCTGATGGAGGGTCGGAAGGTCAGGAGGGGTCCGAACAGTACATCAACATGATCTCGGAATCGGCGTGCCCCCAGGCAATGACGCTGGACGAGATCAAAGAAGCGGCGGGACAAGACACAGCATACACCCGGACCCTCCAAGCAGTCCAAGAAGGGTCGTGGAGAAGCTACCTCCAGCAAACCAACGCCTGGGCCGCAAAAGACCGAGAGGAATTGACTGTGTTCTGGAGAGTAAGGAATGAGCTAAGTGCCACGGCGAATGGAATACTCCTGAGAGGATCCAGGCTAGTAATACCAAGAACTCTAAGGCATCGTGCAACACAACTGGCTCACGGAGGGCACCAAGGAGTAACAAAAATGAAGGCGAGGATGAGAGAAAAAGTCTGGTTTCTGGAACTCGAGATGATGGTTGAAGACCTAGTGTGCCGCTGCCAGGCCTGCCAGCTCACCAGTGCCCCGGAGAGACCGACTCCGGTGATCACCGAGGAAGCCTGCACCAGTCCCTGGTCGAAAGTAAGCATGGATTTCGGGAGCTTCCCGGGGGGAAAACACAAACTCGTTCTCGTAGATGCCTTCTCAAAGATTCCCATAGTAGAACCGGTCACGTCGACTGCTTTCGCCCATGTGGCTCCTATACTTGAAAAGATCTTTGCCACGTTTGGTTTTCCACAAGAACTCCAGAGCGAAAATGGACCCCCGTTCCACGGGAGTGAGTTTGCTACGTTTCTCCGTCAGCGAGGGATTCATCACCGCAGGGTTACACCCCAGTGGCCCCAAGCAAATGGAGACGTAGAACGCTTTATGAGGACATTAAACAAGATGCTACGCATTGCAAGTGTGGAACAGGCAGATCCTGAAAGATGACTACACAAGTTTCTAAGAGAATATCGGAGCACCCCACATTGCACCACACAACGGAGCCCATGGTCGCTCATGTTCCGAGGTCCACGGAGAGATCTGATCCCTACGTGCCCCGGTTGGACACCCCCGCTTCTGGATATTCAAGCCACCCAAGAAAGACGTACGCGCCAAAATTACAAAGCGAGTGTTCGACGCCACGCAGTATCTCGGTCGCTCCAGCCGGGGACCACTGTTGTACTCAAAGACCGGCGGCCGGGCGGAAAGTTCCGGACCAACCATGATCCAGGCACCTGGACGGTAACCTCCACAGATGGGACCATGATAACGGCCCGAAAAGGAAGCGAAGAGGTATCCCGCAATATTTCATGGTTTAAGGAGATCCGGGTCGAGTCCTCAGGGGTTAGTCTCCAAGTCCCGATGACACCAACTCGAGAAAGACCGATCCAAGAGGGTGAAGGAGACAGCGCCTCGGAGCCTACCCAGTCAAATTCTCCACCTCTGGGTCCGGCGGCCAGGGGGGTTTCGCCTGGTGAACCACCTTTGCAGAGCCAACCCCAGCGGTACAGTCTGCGACCCAATCCTCGTCCTAACCGACATCTGCAGGACTTTGCGTACTAAAGACTATTACCTCTGAACTGTATCCAGATTGTTGGACGTTGAAAAGTTTTGTTCAAGAACCAACTTGAAGATGGATGTAATGACTTAAGCGGTGGCGCTCTAGTTGCCCACCGGAACTATCCCCACGTCATCCGCAGGCCAGGCATGGCCTGCGGGGTTTACAATAAAAGGGGTGACCTCGCACGTGAGGTCAGTCTCCCCAAATACACAACACAATGTGGCTGTCCAGTTATTAGTGTGTCTCCCCACTATATAAATCGCACTTCACCCCCCCCCCGTCTCCCGTACCTCAGTCGGCTGCTGAACGCTACACTCAGAACGATCTAAAAATACTGTAATTCGTAAATAGTGATCTGGAAATTTAAATATAGGCCCCAAATCAACAGTGACGAATATGTCCGGGTTCTCCATTCTTGGAAAGACTTCACCTGTACAGTGCTGCAGGTGCAAATGAGGAAACTCCTGTGAAAACAGAAATGCGCCACGCACAGAGGCAGCCGCACTTCCGTTGCACGTGCTAGCTGTGGTTAATAAAAAACGGTATTCTGTTAGCGTAAGCTCAGCGGCGCAGCAGGCCTGGCAGCACCGCTAGAGACTCCACTCCCCAGAAGCAGCGAGGGCCTGTAGTATCCTGCATATGTAGTGTAATGTATTTTCCACCCACCTGCTTAGCCAGTGCCTGTGATCTGATCACAATAGAATGTTGGAGTCTGATGAGCCTCGGAATGTTGGGACACAGAGAGGTGAAGTGACAGTTAGGCATGGGCTGAGCAGCACACAGGCTGCTCCTGGTGGGGCTCTCCTTCTGAACTTAACTACTTGATATACTACTTGTTACCTGCTTGAATAAATCACCTTTAAGTTAACCTACTTGCGTGGACCTTCGTTACTACATTTGATGGTGACGAGGATGGGATCCTCACCATCGGCCAGCCCTAGCCCAGGCGTCCTGTGCTCATCTACTCTTCATAATTTGGACACTGGTTTTACCACTACAGTCTGCAGTATGTCTTCTACTACTTTCAGTCACCTGTCTAATCCACCACTTTTTCAAAACTGTGGTAAGAGGATGTGGTCGTGTAAGGTCTGTCTCAATTCTTCATAATGCTGTATGGGAGTTTACAGTGTCTGACTAGGAACTGTGAGTCTGACGCTGTTGGACTGCGCTCCTTGCATTGGGTGATCCTGTGCACGTTTTGCTGACGTTCATTTGGGGTTTGCACTAGTGTTGGCAGCTGTGACGTCACAGCTGCTTTGAAACATGGACGTAGTTTGGTGCTCTAATGCGCTGGCAGCCACCCGGCGCTGCGCATCTTACGTGCCGCCTTATTGTGTTTTGAAGCAGCAGGGAAGCTCCTGGACTACTGCGCAACGTGGGATCTTAGTGTTTTCAGTGTCTCTTTTCGGAGGAAACTATTCTATGTTTTAGCATTCCTATCGCTCCCGGTGGACTTCTACATTCAAAATAAAAGTAAGAATTTTACTTTAGATCTCCTTTCAGTTTTGGGCATTGCTCGTCAGCTTTGGAACTCTGGAACATTTTAGGAATAAGAAATTGCCTTTTATACAATCTACTCCTGAACTCGGTATGTACATTTTGTCCTTGATTTTCGAGCCCACATGCCCTTTTGGAACTCTCATTTCAGCTGTCAGTGCATGAGGTATTTCAACTACACATTGCGCGTGCTACACTGGATTTCGGTTTCACGTGCATTGTTATCTTTATTTGCCACCATTTGTGACATTGCTTCCGTTTATTTGCCTACTGTGATGGATTATATATATTTTTAAAACGAAACGGACATTCTGCTTTTGTGTGAGTTCTACAGAGTGTGAGCCCATAGTGTGCTGGGCTTAGATACAGTGTGCTTTCCAAGCTTCCTACGTGTGAATATATACAAAAATGCATTTGGTGATAATCGCTTTATTGCTGCTTAACACAACTTAACAGCTCTTTATCTGCACATTTTATCCTGCATAGGATAGTGTGGTGGGTTCCCCTGGTTCATCATCCATACGTTCTTGGACTCTGGGTACACCCCTTCATGCTCTCAGTGTTCATGTCACATACGTACGTTAAACGTTTTATTCCTTCCCTACACAGGGATGGCAATGGGTACTTCCCCCATTTGCCCACTCACACATTTGCCTACATGGGCTACATACGGTTTTCACCCTAACTCAGGGCACTGTTCCATGGGTCACAGTCCCATTTACACTTACACAGGTACCTCTACACAGGGCACCGTTCCATGGGTCACAGTCCCATTCATACTTACAAAGGTACCCCTACACAGGGCACCATTTTATGGGTCACAGTCCCATTTACATTTATACAGTCACCCTCACACAGGGCACAATTTCATGGGTCACATTCCCATTTACAGTTACATAGTCACCCTCACACAGGGCGTCTTATGGGTCTTAGTCCCATCTTCACAGGGCAGTACTGTTTTCCTCTACATGGGGGTTGACTTTACACGGCCTGCTATGTCATGGGCTTTTGTCCCATTCAAGTGCTCCTCACCCTCCTGCCTAGGAGTAGAGGACGCCATGGGTCTTAGTCCCATTGGCTGGTATTTCCTTTGTATTTTCTATTATGTTTCATTGCTGTTTCATATACGCATAGTTACACTCAATTTTTATTTGTAGTATCCATTTGGAAATGGGGAGGAGTATTGTGATACTGTTTGTGTCCATTCGCTTCCTCTCTGTTTTCTCCGGTTCAGATTTCCTATTGATGTTCTCTTCCTCTTCATCTTTGGAATCTGTTCCATACGCATTTCACTGTTATTCTTCTTGGGTCTTTAGTCTTTCCCTTTCTGCAGTGTTCTTCTCGTTCTTCCTTGTTCAGGAGGAATCTCTTCCTTCTCTTCTCCTTGTGCTTGGGTATGTCTTCTGTTCTGATCCCGTCGTGCCCTGTCCTTCTTTCCTTGCTTGCCTGCCTGGCCAGTGGGTGTGCGTAGGGGTTGCATTTGGTACGTCTCTCTCGCTATTTCTTATTTCCTCGCTTGCGTCTCACTGTCTCTTACTTTCTATTTCGCTGTTGTTGAGATGGGTTTTTTCTATCTGCTTCTTACACTTTACCTTCTCCTCCTTGTCTTCTCCCATCTATCTCCTTGCTCTGCTTTGCTTGTTCTGTTCCTTGACTTTCTCTCTGTCACTCCGTTGTTCCTTCCTAGCTCTCTGTCCCTTGTTCTCACTCGTTATATTTTATCATATATTGCATTTGTTCTTCTGTTGGAAGGAAAAGGGATATGTAGTATCCTGCATATGTAGTGTAATGTATTTTCCACCCACCTGCTTAGCCAGTGCCTGTGATCTGATCACAATAGAATGTTGGAGTCTGATGAGCCTCGGAATGTTGGGACACAGAGAGGTGAAGTGACAGGCATGGGCTGAGCAGCACACAGGCTGCTCCTGGTGGGGCTCTCCTTCTGAACTTAACTACTTGTTATACTACTTGTTACCTGCTTGAATAAATCACCTTTAAGTTAACCTACTTGCATGGACCTTCGTTACTACAGGGCCCACACAGTTTGTCAGCGACAGCAAAGTAACGTGTGAATCACCTGGAACACCCGCCAACCCTGCGGGCTTGAGACTGTAATGCTCTAAAAGAAATGCACTTCAGAAAATTGCTCCTCGAGACAAGCGGCAGTTTCTCTGCCATTTAGTACAAAAACTCAATGCACCTGTGGTTTTGCTAAATAGAGACCATTATGCAAACGATATTGTAAAATTTCCGCGTGCTTGTTCTTTGAGTTTTCTATTAAATGCATTCCTGCGAGGCGTGTGAAACAATTATGTTAAAGGATTCAATCTGCAGAGAAACTCCGATCTGAGCCTTCCCGGGGTTTCTCTTCCCCGTGCCTCAGCAGGGTTAACACCTCCAAAGTGCGCAGGCGGAACTACAGACAATGGCAGGACTTAATATGTTTAAAAAAAAAAAATGTGCTGGTGGAGAAGGGAGTGGCACAGTGGTAAGAGGGCTGGTTGGATCAGCGGCCATTGAGGCCAAGGAGAATAGGAGACAGAAAAGTGTGAGGTGAATTGTGGCTTAGGAAAATGGAAGGCGGGAGGATTGGGGAAACTTGTGCAGGTAGAAAACTTGGAATTTTCCTCTGCTTGGTGATGGTTGGAAGCAGACAGCCAGGCAGCAGCATTAGAGGTCCAGCACTCTTCAGACGGTTGTCGCTGGGTTTTGGTATGCAGTGCGGGTTGTGTGCATGTGTCATGAGTCTGACAGGCTTCCTTGTGAAGCCTCAAAGCACATGGGCAGTCATTGACACTGCATGGCTCCCCGGTACATCTGCCACATCATTAATGACCCATGGCCGGCCTGAGTGGTTATGCCAACAGGGCAGACCTAAAAACTGCACAGTTTCCGCCAGATGCAGGCCGAGCCTTGACTCAAGAAGCTATCGAGGGCCATTGTGTCGCTACAAAAAGGCACAAGAGACACATGTAGCACAACCAGGAGCTACGACTGGACAAGGCTGAGTCTACCCTGCAGGGCGCGAGTACAATATCTGCTGGGTATGGGTAGAAAAAGCATGTCATGTGTACACAAAGCCCACCCAGCTGACTGCATCGGGCAGTAGGCCAGTGCTGTGGAAAGTGGATGTCACTCTTCTGTTTTGAGCCACCGTACATTATTGCCTCAATGATTCTCTGAATACCTACTCACATTGTAAGATCTAATCCACTGCACAAAATCACTGTGAGCCCTGCCTGACGTCACATACCGATGCATGTGATACGAATGCCTGAGCTGGCTTCATGGACTGGACAGGCGAGCAGGGCATTTTCTGGTAGAGGATCGGGACTGTTGTACGCAAGACAGTGGTAAGAGTCCCGGTCCCAAAAATAAGTGCTGGTGAAAACCACAGTCAACCACGAGCACAAATTAAGCACTAGACACAGATTAGGGCAGACCCTTGGCTGCTGGAAGTAAGTCAGTTATTTCCCCTTACCACACTCTCCCTAACGGCACACAGGATTCACAGAACATTTTGGGCACCTTGGCTCTGCCTAAGTGTGCAAATCGTATAGTCTGCAAGTACCAAATCAAACACTTTGATTCATAGAATCAGGATCTGCGGCTAGATCTTATGACCACAGAAAGGAAATCCGTCAGTATGGTAAATTTTCCATTGAGTAAGTGTATGGTTAGGATTAGAATCAAGGGTAAGCCCTGCTGAGAAACACGCATGTAGCTATTGAGAGAGTGGTGAATATCCACTAAGCAGTAACTTTATGAATATTCACTAACATTCCGAAATGTTTTACGCATTTACTCGAAGAGTCACAAAATGCTGAATTAAATGTATATATTGAGTACAAAAATTATTTTCCAAATGTCACCTATATAGAGCAATGATCCACATATTAGTTCATGTTCCAGTCGTGCAGCAAGAGAATGTCGTAAGCTTTGTAAAATTTGAAATGAAAACTCCTGATTTTGGTGTGTGGCCAACTCATTCAATGTAATATTGTCAATGACAGCACACGCTAGAGCTACCCGATATTCCCCAGGAGACTGGGTAAACAGTCAAAAAACAAGTTCCTGAAGGAATAACTTGTATGTACTCTGAATTTAGTTGGTTACAAAAGAATCCAGTCTATATTAAATTAAACAAAGAAAACATGCATATGATAAGGCATACCACAGAGTAAATTATGGAAAATATTTTCTTTTATATATACAAGATAATTCAGCAATATGTACTAATACTTATATATGATATTTACAATTCATGTTCATTTAGTGTCCTAGATGTAAAAAGCACAACTGACCCACAATAATCACGAAATCCAGATTACAATGTACTTGGTAGCGATAGATGGTGATGAATAAATCTACTTAACATATCACAGTCTTTCTAACCATAATCTCCTAAAGGTTGAGAGTCCAGTTGAAAATGGTCTAAGTCACGAATAAAAGTCAAGGAGGATGTACTGTTGATGTTTCGGTCTCAAATGGCTAAAGAGTCCACAAGTTCATCTTTAGGACTAAGTGACAAAATCAAAGTCAAGAGGACAGACCCTGAGCAACCAAGGAAATCATCAATATACTAAACCATGTCCCACCTTTAAATGGTAAATCCAAAATTGCTCAATCAAAAAGCTAACGGCACAAAGTTCTTCAATGCTGCAAACAATTTATAAACCAGGTCGCGAAAAATCCGACCAGCAATGATCTTCATGAATGAAAAAGAATCCTGAAAATGAGCTTCAACCCAGATTGGCAATTGGCAACTGGTGAAAAGAGCTATTGATAATACTTAAGAGACTATAACAATACAATAAATCAGTCACAAAGAGAGCGCAATACATAATAAATAACACATTGAAATAGTAATATGACATATTAAAGTACGTTATGCTATATTGTTCATTGTTGTTGCCATTTGTATAACATAGAATATTCTGTTAGTGTGACTTTGAAGTGCTCTCTAGGGGTGCCTCAGCACGTGGACCCAGGGTTTCGAGTGCAAACTGAAATCTGAGATGTCTCGTGATGATATATTTTGGGTACTGTGCTTTGGTCCATACCTCGTTGGGTGACAGTGTGTTGTTGAATTGACTGTGGGTAAGACTTGAGTGTCAGAGGGGTTTATCAGAGTGATCTTTCCAATTTCCCACACATCTCCTAGGGCTGGTCCATGATCTTTGTCTGGTGACTAGAAATAGACAATGGTTGTTGTGTTGCTGGCTAAGTTGCATGTTTGAGCTGTGTTGGTTTAGGTGAAATATGCTGTGTGAAGTGTTCTATTGGATGTGTTTCTGAGATTGTATGTGGTGTATCTTAGTAGCAAAGTGAAATAATTAAACACAATCAAATATTAGTGCTAAAACAATTATAATAACTAGATACCCTTATCAATGGATTAACAGCAATAATAATGCTAATAACAATATAGTTCCTAGAATTAGACGGGAGACTTAAACATTACCCTTCGATCAAGGTGACATTTAGTGCCTGACTTTGTATTATACTATTTATGTGCACAAGCCCACTATGCACACTGCTGGATACATCCAGCCCCTTTTCAGCCACACATATCATCGAGAAGGGCACGATCCCCCCGGCCCCTCTCAGCACGGCACTCTATGCGACCATCACTCACACCTCCTAAGAAATTGATACAGTGTTAGGTACGCCATGGGCTAGAGACAGGCTTAGTGTAAGAACCAAGCTTGAAAGTCTCTACACCCTAGTATTCTGCTATTACATAATCCACGGCTCACTCCAACATGCAACATTAAATCCTGTATACTACTTATAAAACAAAACCTTAACAAAATTAGTGATTTGTTCCCAGATGGCAAATTTTTTCCATCAGAGAAAATACAGGAGCATCCACCTTTTACCCTTCAAGACGTAGTACTGTATTTAAGGCTCCATGAATAGTGACACATGACAATTTCTACTCTTCTGAGGACCCCATGCCCTTATGATTCTCCTTCACCAAAGCATGCAGTCAGAAGTGCCTGTTTGTTTGCCTGGCGTAAAAGCAAAATGGAGTTCAGATCTTGCCATACTGCTGATGGACAAGCAGTGGAAGCAGCTAATGGTTGTCCTGTTCCCACACAGATGCTGTTACACCCCTTTAAATTCCTTATAACCTCAGGCTACTGGGGGATTTTTGCTGCAGAAGATGTAAAGCTCGGATGCAGGCAAGCTTCATCTCGCTTGGTCATGTAAAATAGTGGCCACATTTTGGCAAGACACCTAGCAAGTGAATATTGAAATAACTAGTTGCGACTTTTCACTTACACTTTTCACAGCTATGCTGAGATATGTCAGGAAGATTCCAGCCCACCGCAGAAAATGTATTGTTCTAGAATTACTGTTGGCCAAAAGTCGAGTCACAATCCACTGGGATCAAGGCCCACCACCCAGGACTAAACACTGGCTCCAAAATATAACCTAGCTCAATAAGCTGTTGGAAACCTATTGGGAGATAGTGTTTCCTAAGTCCAGGGTAATGGATTTCTGGGACCTCTAAGATATTACCCTCTCTGGCGCATACCAACGGGACTTAAATCTTAGTAGTCTTGAATGTGACGCATCCTATGATTTCCACGCTCACTGTAATAAGTCTTCTGTCAATTAAATGGACTGATGCATGTAACTATCTGGTGCTGAAATGACTTTGAGTACCTGCAAAATTATTATCTGTCAGATTATTAGGAGATGACATTGTGCTGTTTTGCTGAGATATGTATCGGCCACAGGCTTTGTTATATTGCAATGCTGGGCTCACTACTTATTCGGCTACTGATAGTTAGTCTTTATGTATACGGCATTGTTCTGGCTATCAATATGTTTATTTCTATTATCTTGCTAAATAAAACTAATAAATATATTAACAAATATAGTTTTTACAAGATATTACTTAGTAGTACAATAGAAACATGTAACAAGCATTGGCAAAGCCAATAGGTCTGCAGTTGATCGCCAGCTTTTAGGCAATTCTTCTTTTGTTTTTTCATTGTTTTTCCAAAACTTTCTTGTTCAGGAAGCTGCCAGGCCCTCATTGATCTAAAAAAAAAAAAAAGCATTGCTAAAGGCAAAAATGTTTTTGGTCTCAAAAAAGCACACATTACCATATTACTCCTTAGCACTGAAGGGGACTACTTTATGTGTGGATGTGCTCCTTGAAAGGCAGCATGCTGTAACGTGTAGTAAGTCAGCCAATGGCTGACGTGGGCTGACGCATTGCCCGTTGATCTAAGTAAGAAAGGAAGAATGACATAAGGAAAGAAAGAGAGAAAGAAAGAAAGATAAAGAAAGAAAGCAAGAAAGGAAGAAAGCAAGAAAGAAAGCAAGAAAAAAAAAGAAATGTTGTATTACTGATCAAGATAGCTTACTCAGAATCAACCCAGTGAGCTTTCTCAGCAGCACGCAAAGGTATCAGTGGTTCCACTGTAACAAGCTGTCTGCCTGGCTCTTGAATGTATACATAATTACACTCTTGATGAGTTATCACACCGAATTCAAAAGTATCTATCATTATATTCTAAATTAACTATATTACCGCCGTATGAAGATAACTGTATTTCCATTTTCAGATTCTAAAGCACCCGCAAGTTTTTCATTTGTTTTATGGGTCCTAGTATAAAATATGAAATTCTAAAACCAAATTATACCCCACCTATTTTTAAATAAAAGTGTGCTGAAAATTAAACATGATCAGACCTATTTTCATCCTGAGCAAACTTTATTAAAGAACCATTGGTAAAACTAAGACCAGGATAAACGTGATCTGCAGAAGCTGAGGGTTTGTGTATTATATTGTAGTACATAGATAATCACACTTCATTGCATGCAAATTAAAAAGAGGGTAACTTAATAAAGAACATTTTCAAATGGACACTATCAGGTATGCTGTGAAATAGCAGCAGTTAAATAAACATAGGCCACTCCAAAAGGAATTTACAACAGCATTGCCAGGAAATAGCAACTGATACTGCTAGAATGTACCCTGTGCTTATATCAAAAGCATCTTGCTGTGACATCAGTTTTGAAACATAAAGGCTACACTAAAGTAATTATAAAGTCAAATCAAAAACACCCGCACTGAAGGGAACTACCTTGTGTCCAGATGTGTGGTTTGTGAAAGAGCAAAATGCAGTCACCCAAAGTGAAGTTAACCAGTGGCTTAAGTAGGCTCACTCTTTGCCCTATGTGAATGATATAACAACAGGCCAATAGATGAAGAGAGGTGGCTGAAAGCCCATTTCCATATAATTTTAATAAAATCTTTGCTAACATCAGACCTAAAATAGTAAAACTAAGGGTTCAATAATAAATATAATTAAATATTAGTTATAAATACAATTATAATTTTAAAATGGCAAAATAATACTACTACTTACATTACTATTATTATCATTAATAATATTGTTATCATTGTTATTGTTATTATTGTGATTATAATTCATATTATTGTTAGCATCATTATTATTACTCCTACTACACATGGCTGTTGTTATTATTATCATTATTATTATATAGAATTATAGATGGGTAACTGTGATTATGGAGATGTTTTTCACCGAGGAGTTCAGAGTGACGTCAAAGAGACAACGAGAGCATAACTCGAGTTGTCTATGACGTCACTCAGAACCCCAAGGTTAAAAACATCCCCAGTAGTTCACTTTCTACCCATCTGTAATTTTATGTTATGTAGTGCTTACAAAATCATCTGCTCCTACCTTCAACTACTGCGCAGGGGCAGAGGATAACGGAAGACCTTTACATAGCATGCCCTCTCCTCCCTGATGCAAATGTGAAAAATAAATATCTTACCTGCTATCCTTAACCAAACCCCTCTACCTTCCCTGCCTTTCTTCCCCCTCCTGCAGCTGCGCTTTCTGCTTTCAGTTCAAAGCAGGCAAGCAGAGCTGCCCTGACAGGCTCTCAGAGACGCCTATCACGTGGCATTGAAGGCCTTAATCACATCACAACAGTTGATAACCAGTTTTGTTATCAACTGTTGTGATGTCATAACAAGGAGTTATGACTTTCAGAAACTGAAATAAACGATAGAGGCTCTTTTTGAGAGCCATAAATACCATTATTATTATTTTTATCTTAGAAATAAGAATAGCGGTGTTCAAGCTCTGATAATATGGTTAAACCCAAGACAAACACACAATTTCAAAACAAGTGGATCCATTAATAATCCATTAAACTCAGAGATTGTACCACGTATTACATATAGGTATATAATATATCGCTCATTTTTCAGCATAGTAACCCAGGATGCCGTATTAACTGCTACAAAGTACCACAGATCCTCCATTGGATTCCCCTACTCCCAGTAATAGAGGAACCTTTTTGAAGGAGTTTGGAGCACACAAATACAATTACAGTTCCATGTTTTCCAAGTATGGTCCATTTGAATTGGTTTAAGCATACATTAAAATTCTGTTATGCAGATGAGGAGCAGGAATCCAGCTGATGGCCATTAGCGGGGGTATGACCCATATTGGTTGGCAATCACTAATTCCTTACATGCCCAGAATGTATGGCTAGCCTAACCTTTGGAGTCGCTTAAACAATTCGGATAGCTGGACTTGCTTTTATTGGAATATTGCAGCATCAAGAAACATCTTAATTCTGATTTTTTTTTAAAGTTTCAGACACACGTTTCAAATCTTCTGTTTCCAGGAAGCCTGGGCTTGTAAATCAATTATCCTTGGCCACTTTTCCTATAGCCTGGCATTTTAAGGCCAAGGCCTAGTGGTGGCTTGGCTATTTGCTCAGCACAGGAGCAGAGCAGACATTCCAGTGTGCTGTATTATCATAAACCTATGATATATGCTTAGTTTAAGAATGTATAAAGCAACAGCTAATGGATTTCAGCCTCTGAAGAATAGTGTATTGTCCAAGCATTCAGGTGACTTCATTACCTGGACAGGTGATTTTGAAGGTCGCATACAGCAAGCGAATATCCTCCATGAACTAACTCGCACCCTAGAAACAGAGGGCCAGATACGATTATTCCATTTTGAGAGTCACACATTCCCATTTTTGTCAACTTGCGATTTGCAACTCACAAAATGGAATGTACAACAGTGTCAGAGACACTGTTTGCGATTCACAAATAGCTCACAAGAGACCTGCCTCATTAATATTCATGAGGCAGGTCGCAATTTGCGACCCATTGGGAATGGCCGGCACTCACATGGATGATGGCCTGCTGAGGTCAGCAGACCACCATGTATGTGACTGCTTTTTTAATAGAGCTGTTTTTTTTTTAAAAATGCAGCCCGTTTTCCTTAAAGGAAAACGGAATGTGTTTCAAAAAGGAAAAATTAAACGTTTCAGTTTCATTTTTTGAGAGCAGGCGGTGGTCCGTGGGACCACTTCCTGCTCTTAAAAAATATTTGCACCCACATTCGCAAAGGGGAATTTGCAACTGGTCTACCACCAACTTTCCATTGGCAGTAAAATGCGAATGTTTTGCGACCGCATTTCGGTCGCAAAACATTCGTACATGGCACTACGAGTCACTGTCAGGAAGGGATGCCCTTGGCATGCCCCTTCCAAATAGCGAATCGCAACCCCTGTTTTGGAAATCGGTAATAGGTTACCGACTTTCAAAATAGAGTTTGTACATGCTACAGACCTATTTAGCGGTCGCAAACGGCCCGATCTGTAATGTGCGACCGCTAAAAACGGTCGTACATGTGGCCCTGAATGTGCTATACAAGACTCAGGACCCTCCATTCAGACATCCAACAAAACGGATTATGCCTGCATAAATTATGCAGATGATAACAGCCTAAAATATCTGAATGGCCAATTTAGCCATGATATACCAGCATCTGTAAAAACGAATTTCTGCTCAATACCTTTCAATGAATACTTTATTAATGTCTAATTCTTTGTTAGCTGTGTTAACTAGCAGATCACAGAGTTTGATAAGGGTACGTTTTTCATAGACTTTCTGCCTGACGGACAGCGCCTGCCCTGTTCTTTCCACCAATCGTCAATGCTAATCAGTGTTGAACAAGGGAGATGCCCTCTCTGTAGAAGACCCACGGTGGTATCGTGCCTTGAGGTCATATGAAGGACACTTAGCTTTCGGGTTAAACTGTGAACTCTTTTTTGCACAAGTCATGCCACATTTGCCAGGAAAGGAAACTCATAATGTATTGAATTCGGAATATTTAAATCCCTAGTCCCTAATTTTCGAAAATGAGATTAAGATGATTCCTTATCCATTGCAAAAGTAATTCTCTTTCCCAATGGTAGTATTGTGAAGCAGAGAAAAAGGTAATACATGTTTACATTTTTAACCATTACATTTTTAAATTGGAAATTCAAATACATGGAAAGGTATTTATTTCACCGTACAGCCTCGATTGAGGTCGGTAAGGAGTGGTGTTAGAGCACCACCCTCTGGCATTCTACGGATAGTGCCACAGATCTGAACATATAACCACTGCAGTTCGCCTTCAGTCTTTATGACAGCACAGTATGGCTAAAGGCTGGGCATATTGCACACAAAGGGTTCTTCATCTGGCAACCACTAAACGTGCTTGCATCTTTCTGCTTTCCTTTTAGTTAATTTTAATAACAGCTACGTACCACCCTTAGGCAAAATGATTTTGCTATTTGTGCGCCAATATAATTTGTGCCTAATATTAGTTTTTGTCCTTCACAGCAAAACTTTGGTAAACACCCAGGCTCAGATAGATTTATCAAGGTGTTGCATCACCCTTGCACCACGCACGGCAATGCAGTGCGACGCAAAACCTAGAATGAGATTAACCACGCGACGCGGAGGCACCCTACGTGGCCCCGCGTGGCTTGGTAAAACCTTGGGTAATGCAAGTTGCTGCCTTGCATAACTGCGCTGGGAATGCGATAAATGGGTGGGGTGTGGGTGTTCCCACGCATACACCCATGTATTCTCAAGCATTCCTAGATTTACCAACACTGGTAGACTTGGGAATGCGTCAGAATTGTAGGCGTTCCCGACAGAAGTGCAACAAGGAGAAATATATTTATTTCTTTTCGTTGTTTCCTCTTTTTAAGTGAGCTGCATTCTGTAGCCCACTTAGAAAGAGGAAAATGGCTCTAAGAATTGTTTTTGTGCAGGAAGATGTCCCTTCCTGTGGAAAACAATCCTGCCTGTAATGCAGGCACCTTTGCACCACGGCGCAAAGTTGCCTGCATTGGCACTAGGCTGCACTGAGTGCACCAGCTTAAGGGGAGGACAGGAATGCACCATATCTTGATAAATATATCGCATTCCTGCCCTCACCCTTTCACGCAGTGCAGCAAGGTGCCGTGTTGCGTTGCATGGAAAAATCATATATCTGGGCCGACTGACTCATATGTTCATGGTATCAACAAGTGCTTAGCTGGTCCTTTCTCACCCTGGTAACTTACTCCTGCAAAGAGGAAATAATGAAACTATGGGCCAGATTTTAAAAGGGCTAACGTTGCCCTTGCGTAACACAAGGAGATGCAAGGCAGCGCAAGCACTCAACTGGGATTTCAAAAAGCCACGCAAAATTACCTTCAATGCCTCTGCATGGTTTAGTAAATCCAAGGTAGCTCAAAGCAGCAATTTCACTGCCTTGCGTTATCTTGCAGCAGGGAGGCGTTCAATGGGTGGAGTGTAGGTGTCCCCAAATATCCACCCATGGATTTTGACACTGTGAGAAGTTGGCCTGGTATATGATGTCCACTAATTAAAGTGGGCACCTTGCACCAGTCCAAACAACCCTTATGGTGATTTAAGAGGTCAAAGATAACCTTAAGAAAGCTATCCAAGTGGTAGCTGTGGAGAGCAGCCTTCAGGCTTAGTTTTGAAGGAATGTTAAGCAGCTTGTTTTACCAGAATGCAACATTATTGTATTGATTATATGAAAGGAGAACCACACAGTAGTTATAAGAATATATATTTATTATTATAACACTTTAAATACCTCACAGTATCTGCTACACGCAGATAAACACAAAGCACACAATACTTTAGCACAGAAACAATCGTAAGTAGCACTAATACACAGTGGGCCCCACGGGGAGACCAAACCATATACTAAAATAGTGGTATAAGAACCACGACACGAGTCAAGACAGTGTCTAGAGGATGTAGAATCGCTGTCACCCCAAGGAACCACCCAAGGTGAGTGAGTAGGGACCCCTCGGAGGACGGGTGCAGTGTGAGAACACGACCGCATGCTACGTTCAATTCAATGGGAGAGTCGCGGTTGCAGTTTTTACGTTAAAGGACCCTTCCCAGTGGCTTACGAGGAAACCCTTTGGAACATAGAAGGTTGGAGAGCCACCCCACCCGTGGATGCCGAAGTACCAGACTCACCTATCCCAGGGAAGCTGGGAGCATAGGTCTGAAGTGGCGTCGGAAACCGCTGTTGTTCTTAATGGGAGTCTTCAAAGAAATGCCACTGCTGGAAAGAAGAAAAGTGTCCGGTGGAATCTGCAGGTGGATTCTTGATGGAAGGAACCTGAAAGCAGAGGGGACAGAGTCTGGGTCACTCAGGAGTGACCAGGGGCTCGGTAGACGAATGCCCACTGATGTCGGGTGCTTCAGGCGCGAAGAAGGAGACCTTCACTCTACAGCTGCAGGGACCAGGAGATGTCGGGGACGGCCAGGAGCCAGATACGAGCTGTCCCACGAAGGATGTTGAGTGCTGACGGGTCAGTGTCCGGCAGGAGCCCCAACAAGCCTTGGCAGCGGCAACCCACGAAGAAGGTCAAAGAAGGTTACGGTCTGGCCCAGCAAGGACCAGAGGACTCACCACAGCAAGGGGAGTCAGGGCAGGCCTAGAGCAACCAGGAGAGCCCAAGAAAAGCAGTGTTGTCCCTCAAATGGACCCACAGGCCGAAGGCACAGGAGTCGCGAGGGGACCTCTAGCAGTTTCACAAAGTAACAGCTTGCAGGGCACAGAGTGCGAGGAGGCCGAAGTCCTTTGTAGGAAATGTGCGCAGAGGTGAGGGCTATCGATTGCCCAATGCACGAAGTTGGGGAACACCAACAAGCATATGCAATTGCAAAAGTATGGGGTGCACAGGGTTTCGGGTTATACGGTCCCCAGGAGTGATACTGGCCTCCAACTTGGTGAGAGGGCAGCTCGACCTCAAGGAACGTAGGAACCCACCTTCTGTGTTGCTGGAGCCTTCGGAGTCCGCCAGAGCTCAGGATCAGCAGACCGGTCAGTGCCTGCAAATGCAGGGGAGTGACTCCTTCACTCCAAGGGAGATACTTCAGTTGTCCTTGATGCTCCACAGGTCCTGCACAGAGCCTGTATGGTGCACGGGCACAAACGATGCTTTGGACCGAGAGGGAGACGAAGTCGGGCCCAGTCGAAGTCCAGCGAAGTCCAGAGTGTCCAGACGGTTGAAGGTCAGTGGTTTCTTTTTCAGAATCTTGTCCACTTCGAATCTAGGGTCCTACAGCCAGGTAAGCCCTTTTGTACCCACGGGAGAGGGTTGGACAGATTCAGGGGATCCTCCCAGGGGAGGGTCAGGACAGTGGGGTGGTAACACCCATGTCCTTTGTCCAGTTTCGCGCCAGAGCAGGATCCAATGGCTCCCAGAACTGGTTTGGACTGGACTATGCACAGGGACACCAAATGTGCCCCTCGTGCAGACTTTCAGGCACTTTGGAAGTGCACCCACCCAGCTCCAATACACTAAATCCTGTCTGGGAGGTGGTCACACCTCCCTGTGACAGGATGCCTATTGTGCTGCCTTCCTCTGCTCGAGCTTGGCTCAGCAGCAGGAGGGCAGAAATGTGTCTCTGGTCGGCAGCATCCATTTTGTGCTGTCCGGGTCGAGAAGGCTGGTACCGGGAAGACCGGGGACCCACGAAGCTTGCTTCAGAGGGGTGGAATCATACCTCCCACACGGTTACCGGTGTGGAGGTATGTTTCCAAGGTGTTTGATACCAAACACGACATGTTTTGTTTCATCCTTTTTCGAGATAGCATTTACCGCGAGGTTATAATGCACCTCTACCTATATGTCTGGCTGTGTCACTGACAACCCGGGAGAATGGTCTCCGAAGGCTGCAGAAGGGCTCTGCTCATGCAGGGGCACCCTCTCACGTAAAACCCAGCACCCTGCCTTCAGGATTGTCAAGGCCTGCTATAGGGATGACTTATAGGTTTTAAGTGTAGTGACCTATAGATATAGTAAACCTATATCTAACGTAAGTGGTGCATGCACCATCTTACACAGGCTGCAATGGCAGGCCTGTAGTTCCATTATGCATGGCCTCTCATGGGTGGCATAATACATGCTTCAGCCCATGGGAGGTCTCTGGGGTACCTATGCCCTGGGTACATGGGTACCATATACTAGGGACTTATAAGGGTACCCCAGTATCCAATCTGGAGTGTACCTAAGTACATGTCAATACATTTTAGGGAGAAAGCAGATAGACTGGGGTCCTGATTAGCAGGATCCCAGTCAGACTAGTCAAAAACAGTGTAACATCAAGCAAAAAGTGGGGGTAACCATAAGAATCAGATCCTACTTTCCTACAGACACATTCTCAGATTGCAAACAGTTGTAAGCCTCGGAATGCATCAAAATGTTACGCTCCCAGTTCCAGGAGTAACAAGGAGAGATATATTTAGTTCTCCTCGTTACTTTCTTTTTCCATGTGTGAATCATTCTACATCACAAATGGAAAAAGGAAAATGCCTTTAAGGATTGTTTTTGTGCAGGAAGGTGTTCCTTCCTGCACAAAAACAATCCTGCTCGTAATGCAGGCACCCATGCACCATGGTGCAAGGATGGTTGTGTTGGCACTAGGAAGCACACAGTGTGCCAACGCAAGGAGGCAGTAGAAATGCTCCGTATCTTTGTTAAAATTACACATTTCTGATGTCTTCCTTTCACGCAACCCAGCACAGCAAGCTACTTTGCTGTGTTGCGTGAAATGTTAGTAAATCTGCTGCTATGTGTTTACTCACATTTTCACCATGCATACTGCAGCAGGCTATCCAGTGATTTACGCATAGTGAACTCTGAGTACCCTAGGTGTATATGTATGCAGAAAAAGAGAAAAGACGGCAAGGGTGCAAAGGCACATTTCTGCGCATTTACACCTGTGGATTTTCCGCACATCTGCCAAACCTAGGGAACAAGTGCACTGCAATATTTGGGCATTTCTATACGTTTGGATATTTTTTAATCACTAACAATGCATAAATTGACACAAATTGTAGTCATAGGTCTATAATCTGTTTGTTTGAGGACGGTCCCACCGTTTTCAAAGGTGCTACAACCTGGGAATGATCCACAAAGCTAAATGTTTTCTTTAAAAGAAGCTGTGCTTGGAAAACCACCAATGTTTTTGATACAATTCACGGAATTGGTCATCTGAGAACTGCACAGACTGAGCAAGTCAAACAGAGCAAGATTTTCTATATGTGGTCAATTGAACCCATCAGATGTCCTGAAGATAGCAATGGCACTCCTGTATGGCTCTGGATCAATGACTGAGTCTTTGCTATGGGTGGAGTCCCACCAATCACATGCCCCCCAGGTATTTCATCTGCATTCATGATTATTGTGGTATGTGTTGTATATATTCAGAGGTCTCATGTCTTTATATGCATATTCATATTTATATAGTCTATCTCCCTCTGTGTGAATAGCAATGTGCCAGGTCCCGCTGCCTTCAAAAGGATGAACTCTTGTTCACTGGTCAGTAAGTTGCACTGTGGGCAGTGTATTACCCCTTCTTCTATGCTACAGTTGCTACTAATGTTGCTGGTGGCAGCACCGCTGTTTCCACTTCTAATACTACTATTACTACTACTGCTGCTGTTGCTACCTCTACTACAACAAACACTGCTGCTGCCACTACTACTTCTACTAATCCTACCGATGCCATTACTAGTACTACAACTGAAACTTCTAATGCCACTCAGGTAGATAAAAGCACTCCCTGCTGTACCCAGATGAAAAGATATGCGATATCAAGAATTCCAAGTGAGGTCCACAGTGCTGAGTTTCCCGCTTGACATAAGTATATACCTAGGGATGCTCGTGTCCACGGAGTGTCATGGCCATTGAGTTGCACTCAAACCTTGTCTTGTGCCAGTGGTTCAGTGGCATAGCCAAGCCTCTGTTCAGCAGCCGTAGGCATTAGGGTCTCAATTCACAACGATTTTGCTGTGAGTAGGTGAGAATTACTATTGTAGTACTCCTGGCTTAATCTTAAATTCTAAGAGTACTCTTGATTTAATCTTGGCATATTCCTCGAATTCATGGGTAGGCCTGGAGTACTGCAGGCTTAAGCCACAGCAACTACTGTGGGGGAGCTGGGCTTTGAATATTGTCTCTCAGTGAGCAAGGGAGGTAGCTCTCAAGTGGCATGGATGACCAATGTATTCGATTTGAATAATCTGACCTATAGAGACCTGTCTCCAAATATGACCTGAAACAGAGGTGACCTGTTTCCAGTCCCTGATGCACTGGGAAATAGTTCCCTGGATGGATCTTAGCCTGGAATGAAGCACCTGTATTTTTATGTGCAGATGTTCTAGAAGTTGATGGAGAGACAATATAAGGGTGCATGACTGTTATGATGTTGTTATGGTCGATTTAACCCCAGAGAAGATGAGCATTAATATCTGTACCTTCTAGAACAATGCCAAAAAAACAAATAGCCCAGTGTCCTTTGTCACTGCTCTGGAAGTTCAAAGCCTACACCCTTTGAGAAGACTCTCAGACCATGATCCTAGTCAGGGTTCTCTCTGACCGGGATGGGGGCATGTTCACCAGCATTACAGAAGCCACTCTGGCACCATTAAAGAGCATCCTGTAGGTTGCACCAGATTCCATAGAGATGAGAAATCTAACAATATCTCCTCAGCTCTCATTAAATTACATTGACTCCCTATCCGCATTGTTCAAAGCCACTGTTTCACATGTAAGTCAGTAGCAAGGAGTTCACCACCCTTACTGGCTTAGATATATACCACTGCTGCAGGCCGGCACAAAATTAGGAGCCAGAACATCTTCTCAACCAATACAAAATGCAAAGCAAGAAGCAGTGCCCTACTATCTGGAACAACTTCAGGCCTTCAATATGCCTCATTCGATACTTATGTTCTCAAGGAATGATACGAGAGCTCCTGGCTCCCAGACCCCAGGGCCGAAGAAGCAATTCCTCTTCCCCGTTCATGAATCCTCTCTATTCTCTAATTCCTTGTACAGTGCCCCATGTCTTCAGCTAAGATCCTTTCTTACAAATATCACTTGTGTTCATGCACCCATGCATAAAGGGGTGTAGCGGGTCAACATGAGTGTCCTGCAGCAGAAGGGAGGCTGTTTCTTGTTGAAGAGTGTGATCTTTGCTATACCTTCCTGTTGGTTGTATTTTACACACTAGATGATTTTTGGTGTGTGCCAGCGTAATGTAAGTGTAGAATCTGGCTCTTTCATCTGCTTTTATGGGATACTGTGGCCATGCCTGAAGCTTGCTCTACGGCCTGCCTAATTAGGTCTGATCTCCATGAATATTTAGCACTTACTAAAAGTTTCTTAGAGGAGGGTGAACCATGGGTCAGAGGAATGACATGGCTCCTGTCGCTCTTGTGGTAGCCCACATCTTTGATGAGGAAGGGAGTTTCATGAGTGTGCTGTTGCTGGGAATGTCAGGGGCTCGCTGCCATGTTTTGCATGAGGCCTATCATTTTGTGTTTCACTACCATATAATTTCTCAGACATCAGTGCCAGTGTGGAGAGACCAGTAGAGTATGGTGGTTGGGTATGGTGTCTCAGCCATTTGTCTTGCATCTTAAGGTTAGTGAGGGCCTCAAATGTAAAGTTTGGTAAATTGCTGTTTTTTCACATTAAGTGGTACAAAAAGATTTTTACTGTGAGTAAAAGGCCTGAAAGCTCGAAGTAGCGCAGGTCTCTCTGGATGGACCTCTGTGGGGGAAGGCTGTCTTAGTTCATATACTGGGAGAGGTACTGTTTTAGGGGGGGGAGCTGCCACCTTTTGTTATTAGCCACTTGAAACAAGGGCGGTCAGTAATCACCTGACGTTAAAAGGAACAGACGGAACGCATTCATAAAATAATAATATCAAGAAAATGGCGACGAGACGAGACTGTCGACTGTTAATTCCTTGCCCCTATGACACAAAGAACATACGGTGCTGCTCCGTTCCCGTTTTATGAATCGTACAGCAACCAGCTACTGCCACCCCCTCCCCGCCAACGAGACGAGTGGCCTGAAAAGCAAAGGAATTAAACCGCTTTCTGGTATTTAAAGAAGACTCGCTTCTGCGCGAGCCGTGAAAGCCTTTGATTTATGGGACAAATGGTGCAGTCACTTAACAGGCGCGCGCGCCGACAGCAGAGTCATTCAGCAGCAGGTGACAACTGGCACAGTGGGGTTAGAGTTGGGCCCAGAGCTCCGCACCGAGGCAGATCTATTACCGAGTGTGCGAGCAGAAAAACAAAGCCTTGTTTTAACAACACAAAGGCAGCCATCTCTGCCTGTCAGCTGCCTCCTCTTGTAACTTCCACGCTGCCGGTTACAATCAATGCGTAAAGACAGGTGCATTCAAAACCAGGAGCTAATGGGGCAGGCAATGAGCTATGCTCACAGAAGAGGCGGCCTGGCACCACAGCAGTGACCCTGGCAAGACCCACCTGTTTCCAGGACAGTAACCTGATATATACACTCCCTTCGCTTCTTTAGTTCTTATTTTGTTTCGTTTTCACAATACAAAAGGGCAGTGTACCTTACCACAGAGGACAGTGGCGAAGCAACGGTGCCATGGGCCGAAGTGAAAGAAAGTAAAATCAGCCTCCTACCCTAACCCTGGTTTGGTACCAAAAGACTACCACAAATGGGCTATAAAGGGTCCATCACACTCATGGGCCCTGGTATCACTGCACCTACTGCACTATTGATGGCTATGCCCTTGATAAAGAGGCCTGGTAGAATGTGAAGTCTCACTGGGGAATTTCTGTTTCCCTTCATTTATTCACCCACATCCTGAAAGGTACCTTATGTTCCACAGATCCATAAAAAGCTATCTTGTCGTACAACCTCACACCCAAGTCTGGTTAAAGACACAGAGCCTGTCTTAGTATATGTGGTAATGGTCTGAGGAATGAAGTTAAAGACAGTCTGCTGCTTTAAGAGCTCTGTGTTATCCCACAAGGCCACTTCTTATGAAGATGATGTCTTATCCTCACCCTCATCAAAGCTCTCTTTTGGGTTCTCTCTCACTTCTACCCACCATTGTCCATGCCTCCCTCTCCCAAGGCATCGTGCCAGAAGCTCTCAAGGCAGGCCAGAGCCTCCCTCTGCTAAGACCCACGCTAGAGCCTGGTGACCTCGCCAGCTACCAGCCGTCGCAACCAGCAGAGGCAGTAAAAAAGAAAAAACACAAGGCAGCAGGCCTTTTCCATCTATGCAGCCAGGATCTGGAACAACTTATCCCTATCCATCAGGACCGCCCCAACGGTGCTCCAATTTAGGAAAGATTTCATATAAAGAACACTATCACTTCACAAAAAATGAACAGTCCACAAACCAGCTACCTCTAATATCACTCGTTGACTGTATGCTTGTCTTTGGTCCTGTACAGCTCGCTACTACATTTTGGCTAGGTTTGCGCTATAGAAATACCACATACATGGTCTAATTACATGTCTCCCAACTCCACTACCCTAGTTAGCCTCTCCCTGTCATGGCTTGGAAGGGGGTGTTTATGTAATACTCCTCACACCAATACCATTTTGTTGTGCAGCCCAATATTACTAACGAGCAAAGGCATCATGGCGTTTGTAGCATGTTTGTTATAAATCTTCCTCTTCTAGTAGACTGCTGGCAGTAGCACAGACATTGGGCCTGATTCACAAAGGTAAACACACACGTTTCTGTAAGTTTACACTTTTTCACTGCTCACAAAACAGCTTTTTATTAGTAAGTTCATGAGTGTGAAGATTCCACAGTTGGGCCAGAGAACTCCGCACATAAAAAGATAGGCCTGTCCTATCTTTCCCATCTCACAGGAGAAGTAGCATGTCTTTTCATCTAAGTAACTGCAACCACCCCTGTTGTAGAGCCCAAAAGGCATGTACGCTATGGGGTGGACTCACTGGATATCTATTTTAAATTAGGAAGAGAAACGTGAGGCACTGAGTCAACAATTGTGTATGTTGTCAAACTGAGCAAACACCAATGGTTAACGTACCAATTTATAATATTTACTTCCTGGGGTATAGGGGGACAAGTATAGAACATTTACATTAAGGAGATGGGGTGCAGCTCACTGTATATATTCTTCTGCATAAAATATGAGTAAATAGGTAAGCATAAGGATGCAAATGACTGTTTTAAGGTCTCACCTACCAGAGATGTCTGGTATGTGAAAGCCTATTGTGGACAATACCAAAAACTTACAGTGGTTTTTGGCTGAACCCATTGCTTGCTATTGGTTACCTTTGTTGTCACTCTTATTTGCTTGTTTTTATTTGTTGGTTTTCTTTGTCTATCTTGCGTTTGTCTCTCCCCCTCCTTTGTTTGTCCTTCAAATGAAACATACCCCCTTTAAGATCCTTTTGATTGAACGACTTGCATCTTTCCACTACTTACATTTAGGGAGCTGCATTTTCTTTTTCTTTCAGCACTCCATTAGAGTATGTTTTGCCTAGCTCTGTCCCTATTGTGCTGCTTCCCTCCCTAAAAACACTAACCCCCCATGTGCCTATTGCTCCTTGGTCCCTCCAAAGGGGCGGCTCCTCTGTTATGGCGGAGGAGCGTCGCCCCACCCCTGCTGAAAGCCAGCAGAGGCAAAGGACAAGAATAAAACAATAATAACATTTTTATTAGCATTTTATTTTTAGCCCTTTCAGGCTGCGAGCCGAGGGAGGGGCGTGGCCTCCCATCCTGACGCTGCAGCACCGGGGAGGAGGGGGGAGTGGTGGGCACCGCCAAGTGCCCATGCGGTTTGGCCGGGCCTCTGGGACCTGCCAAACCGTGAAAGCACACTTAGCCTTTCTCCACCTAGCTGCATTGTACAGCTTGGTGGAGAAACCAAAACAGGCTCCCAGTCTATGTCTGGCGCCGAACCAAGGCGCTCAGACCAATCCCTGCGCTGCCCACATGCTGGGAATAGCTAGGAGCTGGGCAAGGGCGCGAGGATCGGGAGCAAGATGGCGGCCATCCGAGCAGGTAAGTTTTATTATTTTTATTTATACTTTTTTTTGGGCTCCCCCTCCCCTGCCCCACCACTTTGTAGTCCGAGTGGCCGCTACTGTCCCTCCCCCGAGGCTTGTCCATTGTTTTTCCTGCCCTTCCCTGACTTGTTTATTATTATTTTATGGGGGGTTCCCCGGCACGGCCGCAAGTGCCTACACCTTCCCCCACCCACTCCCCATTACTTCCCCCGCACCCGCTCTCCCACCCACTCCCTTATGGTCCATTTTTTTTATTTTGAATTTTTTGGAAGGGCCCGGTAGCAAACTGTTGCTGGCATACTGTGGCTTACAAAAAAACACTTTCACACTAGTCAAATGTAACTTTTTTTTCTTTACCACTCCTTCTTGGATTGTTAAATAAACAGAAGGCACCTGCATCATTTTGTTAGCAAATGCATGCATGGTGACTTGTGCGTACGTCAGCACGCACACACCTATGAAATTACATGTTGCCAGCAGCGGCTATATCATCGCTCCTTTTTTCCTTTTTCTTTCCTTTGGCTGATGCTGCATAGCATTGGCAAACAGCATTGGGAAAGTCAAGAGGTCCAAAAGGCAAGACCTATTGGCTACGGCAATGCTTGTTTCACAAGGAATAAGGGGTTTGACAAATGAGCTGGAAAAAATACCAACAGGTCAAAAAACATATATTTCTGAGACTGGGTCTCCTTTTTTATGAATTACAAAAGCTAAAAATCCAAAATTCTGCCAGAATTTTCACATTCATAATTACAATTTATGAATGTACAAAGTCCACCAATGTAGTCTAGCAAATTGCTTTTTTCGTGAATCTCCGTGCAAATGTAGGTGTGCAGAATAATGTGAATCTACCTCTTAGCGTTTTCTGTGGTAGTTGTGTTTTTTACTTGGAGAAAGATGCTCAAAGCATGTAAAGTTGTGTTAATGTTTCAGCGATCAGTTACATTTTCCAATACAGGTTCCGAATTATATGCAGTTTTCAGGAATAATAGTTAATTTTCCTGACAAACCTATTGTTGAACATGTTCAGGGCCACTGCCACATGTAAAAACAAACTCATAGCTATATCACAAATGCTCACATAAATACACTATAGGTGACACACGTCATTGTAGGCAGTTTTCAGTAGATTCTCTAGGGCATCATAAAAAAAACAGCTGCCGCAAAGAGTGGCAGCTGAAATAAACCTAAACGATATGGGGCTTAACGAAGACAGTCGATCTTACTTAAAAACGAACACTCAACATTTGCTTGAAGCTTTAAAGTCTGAGCCCTGCATTGTTCTGAGCAAAGCCCGCGGCACCTGTTTCACAGTACAAAAGTAGCGTGAAATACCGTAATCCACCTAATCACGTGCACGCGACAGTGCAGTCCACTCCGCGGGTCAGTAAAGATACTGCGCCTCACGTGTTCATCGACAAACAGAATACGGCTCTGGGGAGAGACTACTGGCCCTTCCAGTTGGCCTGCTTTTTCCTTAATCATGACAGGAGGGGCCAATTAAGAGTTGGTCGGAGTGATATGCGGGGGGGTGCCACTTTTACGGATTCTAAGTTGCCTGGTGCTCCTGCTCACAAAATTATCAGGTGCGAGAACAGCAGGCCTGATTTTACCAGGTGCAGGTCTGCACCCAATAAACTACCAACGTGTCTTGGCCACAGTCACACCTCTTGACCTGCCAGTTACCAGCTTGTTAAAGCAGGCAGTAAATGGAAATGAAAAAGTTCTCAGAAACAGACACAACCATATGATAAAGGACCCGGTAACGACACATCCCCACGTAATAATTGCACAGTGCAGTGGTGCAATTACCTGCTCATTTTGTACCCATGTATTTTGTCAATTCTGCACCATGCAAACCCACTGTCTGTACAATATATCTTGCTGCCCACCCAGTCTTCTAGTTCTCTTTTGTTTCTCCCCTGCTTTTTTAGTCCATTTAGACGTTTTGCTCCATTTTTTCCAGTTTGAGGTAGTTCAGGGTGTGCTTAAAGACCAAGGAGCCTTTTCACGACTGTAAGCTACTCCTGCACCTAGGTGTAAATCTACGCTTTTGTGCTATTCACCATTTCTAAAAGCAGATTTACACCTAAGTGTACACTTACATGTCTCCACCCCATCTGTTCGAGGGGGGTGGACATCTAAGACTGAATTTGCGAGTGTAAAATGTTCACGCGTAGGTTGAGTGGGTGAGGGCAGTATTTATAACCCTATGGGATTCCCCAAGAGGTTCTCTACCTCCGGAGGTGACTCCTGCACTGTAGTTTCCGGCCCCCTCCTGGGCTTTTTTATCATTTTCTCTCTTTTTTCTTCTAATCCATGTGGGGCCAATTGGCCCATCCTTAAAGTGGGGGACTTATTTTACCTTTCGTTACCCCTAAGTAGAGGTCCTTCTCGTAAAGTGAGTTATATAGATTTGGTGGGAGAACGAGGAAAGGCAAAATCTCTCATCCCTTCTTTGTTGTGGGTTTAAAGTTTAATAATTAACAAAAATAAAAATATTGAAACTATTTTAATGTAAAATATAAATGTAAAAAATGTGTTTTTACATAAAACTAATACAAAGAAATAATATTTTATGTTGCTATGTCTATGTTATGAGGATTTGTGTAGTGCACTTATCATTCGAGGGGTATCCAGGCACTGGAGTAGATGAGTAAACCGATCAGGCTCCTAATTGAATAGCCAGGTCTTCAGCTTCCTGTGGACCTCGAGTAGGGATGGGGAGGTCCTGATGTGGTGTGGAAGAGCAATCCAGGATTTGGCGGTGATGTAGGAGAGGGAGTGCCCTCCTGATTAGCTTCTGCAGATGCGGGGTATTTGCACGAGGTGGAGTGTGGCTGAGGGCAGTTGCCTGGTGGGTTGGTGGAAGTTGAGATGGTGGTTGAGGTAGCCAGGTCCGACGTTGTGAATGAATTTGTATGTGTGTGTGAGCAGTTTAAATTGCCATTGCTTCTGGATTGGTAGCAAGTGTAAGTTTCTGAGGTGGGGTATGATGTGTGCACTGCACATGATGTTGAGGATGAGTCTGGCGGCGGCGTTATGGGTGGTCTGGAGTCTTTCTATCAGTTTATTCGGAATGTCGGCATAGAGTGTGTTGCTCTAGTATAGTCTGCTGGTGATGAGTGCCTGGGTGACCGGGCATTTGGTGTCAATGTGGAGCCATTGGAATATTTTGCAGATCATATGAGATGATGCCGAGGTTTGTGGCATGGTCATTGGTGGTGGTCTGGGTCCCAGGTCTGTTGGCCACCAGGAGGAGTCCCATATAGAGCTGTTGTTCCCAAAGATCATGACATCTGTTTTATCTGTGTTGAGTTTTAGGCAGTTCTGTTTCATCCAGTTTGGTATATTTGACATGCAGGTGGTGAAGCTGGTCCTGGTGGTGTGGTTGATGGACAGGATGAGCTGAGTGTCATCTGTGTAAGGCACAGTGTTGGTTCCGTGGGATCTTATGACATGGGCGAATGGTGCCTTGTAGACATTGAAGAGGGTAGGGCTCAGCAATGATCCTGAGAGATTCCGCCTATGAGGTTCTTAGTTTCAGAACTGTAGGGTGGGAACCTGACTCATTGGGTCCTGTTGGAGAGAAAAGAGACTAGCCATCTCACGTAAGCTCCATGTACACCAAAGACTTGGAGTCTTGTGTTAAGGGTGCTGTGGGAGACGGTGTCAAAGGCTGCAGAGAAGTTGAGTAGTATGAGTGCTGCAGTTTCCTCTTCGTCCATGATAGTGCAGATGCATCAGTTGCTGCAATGAGAGCGGTTTGGTTGCTGCAGAATCCAGACTGTGTGATGTCTTGTATGTGGTGTTGTTCAAGATGGTTGGAAAGTTGTTTGTTAGCACATTAACTCTTCAAAAAAAGGATATTTAAATAATTTAAAAAAAATCTATTTATTTAATTTACAAAAATTAATGTTTAAAAACATGTTAAAATCTCACCCTCACTATCATATTATTGTTAAATATTATTTATTACATTTAATTGCAGTTATGTGTTTAATTATTGTATCATTTTTGTTTGTAGCATGTGTGGCTGTAGATTCACGTTCTGCATCCTCTTTTCAAGTAGTTTTGGGTACAGATGGTTACAAGTTGTTTTTCTCTGCATAAGTCTTTTGAGTCACAAGATGTGTTGAGACTCCTCCCTTGGTTCACAATTCGCATGGACACTTACTCCATCTTAGATTGTATTTTTCTGCCATCAGGTTCGAATGCACACTGAGAGGCCTCCCAATTCGTGCTCTTTGCAAGTTTTTTGGGCACGCACGGTTCCCTTTTAACTCTGACATTCTGGAAGAACAATTCACATCTCAACAACTCTCTAGCACTCTACTTCATCAGACAGCTTTGGAGGGCCACCAATCAATGCTCCACACCTTACTTTGCCCTTCAGGCTCCCTGTGTTCTCCCTCGACCATCGACATAGGAGAATGCAGGCCGAAAGTGAGTGATGGAACGGACAGCAGGCCGAAAGTGAGTGATGGAATGGACACCCTTCCAACACTGCCTCTGGTTCAACTCAAAGTATACCTGGTCGATTCACCAAAAAGTCTGCAACATGTGTCTCTCCCCAATCTATTGCAACACCTCCTGTGAGTCCTACCTTACCTTCCACTGGAAGAAGGCCTTAAGATATCAAAGAGAGAGGCCCTGGGCATATCACAAAATGCACTAATAAGCATTCCCCGAAGCTCTAGATATTTTTAGAGAAGATGATCGCTTTAGTGCTGAAGAAGGCAAAATCACAGGTCCATCTGGATTCCCAGCAGCCCAGTGAATGGCCAGTCCAGTGACAGTACCCTTGAGTGGGTCAGAGCACAAGGATTAAGAGGACGTTGAGCCAATACCAAAGACAATTGACCCTTGCACTACGACAACACCCAGAGTCGTAAGTGCCACACCCGTCTCGGAGACCCACATGACCAAGCTAGGGCTGCATAGACAGTCCCTTTCTGAGGCATCAAGCCCTGAGCATGGCCATAAGAGGCTATCAAATCCAGGGTCCTCAATGTCTTAGGTTTCCAATCATCAGAGAGGAAAGGCTTTGGAGTCAACTAAGGCTCTGCCCATGGGTTTTGATCCTCACTAGCTGTCGAGCCCCACTAGATCCAAGGGCATCAAGCACCTCCTCTTCTAGTACCAAAGGCCTCACCAGCACCAGAGCCAAAGATCCTGTTGATGCCAAAAATCCCATCAACACCAAAGAACCCATCAACACCGAAAGCTGCATTGACAGCCGGATCTGAGAAACTGGAGGCACTGACTCTGCATTAATTCTAGAAGGAACTTGAAGCCGGTAGAAGCTTCTATTCATTCACCCTGTCACCTGGAAAATCAGTGAAAACACCTCTGCTGAAGCCATCAGACACACTTTCTTTGAAGAAGAATCCTCCTTGGATGTCCCTTCAGAGCTTTCACAGAGAAAACAAAGGGACAGGGGCACTAGCCCTCTCCCGTTTGTTCCACCTCCACCTGTTCCTCCTCTGCCTCCTCCACCTGTACCACCAACTTCACCACCTCAACCACCCTGCTCCAACACACTACCTCCTCTCCCTTCTCCATATTTACCTGAGGGGTCCCCACCTTTTTGGATTCAGGCAGTCCATGTGATCTTACTGACCCATATAACCAGTCTTTGGACCCAGGACCCACTGATGAACCCTGGGAAATTATAATATCGACCACTTGGGCGACACTGATATGGACCACTACACGGTTAGGGCATCCCCGCCGGATGATACCACAGCCTGCTATAAGGTCATTCAGGGAGTTTCCTGCAACTCTTCACAGCGAAGGCAGGAACTCTAGTGGACATGTATCATGGAAGAATATAAACTGCACATACCTTTCAACAATTGGGGACCAAACAGGCCCATAACTACAAAATTCCACAGGTCACCTATCTTTCAAAGTGTGGCCTTTTCATTAATTGAAGGCTTAATCATTGTTTATGCTATCGGCTGCACTAATATTTCTCTGTGAGGTTGCATCCACATCTTTGGTCCCGATGAACACCCTTTGTTTATTAAGTCTATGTATTTATGGGTCAAAATGTGGTCACAATAACATTTTTGCATGGATATTGTGAAATATGACTAGCAAAACCACGATTAGATGTGTTGGCTAAACATCAATAAATATGTATTTATTATACAAAGCTGGATTTCCTGTTGTATCTATTTATAGACAATCCTTTATCACCTATAACGAGCACTACACCGCAACACTTTTCGGTTTCATAGGAACACCATTATGCATGCAAATGAGTATACTTGTCAGGATTTATGCTTTAATATTAATTTAATCAGTAACAAGAAACAAAAGAATTCAGGTTTGATCTTTATTTCATTCAATGACCCCGAGGTGACTGGTTCAAATCACAGATAACATCGCTCTGTCCGATAAGGAGAGCAACAAAATCAAGACTGAAGGCAAAAGGATGGTCATAGCAGCAACAACTCACTGGCGCATAGCCAATTCTTTTGGAATCCTTTCCACGTACAACACATCCCAGTGGAAGGAGATGTAGGAACTCATAAAATACCTCCCAGAGAAGCAGAGGTAGGCGATAGTTCCAAGGGCAAGACCATCTTGAACACCAGCATTCATCGCATGCTCAACACAGCTGACACAGCTTCTAAGGGCATCCAAGGGCCTCAGATGAAACGCCTGGTTTGGCAACTCCGGGTTCAAACCCAAAGTCCAGGAGCATCTCGTCAACCTCTCGTTCAATATGAAACATCTCATTATCTCTCAGGTTGACAAAAGCCTAGAAAACATAAAAAAAGAGCACAGAGATTGACAAGTTTATGAGTGCCCTGCAAACTCTTACCATTAGAGGTTCCTTTCGCAAGCAAGAGCCTATAGGAGAAGCCAGGCCACTTCAACAGACCAGCCACAATCTTATCAGAGACAACAGCACACCTTCCACCAGAAAGCCAGCGGGGGTTACACCAAGGTTGCGTACAGTGTATAACAGAGAGAAGAGCAGAAGTGGTTCCAGTATTGGAGTTTCCACATCTAAGCCGTGACTTGCCTCTCCATCCCCACCAATCACATGTCACCTGTCAGGGAAAAATACAAGATACCCTCTCTTGCTCAGAGCAATTCACTTCAAACCTTTAGATTTTAGCAGTGGTTCACTATGGCTACTGCTTAGAACTCCTCACAACCCCTCTCGATATTCCATCCCGCAAACATCCTCTGCACAGACCATCTCCAACTTCTTGAGGAAGAGGTGCTAGCACTCATCCAGAAAGGGGCAATAAAGAGAGTGTCTCCACACTTTTAGAGAAAGGGTATCTACTCTCTTTACTTCCTCATTCCCCAAAAGGATGGCTTGCTCAGGTCTCTCCTGAACCTCAGGCCTCAAAACAAATACATCCTGTTTGAACATTTCCATATGAAAACACTGCAAGACATCATCCCTCTGCTCCGATAAGGCAAATACATGACAGTGCCCGAACTGAAGGATGCCTTCTTTCACATACCCAGACCAAACCTTTGCTTTGCGGTAAGTGGACATCACTTTGAATTCAAAGTGCTTCTTTTTGGAGTCACTATGGCTTCATGGGTGTTCCTGAAGTGCCTAGCAGTAGTGGCTGCGGATTTGCAAAGCAGGGGCACTTACATCTTGTCCTTTCTTGACAATTGGCTGATCAAAAGCTGCCAGAGACATCAGTGCTTAGCTCACACTCAAGCAGCAATTTCCCTGTCCACAGCTTGGGATGCCACCAAATCCCACCTCTAACCACAACAGATAAATCTTTCCTGGGTTTTGTGCTGATCGCAGTTACATGGAAAGCCTACCCCAAACAACAGGGGGTATTGGCATTTCAGCTGCTGCTGCCTCTTTTTCAGCCCATTTATCAGCTGAGGATCAGAACCGTCATGCACCTTCTAGGGACGATGGCTTTGTGCTTTTCTATCGTACTTCATTCCAAGCTCCACATGCACCCCTACAAGAGTTCCTCACAAGGCAATGGTCACAGTCAGAGGGCCACTTGGAAGATCTAGTGTTGGTAAACACCAGTACTCACAGCTCTCTACATTGGTGGAACAGCAACAACTTGCTGGAGGGCAGGTGTTTGTCAGATCCGATTCCGCAGGTGGCCATTACCAAAAACACTTCCCTCACAGGCTGGGGAGGGGGGTAGCATCTCAGTGCCATGATCATACAATGGGTGTCGCCCCCTCAACCCATCAACTACCTAGAACTGCTGGCCATTTACCCAGCCCTGAAGACCTTCTTTCAGGTCATTAGAGGGAAAGTAGTCCTGATAAAGCCTGACAACATGACTACCATGGAGTACCTGCAGAAAGATGGCGGCCCTCCGTCTCCCCAACTCATACCGCTAGCGTAGGGGATTTGGTATTGGGTGATCAGCCACATCATACAACTCTTAGTGGAACATCTTCTCGAAGACTTTGTAGACCTGCTCATCAGGACACATCAACAAATCCATGAGTATGAACTCCACCTGTAAGTCTTACACAGGTACTTCTAGTGTTGGAGCACCCTGCATATAGACCTGTTAACCTCTCATGAAAATGTAAAACTCCCAGATTTCCCTGCAGCTACCCACACCCACAGTCCATGGGCAAAGCACAATGGTTTAACAGGTCATGGATATTTGCCTACGAGTTTTCTCCTCTCCCACTTCCCCCATACATGGTGAGGAAGATGAGACAAGCATCCCTGATGCTCATCCTTTTGACTTCCATGTGGGCCAGGCAGCTGTGGCACTCCATGTTCCTGGAGAGGTGTGGTGCAGCGGCCAGAGCGGCTGACTCCGGAGCGTGGGACTCACGGTTCAAACCTGGTGCCGGCGGCAGCTCAGCTCAGCTCAGGACCATGTTACTCTGGGCAATAGCTCACTTAGTCTCCCCGACGGCCCTCAGCGCCTTGAAACCTTAAGGGGTGATATGTTTGTGCTTTACAAATATGGATTATTATAGATGCACATCAGCCCCCATCAACCTGCTGCTCAGGCTGGACCTTCTCACACTAAGACACAGCCAGTCCACACACCCAGAACCCAGAGAGCCCAACCTTGCGATCTGGCACCTGAGTTCCTAGAATTTAAACCTCCCTAGGAATGCATTACCATTCTGCAGGAAGTGCACAGGCCCATTGCACAGTCCTGTTATGCAGCAAAGTGGAAGTGGTTTGCCCAGTACTGCATTTCCAAAAACCTTAGCCCCCAAAGGGCTAAAGTTCAGGGCATTCTCTGTTATCTCTTACATCTGCTGTAGTCAGGTCTCCCCTACATATCAGTATGCCTGCTTACCGTAGCAGCTTACATGCAAAAGAGGGAACAACCATTACGCTTTAGGATTCCAGTAGTCAAGGCTTTCATGGAGGATCTTTAGAGGGTCATACTACCCAGAATACGTTCTGCCCTGGTATGGGCCACCTTTGAACCCTTACACTTATGTCCCATACAGTTCCTTTCCTGGAAGGGGCCTTTATAGTAGCCTTTACTTCCCGCAAATGGATTAGTGAGCACAAGCACTCAACTTGTAAGAATCATTCATTCAGGTTCTTCACAAGGTGGTGTCACTTTTTCACTTTCGTCAGGCTATAGAGCTTCCAGTCTTCTTTCATCAGCCAGATTCAGTATCTGAGAGAGCTCTACACATGTTAGATGTTAAAAGAGGTCTTATGTATTACATAGACGGGACCAGGCCCTTTCTCAAGTCTGACTATCTCTTTGTAGCCTTTGCCAAACCTCTAATGGGTCATCCCATCTCTAAGATAGGTCTAGCAAGACAGATAGTTAAGTGCATCCAAACCTGCTACCACAAAGCTAAGAGAGTCCTACTTGTTTTGCCAATGGTGCACTCCACCCATAAAAAAGTGCAACCATGACTTTCATAGGCAACATCCAGCTAGCTAACATTTGCAAAGCGGCAGCCACCTGGTCAACACCTCACACTTATAACAAGAATTTATAATCAGTCATCTTAGTCCATCAGCCAGCTGTGGTTGGCCAGACGGTTTTAAGGATTATGTTCCATACATCTGCATCTTCTACACACTAGCATCTCTTATGGAGGCCATTGTTTTACAGTCAATGCGGAGCATGTGTATCTACAGCCACACATGCTACAAATGAAAAGTGCTACCCTGAAGCATCTATAACATGTACTGCTGTAGGTTCACATGTGGGCTTCTACCTCCTCATAAGCTTGTGATGATTGCAGATCGCTTCCTTTATTACCCATTTCACACTGAACACCCCAAACGCTCCCACCAAAGCTACGCCCCTGTTTGTCACATTTATTGGTGCTCACGGGCAGCCTTCATCAGATCTTCTGATCTGGTGATTTATACGTAGGCCCTTCATATTCTAACATTGCTTGATGAGTAGTCAGTGGTCATTCACAGATGGGTGATCATTAATTAGTGTTAACAATGAAACTGGATTAAGCTAACATTGTCTAGCTGTAGGAGGGGAGGGGGGCGCTAGCGAGCCCGAGGCAAGATGGCCGCACTGTAGTGAGACTCTGCCTGCCGGGCTAACAATCCTGTCAATATCTGCGGACCCGTCGCCCATCGGACCCCAACTGCGACAGCGCTAAGAGGGGAACTGAAGAGGAAGCGCCCGGTGTGCAGCGGAGTCGTGCTGAGACCTCTTTGAGCCAGACAGGCGGCGTTAAAGTCCTGTCCCACCGTACCCTCGAGGGCGCACAAGATGGCAGCCTGACCTGACCGCAATACAGATACAGTGAGGAGTGAGTCGGAGCGCTCTCTACGGCTGCCGGACTCGCCGCTACAGTGACGGACCCCCTACGTCAGTGCTCCAAGGCAAGTGAAAATTGCGTGCTGGGGGAACTGCGCGGCCGCTGTGTTGAGTCACGGTGCCGCCGGCGCTGAGGCAAGAAGGAGATGCGGCGGGCCAGCGCGGTATGTGACAGGCTCACGGTCACCTGCGGGCCTTCTCGTGGACCATTGAATGCGAGGGCTGAATCGGCGCAAGTATATGTGCCCTGGAGCTGCGCGAGTGGAGGCTGAGCGCTCATACAGACTATTCTCGCTTGGGGGGGAGCAGTGAGCGAGCTCACCCCCGGTCACGCATCACTGAGGGAATCAGGAAGCCAGAATTGTGTGTGTACGCCTTGCGGGCTGCTGCAGCGCAGGTGTCATCGGAGACAAGAGAGGTGGCAAGACGAATTTGGGCTGCGTGTGGGGGCCTGCAGGGGGCCTGAAAACAAGTCATTTACACTGCGCCATTGATCACTCGGCTTGGCTGCATATTAGACGGACAGTGCGCTGGCTGACGTCCCTGTCTATGGGTACTGGAATTGCCTGATCCACGGGTGACTCGTGTCGTGGCGCCCGGTGGTGCTTGCTTGTTGCTGACCGAGCTGGTATCCTGCGAGGCGGGCGTTCTTGGGCAGTGGCTTCATTGCTTGCAGTGGCTGGGGTGTCGACGGCTAGCACACTTGCCGTGGCGTCTGACGGGCACCATTGGAATCCCGCTGCACCCCAGTGTCTGGTCCCAATGGAGACTCCCAACAGAGGTTTCGAGGTGAGGGGAGAGCAGCGCTGACGGTGCCAATATCGCAAGCGTGGCTGGGTGAGGCCTAGCACTGGACTGTGAGGAGGATCAGGATTTGGACCCTCGCTAACGGGCGAATCAAAGCGGGGGTACAGCAAGCGAAACACATATCAACGGTTGCAACGAGTGCTGCCCGAGTGGTGTTCTCTACAAGTGCCACCTGACAAGTCATCATGGGCAGAACTGATAAACAGCAGTCCAAGCTCTCGTTCGAATCCAGACGCGCGAATCACCCAACAGGTGCACAATAGGACTCGAAGCTGGAGCAGCTGCCGGCACAGCCTGCCGCGTTGGAAGCCACACTGCAAGTTATACAACAGAGTCTTCAGGCCATTGACAGTAAAATAGATAATTTATCTCTCAGGATGGACAACATGGCGGCCAAATTGGACAGGCAGGGCGAAAGGCTCACAGCAGCAGAGCAACGCATCTCCGCCGTGGAAGATGAGTCACACTCTACGTCGGGCAAGTGCCAGGAAATGGAGAGACTGTTGGAGGTCATCAGGGCCAAGAACGAGGACCTGGAGGCGTGCTCCCAGCGGAGCAACCTACGCATAGTGGGGGTTCCCGAGAGCACAAACACTGGCCGCCTAGAGGACTACGTGGAGGGTATGCTCAAGGAGCTGTTTGGAGCGGACCATCTCTCACAGGTACTGATAGTAGAGCGTGCGCATAGATCGCTGGCGCCCAGGCCACCTCCAGGCGCACCGCTGCGCCCCATCGTAGCGAAAATCTTAAACTACAGGGATCGTGACACGGTCCTCAGGCTGGCGAGAGAAAAGCAGAGCAGTGCTACCAGGGCAACATGGTGTCTTTTTTCCCTGATTTTACTATGGCGGTGCAGTCGGCCCGAAGGGAATACACGGAGGTGAAAAAGAAATTACGTGCGTTGGAGATACCATACGCCATGTTATATCCAGCCAGGCTGAAGATCACGGTGGACGACAAGGAGAAGATTTTTCAATCTCCTAGGGCAGTGCAGAACTTTCTGAAGTAACTGCAGGCGAAACGGAAAGCAGCAAGGAGCAATGCGTCCCCTACATGATCTGAGAGGTCAGATAAGGAGGGATAAACAAAGTTGATTGTTCACATATGCCTTCATACAACCTCTGGAAGATGGTACAGTAACCGCTTGCACAGCGATCACTTATATGTGTGACCGCCTGAAGGCGACCTGACAAATGTAATGGCATTACTTGCACTGCACATTAACTGTTTCATTGACTGCATGTGATGATGTTCTTAACAGTTGTTAGTCCTTGGATTCTTGGACTTGATCACTGGGGTTTGGATAACATGTTTGGTGTTAATGCATGGCTGAGAATTCTCACACTGTTTGGATAGTAGTGTCTAGAGACGGGTACGGTAGCTAAAACTTGCCTTATTTCAATTGTAGGTACTTTTCAAGAATGGTGCTTTTGTTTAAAAGATGGGTCCTCGTAATAGTTAACTGGGTATGCGGGGTGTCTCCTAATATCTTGCAGAAGATGGGGGCGATTTCCGAAATATGAAGGCTATGTATCACTGGGGCCTTTCCGAGGTGGTCAAACGAATATGGGGATTTCATCTGCTAAGGTGAATTGATCGCACCAAAAGACCATGACATGTCTGGTTATTTTTATATGTTGGATGCACGTTCTCATGGACAATAATGATGGGGATCGAGCAAATATGTGCTTTGTTTATGTAGGTTTGGGGCATTGCTGATGCACAACTAGACAATGCTGTACTATTTCAATGACAGATTGGGAGGGCAAGTATAGTACCACATGTTGCATTTCTTTTACTACTGGGTTATATCTAATGCTGGAAGTCCGGTTACAGGGATCGGTTTTATAATGCTATGCAATGCATGGGTGGGGTCTTATTGATATTTGCAGAAGGACTGGGTCTGCATGAGAAGATAGGTGCAGAAGGTGGGTCCATGATGTTGTCACCCAGCTGCACCTGCTCTGCTGGTGGGATGTGGGTATCTAGCTGCCCCCATGTGGGTATTTCCCAAGATGTTTGCTCTTTTTTTTGCACAGTTCTTTGGGGCATGTCTTTGGAATGATTTGGATGCTGAAGTGGGTGGGGGTGTCTGGGGTTTGTTCTCTTATTTTACATGTGTGACACAAATGGTACAACAGGATAATACAGTTCAGGTTGAACGAGCACAGGACAACGAATACATGCCATGTTACTTTCACACAGCATGGGGCTGAAAGAGGGTGACATTTGACTGCTGACATGGAACGTGAGGGGACTGAATAATCCTAAAAAGATTAGGCAGGTATTTGCATATCTTGACAGGCACCACGTGCATTTGGTGTTATTACAGGAGACGCACTTGACACGGACAGGGGAGGGCAGGATTGGTGGGCGCTGGGCGATGGTAAAGGCTGCTGCCTCATACTCCAATTATGCCAGAAGAGTAATGATACTGGTCAAAAAAGGGACGCCATTCAAGTTATTATCGACAGAATCGGACCATCTAGGGCGCTTCACGTTGGTACAGGGGAACCTGGCGGGAACAGTACTCACGATCATCAACACATATGGCCCAAATGTCGATGATCCCGACTTTTATATATGTCTTAAAACTAAAATGTATCAGTTGCAATCCGACCTGGTGATATGGGGGGCGACATGAACACATATCTGGATCCAGACGCAGATAGAAGTGCCTCCACCCCATGGCAGGGGAAGAGATCGACCAAAGTAATACATGATATTATGCATACATTTCATATGAGAGACATTTGGCGGGACAGGCACCCGAATACTAGAGAAGGCACTTACATGTCGGCAGTACATAAATCATGGTCCAGGCTGGATTACTGGATTCTCTCTGAACCCATGGCGCCTTGGGTTACTGGGGTAAGACATATGCCACGTATGCTCTCAGATCACGCCCCAGTAGCGTTAGACATCAATATCCAGACTAGGCATCATCAACCATTTCAATGGCGCTTACAACCATTGTCCCTTCTAGACCCTGTATTTAAAGAAGGTTTGCATCAAGCTATAGAATTGTTCTTTGAGGAGAATGTAGGCACAGTAGAGGATGCAGGTACGCTTTGGGAAACTTTTACGGCGACCATTAGGGGGACTTGCATAGGGCTTCAAACTGGGGTACTAAAAGCGCTCAGGTGGCGTATGCAACATATAGAAACTGAGATTACGCGGTGCGAAAGGGAATACGCCAGCACGTTGAATGCCCATAAATTGGCAGAGATCAGGACATTAGTGACAGAATACAACGAGACAGTGGAGCAGGAAATACTGCATATGTCTAGGTGCTGGAAGGCTAGGGCGTACGGTGAGGGTGGTCACCCGGGTCGTACACTGGCAGCCAAAATCAGAGGGGTGATGTCTCAGGAATACATCACAGAATTGGTGGGACCGGATGAAACGATATATCATAATTCCCCAGATATAGTTGACTGCTTCCGGGAATACTACGCTTCCCTGTATGGCTCTGGGGACGACGCGGATAGTGAGGAGATCAGGGATTTTTTAGAGGAAATAGCGTTAGCCTGGCTCTCGGATGGCCAACGAGAGTACCTAATGCAACCCCTCACGCTAGATGACGTGAAAGAGGCCATACGGACGCTACCATTGGGTAAAGCTGCGGGTATTGATGGATTGCCGGGGGAATTCTATAAGGAGTTCACTGAACTATTAGCCCCCCACTTAGTGAATGTATAGTGAAGCCTATGACAAAGGTCTACTTCCTCCCACCCTTAGGGAAGCATTAATTGTTACTCTGCTAAAACCAGGGAAGTGGGCGGACAGCTGTGAGTCATACCGCCCGCTCTCACTATTAAACATGGACACAAAAATAATTGCTAAAATCATTGCTACCAAATTGAGTCCGCTGTTACCCGCCTTGGTCCTCCCAGATCAGTCGGGCTTTGTACCATCTCGGTCTACGTCCCATAATCTGCGCACTTTATTTGCAGTCTTACACCAACTCGACCCGGAGTCCAGAGCTGTGGCGGTGTTCCTTGACGCCGCTAAGGCTTTTGATTCGGTTAGATGGGGGTTATGTTCGATACATTAAGGAGGATGGGTCTACCGTTCCCATTCCTACGATGGATAGAGATTCTCTACACAGCACCGATGGCGAGGGTGCGGATCAATAATTGCCATTCTACACCTTTTAAAATATATAAAGGGGCCAGACAGGGGTGCCCGCTCTTGCCTATTCTTTTTGCCATCGTGATGGAACCGCTGGCCTCTGTTGTGCGACAGAGCTATGCGAGAGCGGCCCTACAGTTCAGTCAACGCCCCCTTATAATCTCCATGTATGCGGATGACATGGTTTTGTATATCCGAAATCCGGAGGAGAACCTCCATCCGCTTATCCGGGAATACATTAAATACGAACATTTATCGGGCTAAGAATGAACTGGGGAAAATCTTCTGTTTTTCCACTCAGACACGGTACGTCGCAGTTCTCACTGGAATACCCACTCGAATGGTCGTCGGAACCTGTCAAGTACCTGGGGGTGTGGGTACATTCTGACCCCGAGATAGTACTGAGAGAAAACTTTGGCAGAGCTTTGATCTCCACGGAAGAACAGGTGAACAGGTGGATCGGCCTGCCCCTCTCCCTCGCAGATAGAATAGCAGTCATAAAAATGGTCATCCTTCCTAGGTTTCTATACCTTTTCACTAACGTCCCTATTAAACTAACGAAGGTCTTCTTCTCGCGGCTGCGCTCAATATTACTACGCCTGACCTGGGCTGGCAAGAAATCTTGGTGTAATTGGGGGACTCTTACAAGACCGTATTCACAGGGTGGGTTTGCAGCACCCGATCTGTATTTGTACTACCTGTGTGCACAGGCTCAATTTGCCCACTACTGGTTCCCCCCCTCCCCCCCTTTCTTCCGCACGTGGCGGTGGAGGCGGATGACATGGCCCCAGACCCTCTGGTAGCACTGATTTCTAAGGCAAATTCTACCTACCCATTCAGAGACATGTGCTCTGCGGACTGCACGTCACAGGCGTGGCGGGCTATGGCGAAAAGCGCGGGCAGACAACTTGTATATGCCTCTGCTCTCCCAATAGCACACCATCCTAAAATTTCGGTAACCCAAGAAAAAAGGGCGCTGGAAACTCTGGCTGACATGGGTATAAGTACAATGGATGATGTCTACCCTGAGGGCACTTTCATTTTGATGGAAAAGATAACGGACCGGCATCACTGTGCGCTAATGTCCGTCTTCACATATTATAGACTGCGGGAGGCACTCAAGACCCTTAATGACAGACACCCCAATGCACCAGACACACTGAGTCCCTTACAGACACTGCTAGCAGGCCCATCGAGAGGCAAATTGGTCACTCGGCTATACAACGCCATGCAAGCTGACACTGCCCCTACTATCAGTCAGGCGAGGGAACGATGGGAAAAGGTATTGGGTGACGCTTAGCGAGGAGGACTGGGAATTCACTTGGTCCATGACCAGACGACTGACGGCTAATTGTAATTTACGAATAATCCACTTTAAATATTTACCGCAATTATATTACACCCCGCTTCAATAATATAGATATGGCCTGAGAGAGACGGCTAGGTGCACACGGTGTGGGTTGCTGGAGGCTGATTTCATTCATCTCGCATGGGAATGCCCCAGGGTTCATGAATTCTGGGTGTTGGTCACGCAAGCCTTAACTGTTATGATGCTGGAGAAAGTGGACTGCTCTCCGCGGCTCTGTCTACTGGGACTGGTGAAGCGCTTAAAACCGGTGAACAGGAGATTGATGCTAATGCCATTACTACTGGCTAAGAGAAGAGTTGCAAAATCATGGGACAGCAAAAAGGCCCCGATCTTTAAAACCTGGATACAAGATTTGGTGTTCTGCAGAGATCAACTGGCATACTATGCCGAAGAACTTCCACCTCCTTCTAGACCTAGAGATATCTGGTCTCCACTGATGACCTATTTACTATCTAATCCTCAAGATGTCACAGATGATCAGGGTGCACCTTAGTAGCATTGTGGCAAATGTGAGATGGTGTGGGTTAATGCTCTGAACTGGCTGTATGATGACATTCTGTAAAATCAAGGTATCTTGTTGTCACACGGGGGGAGGGGAACGTGTTTTCGTGCGCACTGCGCGTATGTTGTATAGTGATGAAAATGCAAAAATAAAATAAATTTTAAAAAAAGTTGTAGGAGGGGATAATAGTGACAAATAATCAGACTATAAAAGTGACCTTTGACTTGAGGACATTGGCAGCTCTCCACGATTTCTCTGAAAACTTTGATTTCTTAGAGAGACTCTGACTTTCCCTGACCTACAGGTCAGTGCAGTTGCATGAACCAACTTGTACTCTTGGGGGTCCTGTTCACAAAGTGCATTTTGTAGTATGTGTTCTAGTTCTACAGTAGTACTACTCATGTACTACAAAATGCTAGTTACTAACTTACAGACAGAGACCTTCACCTCTCCTATCTTTTCTGTGCAGATAACTCTGCCACCTTGATGGAGATTTCCGCACACATGTATGTGTACAATTTAGGTGTAACTGTGGGAGGTACTGAGAAGCAGTAAGAAAAGCAGTGATTTCTACTCCTAAAATGGAGGGGTTGAGGCAAATGCAAGCAGGGTTTAGGGAGAGACATGCTAATACAAACATACATCCACAAAAGAGTAGAACCATTCTATTCACAAACTACACTTCTAAATTTACAGCCCTAGAGGCCACAAAACAGATGTAAATGTACCAGCCCAGCCTTGGAGTAAGTTTAGCACCACACATGGCTACCCACAGGTACTGCAACACACTCCCATAGAAAATAATCTTCCCATAGGAAAAAATGTTAAAATAATTGCATTTTTGAGTTATAAATTAAATATGTATATAATTGTTTGACTGTTAAAAATTATACAAATTAATTTTTACAATGTTATTTTAAAAAGCAATAGTTAACTTATTTAAAACAAAACATTAAATTATATTTTTAAACTTTTATTAAAAATAAAAGGAAAACAATAACATCTGTTCATAGAGCGTAGTGCTGTAGATTCACATGGTATGCATACTCCTGGCATCTAGTGTTGGCTCAGACATTTGCAAGCAGTTTTTCTTTGAAAAAGTCTTTTGAGTCACAAGATGTGCTGTGATTCCTTCCTTGGTTCACATTGTATATGGGCAATGACCCCACAAAAAATGTATTCTGGAGTAAATAGTTGGGTAAAAGGGCTTTCAGTCGGGTATGATGAAGTGTCTGTCGGTTTTCACCTGGGATTTTTACATGCCCACACTGACAAAAACAAGCACACACACTCTTGCTCGTCTCTGTTATGAAGGCCTTAAAAATGTTGATTAGTTTGAAAAACTTTGCTTTTTAAGTCCCCCTAACAATCCGCCCTCCTCTCTCTTTCCACTGCCTCTTAACCCTCCCTCATGTCCTGCTTCTCAAATAATGTGTTATTACAAAATATCCCAGCATCACTGTTGGTAAAAATCTGATGCTCACACCCCTCCAATCTTACTGACCAAGCTACGCCTCTGGTGACAAGGAGTTGAAGCATTGGTCAGCTTTGAAGTACTACGGCTGTCAGTGCCACCAAAAAGGCATAGGTTACGTAAAATCAAGAGCAATTCTTTGGTTTTGCCCATCAGGAAAGAAGTTCAGCTCCCTAATACAACATACATAATTTAAATAGGATGCAGGATGGTGTTGAATGCAGATGGCAGACTCAGCAGAGTCAAGGCTGTGACACAGCTGTAATCTTCGGCAATACCCACGCAATCCATTAAAGAGTTCGAGACCAAATATTCATGGAGTTATTTTCACAAGTTCATGAACGTGCTCATTGATTACCTTTTCAAGAGGTTTCGCCAAATCCCGCAGACTGGACACAGATGAAAAATTGACAAGGCCAGTGGGATCCTGCTATTGTCTTGAAATGGTGAGGTCGCCACTTTCCGTTTGAGTTCGCATCGAAAGATCTTTTCACCCTGGACTAGTAACAACTTTTCCTCTATTTACATAGCAAACTTCATTGCTCACATTAAGATACTTGAATGCAATTTTGAAAGGTGTACACAACATCCCTACTTGTCGCACACCCATTAAGGTGAATGCCATAGCACAGTTATGTTCTTTTCAATAGGCCCCTATATTTCTAACTCACACCTAGTCTTAACTTTTCTGTTGGACGGAGATGAAGTCCATGGTAGGCTGAGGACATTGGTCTGTTCACAATATTGGGTGAATATTGTATAGATGCATGATTTCCTACTGAAGAGAAATAATGCTCCTTGGTCGTATGCCAGACCATGAAGTATTGAAATAGTTAACAAATTTCTTTTTTAAAGGTCTGCAAAACCTAGAGTTTATAGGCAGTATATTTCGAAAAAGAATTTCTTGGAACCCCTTAAAAACAGAATTATTGGTGAAACACCCATGCTTTTAACTGGTGGTTATGATCCGATTTTGATGTACCACAAAACACCCATATTCCCCTCTATCCACTACAAGTGGGACTGACTTGCTGTGCTTGATTATTCGTTGCAGATGACCCAGGACAGAGTAGGTCAATCTTGTGTATGTGGCTACCCATGTAAAACTTTAGTTAAAAAATGCTCAAAGGTATAGTAAGTAATAAGCTTGCTGTTAGATTTGGTTGTAATGAACTCAGCCATTTGATAGATATTATGCTGAATTTCGAACAACATGCAAATAAATGACTGCGGGCCAGATGTACGAAGCATTTTCGCAGGCGAATATGGCTCAATTCGCAGAAACGGACCATTTGCAACTGCAAAAATGTTATTTTATGTACAAACCCCAAACTGCGATTTTACAGAATCGCAATTTGGGTTTACTAATCTGTATTTCGAAGGGGCGTGTTTAGGGCATCCCTTCCAAATACCCATTCACAATAGTATGTACTGACTACTGAACTTTAGTGGTAAGGCATTTGCAAAGGAGGCACCAAGGAACCCCTCCCCCTTTGAGAATGTAAAAAAATTTCTAAGAGCATGCAGTGGTCCCACGGACCACTGCCATCTTTTACAAAATGAATGTTAAAATTTTTTAATTTTGTTTTTGAAACGCGTCCTCTTTTCCTTTAAAAAAACAGGCTGCCTTTAAAAAAAAAAAAGATTGGTTTATTTAAAGCAATCACAGACATGGTGGTCTGCTGACCCCAGCATACCACCATCCCTGTGATGGCTATCCTTCCTAATGGGTTGCAAATTGCAATCTACCTCATTAATATTCATGAAGTAGGTCAATTTGCGGCCCCCTAGAAATAGCTATTTTAAAAATAAAAGTTTCATACGTTAGGAATAGGGTCTTCCTAATTCCGATTAGCAGAAAATTGCAATTTGGAAATCACTGCTCCCAATGTCAGTACATCTGGCGCATAGTGGATTTGTGCAAGATTTTATATTCAACCCTACTATGATTATTTTTCAAACCATTGTAACAAAAGAAAATATAGTGATTTCTTTCTTCAACTTTGTGTTTTCTAGGGACCAACAGCATCCACGTTATCTCCAGCTCCAGGCGTAACTGGTGGTCAGTGTCCGCCTCCGCCACCACCTCCTCCACCCCCAGGACCTCCGCCCATGTTCGATGCAGAGCCTGTGCGAGACGACTCTTCTAAAAACCGGTCAGCCTTATTCGCACAGCTTAATCAGGGAGAACAAATCACTAAAGGTAAGGAGAGCAGATTTTGAGTGGCAAAGTTTTTTAAGCTTTCTAAGATGTTAATTCATTTTTGCAACTAGTTCATAATACTCCTCATTTCGTGCTATAAAATGTGCTCACTGTTCAAAGTTATGTTGAATAAGAGAGACAGGGATGTTCCGAATTGACATTTGTTTGGAAAACAGGGACTATTAAGCAAAATCACTTTGAATTACTAAATAGTATATTACTTACTGGCTAACTTAATTTAAATATATGTTAAATTAAGGTTAAGTATGGCAGTTCTTATTTATTAGTTGAGCATTCTGTAGTCAACTACAAAATATCAAAACACTGATGTTTAAAAAGAAATAAATAAATGAATGAATGCAGCCATTTTGATTACATGTATTTTTCAAAATTGAGATCGTTGTAATGCCTACATAACAATAGCAAATATCGGCCATAGTGGAAAGAAGAAACAAGAGCTAACAACGTAGTCATGTGTGCCCCCAAATGCTTTCCAATATGTTTCTCAAAATCTGTGTATTCCACCAGGGTCAGCAGAAAGCTTTGCATGGATCCCTGGATGGGTAAAACAAAAGCGAATGTTCAAAACTCCCTACAAAACAGGCCATTGATTTTTTGTTATACTGAGACAGACTCTATGCCTTAGTGAAACAAAAAATGAATGAGTGAGCCAAACAAACTTGGCGCCCACTCAGCACTAACAAACATGGTGCACACTCAGCATTAATCTGTGCCTTCAGAGCATCTGCTGCCCTGATGGCACTGTGAAGTGCGAACTTTGCATAGTTGCACAGTGGTGCTGGAACAATTTTCAAAGTGGGGGTGCTGGCATCAATGTTACATCAATGAACTTATAGAGATTGTGAAAAATCCACACGTCACACAAAGAACAATTATAGCAAATGAGCTTCACCCATTCAGCAAGAGAGTAGCAAGGGTGTAGTATACAGCTAGTGGTGCATTTTGGAGCACACTGTTGCAAATATATTACTTAAGCACGGTGTGGTGGAGCACTGTCATTTACAGACATCGCATTCTCCAATAAAATGGGCACTACATTTTCAAAGGCATACAGTGTGGCTGATAAAACTATATAGCGCACAAACAATAATGTGTTGAAATCAGGTTTCAGTGAATATTTTTAATTTGCAAACCACCAAGTCAAGTAATTTTGATTTGTTTTGATCCTATAGAAAACGTTGTTTCCATCAGATATCATGATTACAAAAAAGTGCTTAATTTGTGCTTTTCTAACTGCAGATATATTTTGAAATATTTTACAGTTCATTTTTAGGTATTAAAATTTTGTTGTGTGTTAAAAAATAAATTCTGCCGTCTTTCCTTTCACACCAGAAAGACTGTCACATAGTTTGTTTTACAAATCTTCTCACTCTACAGTCAGAGGTAGAAAAGTAAACACCAATTTCCATGTTAAAAGAATAAAAGAATAAGCAGCAATTTGTCAAAAGGCATAATCTGACGTTTGACCTCTGTCTTTGAACACACAGCAAATATCACAAGAGAAAAATACAATTTGTAGGCATCTTTAATACTCATTCACCTTCGGAAATCCAGCACGGTTATTGTGGGTGTGCTGCATCAACCCTGCACCCTTGCTTCTAGCACCTCTGCAGTTGCATGAAGACGGCCTGACCGTTCTTATGAACCTGTAAGAGATGCATGCCTTTTTTGTAACTGCCCTGACCAATATTTGTGAGGGCAAAAACAAGAGACAAAGACAAAAAAATCACTCAAGTGGGCCATGTCGGGAGTTCTTAAAAGGGAGATAGTGGACGTAGGTTTGGTGGATGGTAAGAGCTACCTTAAACCTGGAGTAAGAGACTAAGGGCCTGATTTAGAGTTTGGTGGGCTGGTTATTCTGTCACAAATGTGAGGGATATCCTGGCCACTGTAGTACAAGTTCCAGGTTATAATGGAATTGTAAAACGGAGGGTGGGATATTAACCACAAAATTTTGACAGGGTAATCGCGTATGCCAAACTATAAATCAGGAACTAATGCTTCTTCTCCAATGCTCACTGTGCATATTCCCTAAATGCTGATTTCACACTCCCTGCTCCTATCCATCACAGATGTGACTATGTTTAGACTATGCCCGCCTAGAAATTTCCTTGGAGGGGGCAATATGCAACACAGGGACATTATATTGGAAGATACAGGTGGGACCACTCAGGGACCTGGTTCAGACAGCGACTATGGCAAAAGCCATACAGCTCTACTTTGACTATGACACTACAATTAAAACAACTCCAACGTGATGCGGTACGCCTTCAAGGTGACCAAACGATGCACAGCCATCATCTGTATATAGGACAGGGTCGCGAGAGGAGGCTTTTTGGAGGATAGGTACACCACATCGATCCTAAAGTTAGAGCAGCTAGACAAACAGAACCTACAAAAACCCAGTGCTAATGCTTATGGGACAGCTTAGTGCACATAGAGTTAATTGGGCGCAGACTGAAATACAAAAATATGGCCAGTACTTCAACAATACAGGAGGCAAGAGAGAATAGAAAGGTTAGTGTAAAAAGGATTGGAAGCATGGGAGCAGCGTGCACAGGATGTGAAATGTGGGAACACGACTAGGTTCTTAGATTGATACCCTTCAGGAGGAAAACTGCAGTCCCACACACCTTAGAGGTTGTGCCCTCAATCGGGGAAACTTTTAGGGCATGCTACCTCAAACACGGCCTTTAACTATTGACTCAAACCAAACTCTGATCTACCTCCAAACTGCACTATGTTTCTGTGTCAATGTGTCCTGCCATGAATCTGTCCCTCTGCAGTCTAGTGGCTGCACTGTCAAACGTTTCAGACCTTTTGATTATGTAAGAAGTGTTGCCCTTCAATTTTAGTAAAAGTCCAAAATGGGATGGCCTCCAAGGTCTTCCTAAATCAATACATTGGACAGCATGTGCTTATTGTGCAGCGATGATCCCCCTCCATCAAGCTCACTGTCGCAATATATTCTCTGAGCACCAGTAGCCAACGTGTTCGTGGTTCCTTCAGTGATGTTGCTTTTTCCGCGTGTTCCTCATGTTGTTCAATCTCCAACCATTCTCCCCTTGTCGGCTGTGGAGATGGAGCAGTCGACTTGGACGTGGGCACCAAAGACCTGGTCCAGTTTACCTGTAACTCTATCAGGGCTTTGTGGCTTGCTCCACTGAGTTTCTAGGCACTGCATCTACTGACATCAGATATGCAGCACTGCTCTCAAGTCACTGGTGGGGAGCGAGCAGGTTCGTGTTTCACGCCACAGCTTATGACTTCCAGGGCCCTCTATCATCCACTGCTGTTCAAGATCGATCTCCGGCCAGCCATTGTAGGTGTCTTTTGATGTGCTGAGGTGTTCCTCATAGGGGTGGGGGGTAGAGTTATGTGCATTCTTCTCGATAACCAATATGCCTCTAACCATTATCTTCTCAAAGAAGAAAATCAGCTTTCTGCCTTCCATCATCTCTTTCCTCCATTTAGGCTTCAAACTGGCCCAGATGGCCTTTGTGTAAGTATACAACCATTTGATTGTACTGCCTCCAGTTAGAGATCACGAATGTTCTGTGCCTGGCCATGGCCTGGCCGTGTTCCTTCCTAATTAACATACTTAGGAATTCCTTCAAATTTAAATGTATTTATTTTGCCTTTATTATTTTCATATAGATTCAGTTTCAATTATAAAAATACTTTGTATATGTTCTTATGATTTGCTTCATATTTTCGTTATTGGGTACTGCTGGCAACACAATTACAATGAAATAATATTTGTCACGAACTGTTCATTCCATTTAATGTGTTAAAATGATACCTGTGAAATAATTCCTCCTTTTTTTATAACATTTTTTTAAGTTGTACATAGAACATATTTTTTGTTTGTTTTTGTTTTAATTACCATGATCATAATGGGTGAGTTACGACCCATGTTTAGATGTCAAAAAAGTGCTCACATACATCTAGCTTGTCCTTTTTTAGACAGACAACATCAACTTTTGTGTTGGTGAAAACAATAATCCAGATGTTGCCTACAGAATATCATTTCTATGGAAATCTCTTCTCTTTAGGGCTTCGACATGTCTTAGATGATCAGAAGACGCACAAAAACCCTCTGCTGCGTGGCCAGAGTGGACCAGTTCGTTCTCCTACAAAGAGTCAAAGTACAGGTCTTAACTCTTCTACAAACATCCAAAATCAGACCCATTCACCAGTACTGGAGCTTGAAGGAAAGAAATGGAGAGTGGTGAGTTTTCAGAGAACAGCAACAAACATGTACTTCAGAAACTGGTGAAACTAAAGCCTGACAGACTGATTTATTGGAATTTTGTGATTTACAAAAAATCTCAAACTAGTCTCTTTTGAAAATCGCTAATGCTTTTCACAGAGCCCACGCAAAATTCACAACGTCAGTGTAGATCCTTTGGCATTTTTCCAGAGACAGCTACGCCAAGGGAGCTACTGCCGTAAACTGATAGCAGGGTCTCTGGCTGCCTCATCCACCGCTTATGTTCCTCTTTCTCCTCCATGCTGCCTGGAGTGGGCAGTGGTTAATTTGTAAAATAAAAAGTACCGGGGCTCTCCTCAGGAGACAGCGCTAACAGGAGAAATGTGCAGGTGCAAACTGCCTCCTGACTAGAGCCCCGGCGCTTATTATTCTGGAGAGGACTTGGCCTAATGGCTAGAGCTGCCGTTTTCGGAGCTGGGGAACCGGGTTCGAGTCTCAGCGTGGCTAAAAATGACTGTGATTCTGGGGAAAATCATGTGCTTTGAAAATGAGTGTGTCCTTAATTGGTGCTATAAGCTCCGGTGCTGAGGATTAGGTGCCGGTGCTGAGCACCGGAAAGCCCCGGCTCAAATTAAGCACAGGGCCACAGCTGTCTCGGAATGGCTTCCCCAAACGGGGAGAGACATGCCAAGGGAGCTGCTCTGTTGGAGGGAGGGTGGGGGCTGCTGGAGTTTGGTCTGCAGCAGCCTCAGCATGTGTGTACCAGGCTGGGGAGGTAGATGCTGAAGCCGCTGCAACACCCATGCAGAGAAGATGAAGGGTTAGAAGAAGAAGCTAGAGGCTTTATTATTGGGGCTGTAGACATAGGCATAATGATGGGGCTTTGCTTTTTTTTGGGTGGGGATATGGCAGAAGGTTAGGTGTGGGACTTTTATGGTTTAGGTGAGGGGTGTCAGGACACCAGGTATAGGGTCAGTACAGGGCATGAGGTTTCAGAACACCCGGTATACTGATATGCTTAGAGTGGTAGGGGTTGTCAGGTCATCGGTATGCAGTCTGTTTTCAGGGTGGGGGTGGCAGAGTCTGCTTTCATGTTGGAATGGGCAGCAAAGCACATCAGGAATAAATGTCTGCTTTCATGGTGAGGGATTGCAAAAATCTGATTAAATAAGTCAGTTTCGAGGGAGGCAGGATGCCAGAATGGGGAGTGGCCTGAGGTTAGAAGATTGCCAGATATGGAGTCTGTTTTGGGGGCATGCGGGGGTGGCAAGACACAGGTTTGGGAATAGTGTGGGGATAGCAGGAGCTTGGGGCAGGTCTCACTCTTGTGGGGATGAGGGCATCATAGGCTTCTGGGTATACGGGTCTGTTTTGGAGCTGAGAGATTAGTAGGACACCAGTTACTGATGTCTCTTTTTGAGGGTGGGGGTAGCAGGATGCCTCATATGGGGTATGATTTTGCATTGGGGTGGGAGGACACATGTATGGGGGTCTGTTTGTAGTAGGACGATAGCAGTACAACAGCTATAGGGGTCTGTTTTGGGGATTGAAGGCTGGCAGGATACCAAGCATGGGGATCTGTTTTGAGGGTGAAGGCGACCAGGTATGGTGCCTAAGGTGATGACAGGATGTCCGATATGAACTTATAACTATTTATGGAGGTATGCATGATTAGAATTGACTTTTGAGAAGGTGAAAAGGGTAGCAGACGACAGAGTAGGGACAGTTTTTGTGTGTTTGAGGGTCAAGTAAAACATTTTCGTGGTTGAATGGAGAATGGCATGATGTCAGCTATTAGGTGTGGGTGGGTTTCTTTGAGAAGGTCTGCAGGATGCTGGCTACAGGTGGGTTTTGCCATTGAGTGTTTCTTAGAAGGTCTAGCTCTGGTCAACAGATATGGGTTTGCATGTTTTTGAATGGACAGGATGCCTGGTGAAGGTAGGGTTATCAGAATCATTACTGCCAATGAGACACTATGTTTGAAATCCTAGCTACCGTTTAAGGATAACTCTTTTACTAGGGCCAGTGAATTGATGGTGACCTTAGTTCTCACTGTGTTATTTTGGAGCAATGCTGTTGTGCATCTCCACTCAGCAAATTTTGTATGGCCCTGCAGAGAAACCTCCCTCTATATTCCTAGGATTATGAAAAAAAATAATTAGTCAAAAACCAAAAGTGTACGTCTAGAAAACAGAATGTAAGTGGATACTCCTTAGTATACTGCATAATGATACACATATATATTAGACATTATTCCACATCCTACTCTTCTTCGTCATAGCCCTATAATGGGAGGTGAAAACCATGAGAGGCGTCCAGCAGGCTTAAATTCAAATAATTGTAATAAATAGCATATGAAACTCTGCATATATATATATTTATTGCATATGATTAAGACTCGTGGGAGTTGAAAGGAGTTATGCTGTCGAAGTCTCCCTTTGAATAAATAACTTTTTACTGAAGCACTTTGGATGGGCCTGTATGCATGGCACTGGAGGTGCTGTTCATGTTTCTTTTGGAATATATTTGGTGATTGACGCACCCTAACAGGCCCGACCCGAGAGTCTGGGCGTCCCTAGCGTCACTGGCTTCTGGACCATATTATAATGGGATGCCAGCTGGCTGAATCATAAGAAGTGGATGAAGTGTGGTTGGCAGGGCCACCAGTGTGAGGCCCACCCTGACTTGGAAAACCCTTTTGGAACAGCTAGGGTTTGCAGAGGTAATAAACTCTTGCATGCTGTGCTGATGAAAATATGAGGGCAAAGGCAAGTTGCAAATTGATTTAAGAACTGAGTTCTTTTAAAGTGATGTTTCTTTTAGAATATATATAGCCCCGAAATAATCCTTAACAAAAATTGGTTATCGGGACAAAAAGGTTTTGTAAGATGCTCAACGTGTAAGGCCTGCAAATTGGGTGTAAATAAAACATCATACGTCACACCCTTTAAACCTGAACCCACTAAGATCTCTAAACTTTTGACCTGCAAAACCGAATTTGCTATCTATGTGTTGGAGTGCTCTTGTGGACTCTGCTATATTGGCAGTACGAAGTTGCAGGTCCACAAGAGAATTCTCCAACACATCAGAGCTATTACCAATTCAGATCCCAGCTACCCTGTAGCACGCCATTTCAAAGAGGTCCATAGCAACCAAATACAGGAATTGAAGTATTTTGTGGTGGACTCGGTACCCCCACTCAGACGGGGTGGGAATAGGGAGGCCAACCTTAGGAAATTGGAAACTCAATACATTTTAGAGTTTGACAGTAAGAGTCCTAGGGGTCTTAATACGACTGAGGATTTGTATACATGGCTATGAACAGACAACATTAAAACGTAAGCCATACACATGCACTCAGACACTTTATTGAACATACTCATCGTATAATTAACAACTTCCATAAACAAGATGGTAGTTTTAATTAAACCTCTGCACATACCTGCTTTTTAAAAAAAAATCTATTAAATTTTAACTCTTTTTTACACTTTAAACTGATTTTTAAACAGTTCCAGCACTTATGCACAGTTTAGCACTTTTTATATTTAATTCTTCACACGACCGAGTTATTGTAATACATGCCTTCAACATGGAACAACAGACTTGGCCCACTGGGGCTATATTGTTTTGTGGTACTTTGACTATGTACAATACAGGGATCTAAGCCAATGACCACAAAAGTGCAAGTATGTTATTTTAACACAAGGTTAAGTTCCAATTGGCGTAGTACACCTAGTAATTTTCAATTGTACATACCAAATTTTCAATTGTACATACCATATTTATATATATTTATTTATTTATATTTACCCTGTTCTTTGTAAATTGTGATTGTGTTTGATTTTATAAAAAAAAAACAACGGATTTTCAAAATGGACTGTTTAACAACATGTATTTATACAGATATAATGTGACTATAGGACATTGCAACATTGTGTTTGAATATGGTATTGCCACAAAATTATTTCAAATGGTGTTGTATGGCATGTGAAATTTAAAGACAGGACGATAGTCTGTCTTCTTGGTCGTTTGATGCACTAGCACTTTAAAGGGGGAGAAAATTGCGTAGTCATGTCATGTGATCAAGGGCTGCATAGCCCGAAACGCGTCATGGCGACATTTGCACTGAATAAACCAGCATTGCACTGAACAATTGGAGTCCGTTTCCTTCTTGCGAGTTCCAGATTTAGGATCTCTTCATCAGGAAAATCGTGTATATATATATATATATATATATATATATATATATATATATAATCTACTGGCGGTCGCCAGTAGATAGTTATAGTTAGGACCTATTATCCATAGGAAATTCGTAACATTCTTTTCTCCAATAACTTTGGCGCCGGTTGACGAATCTTCGTGAAATTTTCAAAACTTATGGCCCGCTCCGGTCCGCTCCTATCTTGAAAGTTTCGGGGTGATTCATCAAGCGGGGGCCGAGAAAAAAGGGGGGTCCCAAAACGTGTTTTCTCCATGTTAATTCCCATAGGAAACTTTAGACACGGCTACAGCCCGAACTGCTGAACGGAATTACACCAAATTTGGCAAAAAGGTAGTGCTTGGTTCAGAAAGCACCCTTTTTATAAATGGTGTAAATCTGTTCAGTAGTTGCTGAGAAAATCTAAAATAAAAGTTTCGATATTTAGAGGCACGGAGGATCCGCAGACCCTCCCGACCACGAGCTTTATTCTAATTGGCTGTCAACAGTCCAAACCAGGAAGTGTTGGCAGCCATCTTGTGACTCGGTAGAACCGAGTCACAAGAAAACAGAAAAACAGTCGCGTAAAACAAGAAAAGGGGGCAGGGTAGAAACACCCTGACCCCCTAGGCCTGCTCAGGACCCCCAGGGCCCAAAAAAGCATTTTTTTTTTTAATAAAGCCGCCGAGATGCGCGGAGGATCCGCGGATCCGGCCGCGACAATAAAAAAAAAGAAGCGCAGGCTTCCGCGCTTCGTTAATATTTAGCCCCAGGGTGGGCCAGGTCCCGGGGGCAGTGAAAAAAATAAGTGTGGTGGGGGTCCCAATCCCCCCCCACACTGCCCCGGGGACCGCCACCCCCCGGGGCTTTGCATAAATATTTGAGGGGGGGCACACGGCCCCCCCGCACCCCTGGGGACCGCCACCCCCCGGGGCTTCTTTTTTTAATGTAAGCCCCGGGGACCGCCACCCCCCGGGGCTTTGATTAATTATTTGGGGGGGTACACTGCCCGCAGCCCCGGGGACCCCCACCCCCCGGGGCTTCTTTTTTTTTTAAAGAAATACCTGTGTGGGGGGGCTCGAGCCCCCCCACACGCCCCGGGGACCACCACCTCCCCGGGGCTTTGCAAATGGTGGGAGGGGGGCTGCGCGGCCCCCCTCCTGGAGCCAGTGATGGCCCTGGGGACCGCCACCCCCCAGGGCCGGCTCCTGCAGCGTCCCGGGGTTCCCACCCCCGGGACACTGCTGTTTGCAATGACAGGACGGGAGCCTCGCGGCTCCCGCCCTGTCATTGCAGAACTGCTTTGCTTCATTGAAGCGAGAGCAGGGAAACCTGCCCTTGCTTCAATGAAGCAAGCAGATTGCTTTTCCACACGGGGAGCTGCATGTTAGCAGCTCCCCATGTGGAAAGCAATGCCGGCTCCCGCAGGACGCGGGAGCCGGCGGGACCGTGGGGGATTGGGGAACCCCACGGTCCCCAACGGACAGGGCCGGCCCCGGGGATGGGGTCCCCGGGCCAGAGTGGCTCGGGAGAGGGGGCCACACGGCCCCCCTCCCCTGTTTTAAAAAAAAATCAAAAATGGAGAGGCCAGGCCCTGGGGTATGGGGTCCCCGGGGCCGTATTTGGCCTGAGGAGGGGGGCCACGCGGCCCCGCTCCCCCCCAAAAAACAAAAAGGATGGCCAGGCCCCGGGGGATGGGGTCCCCGGGGCAAGGGTTGGCCCGGGAGGGGGGCCACGCGGCCCCCTTCCCCCAAAAAACAACGAGGCAGAGCCCCGGGGCTAAAAGAAGCCTCAGGAGGGGGGCCACGCAGCCCCCCTCCTTTGTAAATATATATATTTTTTTAAATAAAGTGGCCACAGGGCGCCTTTGCACAGTGGTAAAGGGAGGGGGCGGGGCCTGAGGTGACATGTGTGCAAACACGCCCTGTGGCGCCTTTAAAGTTGGGGAATTAAGTCCCCTTTAATCCTGAGGGCCCCTGGGGGCCAACTAGGCCACCAGGTACCTCCAGTAAGCGCCAGAGGCCTGCGTTGCAGAGAGGTGGTCCAGGCCATGCCCCTTTTTACACCTCTCTGCAACGCAGCTCTGTGGCGCTTACTGGAGATACCTGGTGGGCTAGTTGGACCCTCAGGATTCAAGGGGACTTAATCCCCCAACTTAAAACGTGCCATGGGCGTGTTTGCACAGTGGTGAAGGGAGGGAGCGGGGCCTGAGGTGATGTGTGCAAACACGCCCTGTGGTGCGTTTTCAGTTGGGGAATTAATTCCCCTTCAATCCCGAGGGCCCCTGGGGGCCAACTAGCCCACCAGGTGCTTCCAGTAAGCGCCACAGAGCTGCGTTGCAGAGAGGTGGTCCAGGCCATGCCCCTTTTTACACCTCTCTGCAACGCAGCTCTGTGGCGCTTACTGGAGGTACCTGGTTGGCTAGTTGGACCCCAGGGACCGGCAGGATTCAAGGGAGTTAATCTCCCAACTTAAAACGGCCACAGGGCGTGTTTGCACACATGTCACCTCAGGCCCCCCCTCCCTTCACCACTGTGCAAACGCGCCCCGTAGTGCGTTTTAAGAGGTAGTTTTAATCCCCCTGCCCTATTATGTACTAGGGACTTACAGAGGAGGTCATGCTAATCACAGGGGTACCCCAACGCATAGTGTTCCCTAGTGTATGTAGGTGTTTTCACTGTATTCTAAGTGTCTTTTAGCATAGCACTGGCTCTAGGCCTGGTTAGTCAGTCAGTTACCACCAGTACCCGTCTGAAAAAGTTGTGGGCACAGGATGATTTTGGAACAAGGCCTCTTTCTGCTCCTCTGTTGGTTCTTTCTGCACATGTCTTGCTTCTTCCTGCACTTTTCTTCGTCTTTGTGGACTTCTGTTGCTTCTTTCTGCATTTCTTTTGCTTCTTTCTGTGCGTTTTTCTTCTTTCTTCACATGTCCTACCTCTGTGGGCATAGTTAGAAACTAGCATTTGAAAAACCTTTGAAATTCACTGAAAAACCATAGGTTTCAGGCACGTTATAGTTAGAAATTAGCATTTAAAAACCTTTGAAATTCACTGAAAAAACCATAGGTTTCAGGCACGTTATAGTTAGAAATTAGCATTTAAAAACCTTAGAAATTCACTGAAAAAACCATAGGTTTTAGGGAAAGTTATAGTTAGTTGGACATTGCACTCGTACAAAACCCGTGAAATTCCCCGTTATAGTTAGTTCAGCTAACTATAACTCGCGCCCCGCAATGCACTGCTGATGACGTCACATATTACATCACTCATGACATGGTCAGTGACATCACTGATGACATCTCAAATGACATCACTGATGACATCACTGATGACATCATCCATGTGATAATTTGATGCATCTTCTCACACCCTAATATAACTTTTCATACACCCACTCTAAATTGCAGACTGCCATTCTCAAAACCATAGACACTCCAATACCAATAACTACATACCCACTCACTGATTCTTAGGCCTACACACACACATCCACTCACTCTCCCGTACAGTCACTCATACTTATGGTCACTCAGTACAGGACTATCATATGCACTCATACACTTATATAGAAACTTACACACTGCCACTCATCCATAGAGGTACTCACACACCTAGTCAATCATGCAAATACTTAATCACACAGCCATTTACTCACCGATACAGTTATACACACACCAGCTCACTTACTCATACAAATACTACCACATTCTTACACTCTTATACAATCACTGATACAACCACACACTCATCCATACAACCACTCTCACAATCACACACTCTCACTTATAGCCATTTGTATACTCCAACACACATATATACTACCTTTCACATATGTAGTTACTCACACATGTACCACTGAGATATACATTCACTCACTAACACACCCATACACACACTCACCCACCCATACAGTCCATCACAGATGCACTCTTGAAACCATGCACCCAGTGACTCACCCACTCACACATCTATGCACAGAGTCACACACACCCCACCCACACAAACACTCAGGCACCCATACAGATACTCAGACAACCAATCAATAACCCATATAGACACTCATGTAGCTATTCACAAACCCATGCAGCCGCTTACACACCAACAGACAGACGGATACAGACATTCACACAGTTTAGTCACTAACCCATGCAATCAGTAAGATACGTTTAATCACTCACTTATAGAGTCAGTCACGCACCTCCTAAATCATCCATTCAGACACTTATACACCTACTCATTCTTCAATACGCCTTTCCCTATATATATTAAACATATTTAAACTTTGCAGAAACACAGTCACTGGATGATGTCATCAGTGATGTCATTTGAGTTGTCATCAGTGATGTCATCAGTGATGTCACTGACCATGTCATGAGTGATGTAATATGTGACGTCATCAGCAGTGCATTACGGGGGCGCGAGTTATAGTTAGCTGAACTAACTATAACGGGGGAATTTCACGGGTTTTGTACGAGTGCAATGTCCAACTAACTATAACTTTCCCTAAAACCTATGGTTTTTTCAGTGAATATATATATATATATATATATATATATATATATATTATCTACTGGCGGTCGCCAGTAGATAGTTATAGTTAGGACCTATTATCCATAGGAAATCCGCCACATTCTATTTGAAATAACGTTGGCGCCGGTTGACGAATCTTCGCGAAAGTTTCCAACTTGTTGGGGCGCTCCGCTCCTACCCTGAAAGTTTCGGGTTGATTCGTCAAGCGGGGCCGAGAAAAAGGGGGTCCCAAAACGCGTTTTCCCCATTCATTTTTCCATAGGAACCTTTAGTCGCAGCTACAGCCTGAACTGCTGAACGGAATTACACCAAATTTGGCAAAGAGGTAGCCTTTGGTTCAGACTGGTGCCTTTTGCTTAAATGGTGTAAATCCGTTCAGTAGTTCCTGAGAAAATCACAAGTAAAGTCACATATATATCTATGGCCGAGTAGGGTCCGCGTACCCTCCCGATCACGAGCTGCATGCTAATTGGCTGTCAGCTGGCTGTCAACATTCCGATTCAGGAAGTGTTGGCAGCCATTTTGTCCCTCGATAGAACCGAGGGACAGAAACAAGTGCGCAAAGCGCACAAAGGGGGCAGGGTAGAAACCCCCTAACCCCCTAGGCCTGCTTAGGGGGTCCCACAAGGACCCCCTGGGCAAAAAAAATCATTTAAAAAAAAAAAAAAACGGCAGGATGCGCTCAGGGTGCGCGGATCCTGCCGAAAAAAAATCGAAGCGCGGTCTTCCGCGCTTCGATGTTAATTTGCCCCCGGGTGGGCCAAGTCCTGGGGGCATGGTGGGGGGTTAACTTATCTATGGGGGCCTCTAAGGGCCCCCAAGCCCCAGGGACCGCCACCCCCGGGGCTTTAACAAAAATGGTGCGGGAGGGCTCTTGCCCTCCCGCTGCCCCGGGGACCGCCACCTCCCGGGGCTTCTGTTTTTTTTTTTACCTGTGTGGGGGCTCCAGCCCCACACACCCCGGGACCGCCACCTCCCCGGGGCACTAAAACATTTAAAATGGGGGTCCGTTTTGGACCTCCGAAGCCCCGGGGACCACCACCTCCCGGGGCTTTGAAAATGTGGGGAGGGGGGCCGCGCGGCCCCCTCCTGGAGCCCTTGATGGCCCTGGGGACCGCCACCCCCCAGGGCCGGCTCCTGCAGTGTCCCGGGGTGCCTACCCCGGGACACTGTAGTTTGCAATGACAGGACGGAGCCTCGCGGCTCCCGTCCTGTCATTGCAAACTGCTTTGGATATTGGAAGAGAGCAGGAAACCTGCTCTCGCTTCCAATATCCAAAGCTCATTGCTTTTCCACATGGGGAGCAGCATGTTAGCTGCTCCCCATGTGGAAAGCAATGCCGGCTCGCGCAGGAGGCGGGGAGCCGGCTGGGACTGTGGGGGTATTGGGGACCCCCCACAGTCCCCAACCAGAGGCCAGGCCCCGGGGGATGGGGTCCCCGGGGCCATAGTGGCCAGGGAGGGGGCCACGCAGCCCCCTCCCCAAATTTAAAAAAAAATAAAAAAAGTGCAAGGCCGGCCCCGGGGGATGGGGTCCCCGGGGCCTTAAATGGCCTGAGGAGGGGGGCCACGCAACCCCCCTCCAAATAAAAAAATTAAAAAATCGAGGCCATGCCCCGGGGGATGGGGTCCCCGGGGCCAATACAGACCCAGGGAAGGGGGGCCACGCAGCCCCCCTCCCATTAAAAAAAAAAATAGAAAAAAAAAAAACACGACCGGCATCGTGCCGGAGGCCCCGCCCCCCTCCCTGCAGTACTCTGCAAACGCGCCCCCTGGCGCGTTTGCAGAGGGGGAACGAATTCCCCTTGAATACTGGGGGCCCCTGGGGGCCAACTAGCCCACCAGGAACCTCCAGTATGCACCAGGGGGCTGTGTTGCAGAGAGATGTACAGAGGCCACGCCCCTTTTACACCTCTCTGCAACGCAGCTCTGTGGCGCTTTTGGAGGTATATGGTGGGCTAGTTGGACTCCAGGGACCCTCAGGATTCAAGGGGACTTAATCCCCCAACTTAAAACGCGCCACGGGGCGCGTTTGCACAGTGGTGAAGGGAGGGGCGGGGCTTCAGGTGACATGTGTGCAAACAGGCCCCGTGGCGCGTTTTAAGATGGGGAATAAATTCCTTTTCAATCCTGAGGGTCCTAGGGGCCAACTAGCCCACCAGATACCTCCAGTAAGCGCCACGGAGCTGCGTTGCAGAGTGTTGTACAAAGGGGCGTGGCCTCTGAACACCTCTCTGCAACGCAGCCCCCTGGCGCATACTGGAGGTACCTGGTGGGCTAGTTGGCCCCTAGGGACCCTCGGGATTGAGGAGGAATTAATTGATCAACTTAAAACGCGCCACAGGGCGTGTTTGCAGACATGTCACCTTAGGCCCCACCCCCTTCCTTCACCATTGTGCAAATATTCCTCTAAAATCAGCCGAACTACGAATTCCGATTTACTCACCTGTTATCAGGAGAGACCTCAGTGCTGCATCTTTGAGCCGAGTACTGATCCTGAAAAGTAATTCTAACCGTACTTACCAGTAACTTGAATTTCCTTCCATAGGATATCATTGCCTGCTTTTTGCTGAAAAAGTTTCTAAGTGTCGATTTTTGAAACATACAAATATTCCTCTAAAATCAGCCGAAATACGAATTTCGATTTACTCACCTGTTATCAGGAGAGACCTCATTGCTGCATCTTTCAGCCCAGTACTGGTCCTGAAAAGTAATTTTAACCGTAGTTACCAGTAACTTGAATTTCCTTCCATAGGCTAACATTGACTGGTTTCACTTGGAAATTCTTCTAAGTGTGGAGTTTTGGAACTTTATAATATTCCTCTAAAATCAGCCGAAATACGATTCCGATTTACTCACCTGTTATCAGGAGAGACCTCAGTGCTGCATCTTTCAGCCCAGTACTGATCCTGAAAAGTAATTTTAACCGTACTTACCAGTAACTTGAATTTCCTTCCATAGGATATCATTGCCTGCTTTTTGCTGAAAAAGTTTCTAAGTGTTGATTTTTGAAACATACAAATATTCCTCTAAAATCAGCCGAAATCCGAATTCTGATTTACTCACCTGTTATCAGGAGAGAACCCAGTGCTGCATCTTTTAGCCCAGCACTGACCCTGAAAAGTAATTCTAACCGTACTTAACAGTAACTTGAATTTCCTTCCATAGGCTAACATTGACTGGTTTCACTTGGAAATTCTTCTAAGTGTGGAGTTTTGGAACTTTATAATATTTCTCTAAAATCAGCCGAACTATGAATTCCGATTTACTCACCTGTTATCAGGAGAGAACCCAGTGCTGCATCTTTTAGCCCAGCACTGACCCTGAAAAGTAATTCTAACCGTACTTACCAGTAACTTGAATTACCTTCCATAGGAATCCATTGTCTGGTTTTCAGCAGAAAAGTTTCAAAGTGTCGATTTTCACAAACTACAAATATTCCTTAAAAATCGCATGTGTGACTTAAACGCATTCTTTCAACTGTTTACAGGAGATGCACCAGTGCTGGTTCCAGGATCCACCACTGAGTAAGAAAAAGTAACGATAATACTACTTACCTGCTAAGTGAATTTCCTCCCATAGGATAACATTGGTGATTCTATATGAAAACGTTTCTAAGTGTCAACTTTTAAAATACAATAATATTCCTTAAAAATCACTACTGTAACCAAAACGCTTTTACTCAACTGTTTACAGGAGATGTCCCAGGACTGAATCTAGGATCCAGTCCTGTGGTTAGAAAAGTAATCCATAAAGTAACTAATTGCATTTAACTAGAAATTCACATTGAGCTCAATGTTGCTTTGTTTTTGAAATTGTGTTGCCCATTGCAACAACTGTAACTACTGTACTTAAAAGTCTATTGCCTATTTGCAAAGTATTTAAACTAAAGTAATTCATTCTGAGAAAGTATATTTTGTAATGTAATGTATAATGTAATTACAATGTAATTTAAAAAATAAAATATCTAAAAATAAATAGTTTAAAAAAATGTTGTAAATCAGTATCAAAAAATAAATATAACAATTAATACATTTAAAAATTGTCATTTACAAAACCTTTGAAATTCACTGAAAAAACCATAGGTTTCAGACACGTTATAGTTAGGAATTAGCATTTAAAAAACCTTTGAAATTCACTGAAAAAACCATAGGTTTCAGACACGTTATAGTTAGGAATTAGCATTTAAAAAACCTTTGAAATTCACTGAAAAAACCATAGGTTTCAGGCACGTTATAGTTAGAAATTAACATTTAAAAAACCTTAGAAATTCACTGAAAAAACCATAAGGTTTTAGGGAGAGTTATAGTTAGTTGGACATTGCACTCGTACAAAACCCGTGAAATTCCCCGTTATAGTTAGTTCAGTTAACTATAACTCGCGCCCTCGCAATGCACTGCTGATGACGTCACATATTACATCACTCATGACATGGTCAGTGACATCACTGATGACATCACTGATGACATCTCAAATGACATCACTGATGACATCATCCATGTGAGAATTTAATGCACCTCCTCACACCCTAATATAACCTTTGATACACCCACTCTAAATTACAGACTGCCATTCTCAAAACCATAGACACTCCAACACCAATAACTACATACCCACTCACTGATTCTTAGGTCTACACACACACATCCACTCACTCACCCGTACAGTCACTCATACTTATGGTCACTCAGTACAGGACTATCATATGCACTCATACTCCTATATAGACACTCAAACACGCCACTCATCCATAGAGGTACTCACACACCTAGTCAGTCATGCAAATAATTAAACACACTGCCATTTACTCACCTATACAGTTATACACACACCAGCTCACTTACTCATACAAATACTAGCACATTCTTACGCTCTTATACAATCACTGATACAAGCACACACTCATCCATACAGTCACTCTCACAATCACACACTCTCGCTTATAGCTATTTATATACTCCAACACACATATATACTGCCTTTCACATATGTAGTTACTCACACATGTACCACTGGGACATACATTCACTCACTAACACACTCTTACACACTTACCCACCCATACAGTCTATCACAGATGCACTCTTGAAACCATCCACCCAGTGAATCACCCACTCACACATCTATGCACAGAGTCGCACACACCCCACCCACACAAACACTCAGGCACCCATACAGATACTCAGACAACCAATCAATAACTCATATAGACACTCATGTAGCTATTCACAAACCCATGCACCACTTACACAGCAACAGACAGACGGATACAGACATTCACCCGGTTTAGTCACTAACCCATGCATTCAGTAAGATACGTTTAAACACTCACTTATCGAGTTAGTCACGCACCTACTAAATCATCCATACAGACACTTATACACCCACTCATTCTTCAATACGCCTTTCCCTATATATATTAAAAATATTTAAACTTTACAGAAACACACAGTCACTGGATGATGTCATCAGTGATGTCATTTGAGATGTCATCAGTGATGTCATTAGTGATGTCACTGACCATGTCATGAGTGATGTAATATGTGACGTCATCAGCAGTGCATTGCGGGGGCGCGAGTTATAGTTACCTGAACTAACTATAACGGGGGAATTTCACGGGTTTTGTACGAGTGCAATGTCCAACTAACTATAACTGTCCCTAAAACCTTATGGTTTTTCAGTGAATTTCTAAGGTTTTTTAAATGCTAATTTCTAACTATAACGTGCCTGAAACCTATGGTTTTTCAGTGAATATATATATATATATATATATATTCACTGAAAAAACCATAGGTTTCAGGGACGTTATAGTTACAAATTGGCATTTAAAAAACCTTTGAAATTCACTGAAAAACCATAGGTTTTAGGGACAGTTATAGTTAGTTGGACATTGCACTCGTACAAAACCCGTGAAATTCCCCCGTTATAGTTAGTCCAGCTAACTATAACTCGCGCCCCGCAATGCACTGCTGATGACGTCACATATTACATCACTCATGACATGGTCAGTGACATCACTGATGACATCACTGATGACATCTCAAATGACATCACTGATGACATCACTGATGACATCATCCAGTGACTGTGTGTTTCTGTAAAGTTTAAATATTTTTAATATATATAGGAAAAGACGTATTGAAGAATGAGTGGGTGTGTAAGTGTCTGTATGGATGATTTAGTAGGTGCGTGACTGACTCTATAAGTGAGTGATTTAACGTATCTTACTGAATGCATGGGTTAGTGACTAAACTGGGTGAATGTCTGTATCCGTCTGTCTGTTGCTGTGTAATTGGCTGCATGTGTTTGTGAATAGCTACATGAGTGTCTATATGAGTTATTGAATGCTTGTCTGAGTATCTGTATGGGTGCCTGAGTGTTTGTGTGGGAGGGTGTGTGCAACTCTGTGCATAGATGTGTGAGTGGGTGATTCACTGGGTGGATGGTTTCAAGAGTGCAACTGTGATAGACTGTATGGGTGGGTAAGTGTGTGTAAGAGTGTGTTAGTGAGTGAATGTATGTCCCAGTGGTACATGTGTGAGTAACTACATATGTGAAAGGCAGTATATATGTGTGTTGGAGTATATAAATAGCTATAAGCGAGAGTGAGTGATTGTGATAGTGGCTGTATGGATGAGTGTGTGCTTGTATCAGTGATTGTATAAGAGCGTAAGAATGTGCTACTATTTGTATGAGTAAGTGAGCTGGTGTGTGTATAACTGTATAGGTGAGTAAATGGTAGTGTGTTTAATTATTTGCATGACTGACTAGGTGTGTGAGTACCTCTATGGATGAGTGGCGGTGTTTGAGTGTCTATATAGGAGTATGAGTGCATATGATAGTCCTGTACTGAGTGACCGTAAGTATGAGTGACTGTACGGGTGAGTGAGTGGATGTGTGCGTAGACCTAAGAATCAGTGAGTGGGTATGTAGTTATTGGTGTTGGAGTGTCTATGGTTTTGCGAATGGCAGTCTGTAATTTAGAGTGGGTGTATCAAAGGTTATATTAGAGTGTGAGGAGGTGCATCAGATTATCACGTGGATGATGTCATCAGTGATGTCATTTGAGATGTCATCAGTGATGTCACTGACCATGTCATGAGTGATGTAATATGTGACGTCATCAGCAGTGCATTATGGGCGCGAGTTATAGTTAGCTGGACTAACTATAACGGGGAATTTCACGGGTTTTGTACGAGTGCAATGTCCAACTAACTATAACTGTCCCTAAAACCTATGGTTTTTTCAGTGAATTTCAAAGGTTTTTTAAATGCTAATTTGTAACTATAACGTCCCTGAAACCTATGGTTTTTTCAGTGAATTTCAAAGGTTTTTTAAATGCTAATTTGTAACTATAACATGTCTGAAACCTACAGTTTTTTCAGTGAATTTCAAAGGTTTTGTAAATGACAATTTTTAAATGTATTAATTGTTATATAAATTTTTTTCATACTGATTTCCAAATTTTTTAGAAACAATTTTTTTTTACATATTTTATTTTTTAAATTACATTGTAATTACATTATACATTACATTACAAAAAATACTTTCTCAGAATGAATTACTTTAGTTTAATTACTTTGCACATAGGCAATAGACTTTTAAGTACAGTAGTTACAGTTGTTGCAATGGGCAACACATTTTCAAACACAATGCAACATTCAGCTCAATGTGAATTTCTAGTTAAATGCAATTAGTTACTTTATGGATTACTTTTCTAACCACATTACTGGATCCTAGATTCAGTCCTGGGACATCTCCTGTAAACAGTTGAGTAAAAGCGTTTTGGTTACAGTCGTGATTTTTAAGGAATATTATTGTACTTTAAAAGTTCACACTTAGAAACTTTTTCTCATAGAATCACCAATGTTATCCTATGGAAGGAAATTCACTTAGAAGTTAAAAACTGTTATCGTTACTTTTTCTTACTCAGTGTTGGATCCTGGATCCAGCACTGGTGCATCTCCTGTAAACAGTTGAAAGAATGCGTTTAAGTCATACAGGCGATTTTTAGGAATATTTGTAGTTTGTGAAAATCGACACTTTGAAACTTTTCTGCTGAAAACCAGACAATGGATTCCTATGGAAGGAAATTCAAGTTACTGGTAAGTACGGTTAAAATTACTTTTGAGGATCAGTACTGGGCTGAAAGATGCAGCACTGAGGTCTCTCCTGATAACAGGTGAGTAAATCGGAATTCGTATTTCGGCTGATTTTAGAGGACTATTTTAAAGTTCCAAAACTCCACACTTAGAAGAATTTCCAAGTGAAACCAGTCAATGTTAGCCTATGGAAGGAAATTCAAGTTACTGGTAAGTACGGTTAAAATTACTTTTCAGGACCAGTACTGGGCTGAAAGATGCAGCACTGAGGTCTCTCCTGATAACAGGTGAGTAAATCAGAATTCGGATTTCGGCTGATTTTAGAGGAATATTTGTATGTTTCAAAAATCAACACTTAGAAACTTTTTCAGCAAAAAGCAGGCAATGATATCCTATGGAAGGAAATTCAAGTTACTGGTAAGTACGGTTAAAATTACTTTTGAGGATCAGTACTGGGCTAAAAGATGCAGCACTGGGTTCTCTCCTGATAACAGGTGAGTAAATCGGAATTCGTATTTCGGCTGATTTTAGAGGAATATTTTAAAGTTCCAAAACTCCACACTTAGAAGAATTTCCAAGTGAAACCAGTCAATGTTAGCCTATGAAGGAAATTCAAGTTACCGGTAAGTACGGTTAAAATTACTTTTGAGGATCAGTACTGGGCTGAAAGATGCAGCACTGAGGTCTCTCCTGATAACAGGTGAGTAAATCGGAATTCGTATTTCGGCTGATTTTAGAGGAATATTTTAAAGTTCCAAAACTCCACACTTAGAAGAATTTCCAAGTGAAACCAGTCAATGTTAGCCTATGAAGGAAATTCAAGTTACCGGTAAGTACGGTTAAAATTACTTTTGAGGATCAGTACTGGGCTGAAAGATGCAGCACTGAGGTCTCTCCTGATAACAGGTGAGTAAATCGGAATTCGTATTTCGGCTGATTTTAGAGGAATATTTTAAAGTTCCAAAACTCCACACTTAGAAGAATTTCCAAGTGAAACCAGTCAATGTTAGCCTATGAAGGAAATTCAAGTTACCGGTAAGTACGGTTAAAATTACTTTTCAGGACCAGTACTGGGCTGAAAGATGCAGCACTGAGGTCTCTCCTGATAACAGGTGAGTAAATCAGAATTCGGATTTCGGCTGATTTTAGAGGAATATTTGTATGTTTCAAAAATCAACACTTAGAAACTTTTTCAGCAAAAAGCAGGCAATGATATCCTATGGAAGGAAATTCAAGTTACTGGTAAGTACGGTTAAAATTACTTTTGAGGATCAGTACTGGGCTGAAAGATGCAGCACTGAGGTCTCTCCTGATAACAGGTGAGTAAATCGGAATTCGTAGTTCGGCTGATTTTAGAGGAATATTTTAAAGTTCCAAAACTCCACACTTAGAAGAATTTCCAAGTGAAACCAGTCAATGTTAGCCTACGAAGGAAATTCAAGTTACCGGTAAGTACGGTTAAAATTACTTTTGAGGATCAGTACTGGGCTGAAAGATGCAGCACTGAGGTCTCTCCTGATAACAGGTGAGTAAATCGGAATTCGTATTTCGGCTGATTTTAGAGGAATATTTTAAAGTTCCAAAACTCCACACTTAGAAGAATTTCCAAGTGAAACCAGTCAATGTTAGCCTATGAAGGAAATTCAAGTTACCGGTAAGTACGGTTAAAATTACTTTTCAGGACCAGTACTGGGCTGAAAGATGCAGCACTGAGGTCTCTCCTGATAACAGGTGAGTAAATCGGAATTCGTATTTCGGCTGATTTTAGAGGAATATTTTAAAGTTCCAAAACTCCACACTTAGAAGAATTTCCAAGTGAAACTAGTCAATGTTAGCCTATGAAGGAAATTCAAGTTACCGGTAAGTACGGTTAAAATTACTTTTGAGGATCAGTACTGGGCTGAAAGATGCAGCACTGAGGTCTCTCCTGATAACAGGTGAGTAAATCGGAATTCGTATTTCGGCTGATTTTAGAGGAATATTTGCACAATGGTGAAGGGAGGTTGCATCTGTGCAAACGCGCCCCGTGGCGCGTTTTAAGTTGGGGGATTAAGTCCCCTTGAATCATGAGGGTCCCTACGGGCCAACTAGCCCACCAGGAACCTCCAGTATGCGCCAGGGGCTGCGTTGCAGAGACATGTACAGAGGCCACACCCCTTTTACACCTCTCTGCAACGCAGCTCTGTGGCGCTTTCTGGACGTACCTGTTGGGCTAGTTGGCCCCCAGGGACCCTCAGGATTGAAGAGGATTTAATTCCCCATCTTAAAAAGCGCCACGGGGCCTGTTTGCACACATGTCACCTGAAGCCCCGCCCCCTCCCTTCACCACTGTGCAAACGCGCCCCGTGGCGCGTTTTAAGTCGGGGGATTAACTCCCCTTGAATCCTGAGGGTCCCTGGAGTCCAACTAGCCCACCATGTTCCTCCAAAAAGCGCCACAGAGCTGCGTTGCAGAGAGGTGTAAAAGGGGCGTGGCCTCTATACACCTCTCTGCAAGGCAGCCCCTGGCGCATACTGGAGGTTCCTGGTGGGCTAGTTGGCCCCCAGGGACCCCCAGTATTCAAGGGGAATTCGTTCCCCCTCTGCAAACGCGCCAGGGGGCGCGTTTGCAGAGTGGTGAAGGAAGGGGGCGGGGCCTGCGGGCCCGATCGTTTTTTTTTTTTTTTCCCCCCTGAAGGGGGGCCGTGTGGCCCCCCTTCCTTTTTCCTATTTTTAGGCCCCGGGGACCCCATCCCCCGGGGCCTGGCCTCTCGTTGGGGACTGTGGGGGGGTCCCCAAACCCCCCACAGTCCCGCCGGCTCCCCGTGTCCTACGGGAGCCGGCATTGCTTTTACACATGGGGAGCAGCTAACATGCTGCTCCCCATGTGGAAAAGCAATCGGCTTTGGATATTGGAAGAGAGAGCAGGTTTCCTGCTCTCTCTTCCAATATCCAAAGCAGTTTGCAATGACAGGACGGGAGCCGCGAGGCTCCCGTCCTGTCATTGCAAACAGCAGTGTCCCGGGGTAGGCACCCCGGGACACTGCAGGAGCCGGCCCTGGGGGGTGGCGGTCCCCAGGGCCATCAAGGGCTCCAGGAGGGGGGCCGCGCGGCCCCCCTCCCTACATCGAGAAAGCCCCGGGGAGGTGGTGGTCCCCGGGGCTTGGGGGTCCAAAACGGACCCCCATTTTCATTTTTCTTAGTGCCCCGGGGAGGTGGTGGTCCCCGGGGCGTGTGGGGGGGCTGGAGCCCCCCCACACAGGTTTTTAAATATAAAAAAAGAAGCCCCGGGGAGGTGGTGGTCCCCGGGGCTGCGGGAGGGCTCAGAGCCCTCCCGCACCATTATCCATAAAGCCCCGGGGGGTGGTGGTCCCCGGGGCTTGGGGGGCCCTTAGAGGCCCCCCACACATAAAATTAACCCCCCCCCCAGCATGCCCCCGGGACTTGGCCCACCCGGGGGCCAGTGCTATCGAAGCGCGGGAGACCGCGCTTCGATTTTTTTTTTTCGGCAGGGTTCGCGCTCCCTGAGCGCATCCTGCCGATTTTTTAAAAAAAAATATATATATTTTTTGCCCAGGGGGTCCTTGTGGGACCCCCTGAGCAGACCTAGGGGGTCAGGGTGTTTCTACCCTGCCCCCTTTGTGCGCTTTGCGCACTTGTTTCTGTCCCTCGGTTCTACCGAGGGACAAAATGGCTGCCAACACTTCCTGATTTGGAGTGTTGACAGCCAATTAACATAAAGCTCGTGCTCGGGAGGATCCGCGGCCCTAGATATACCTATCTTTTTTTCTTTTGATTTTCTCAGCAACTACTGAACGGATTTACACCATTTAACAAAAGGGTTCTTTCTGAACCAAGAACTACCTCTTTGCCAAATTTGGTGTAATTCCGTTCAGCAGTTCGGGCTGTAGCCGTGTCTAAAGTTTCCTATGGAAAATTGCATGGGGAAAACGCGTTTTGGGACCCCCTTTTTCTCGGCCCCCGCTTGACGAATCCCCCGAGACTTTCAGGGTAGGAGCGGACCGGAGCGGGCCACAAAGTTTGAAAATTTTGCGAAGATACGTCAACCGGCAAGAGAGTTATTTCAAATAGAATGTCGCGGATTTCCTATGGATAATAGGTTGTAACTATAACTATCTACTGGCGACCGCCAGTAGATAATATACAAACAACATCCTCCGAACATGGGAGCCCCCGACCCTTCAGGGCGGCCTCAAAAAACAACGGGCACGGAGAAGCCTGTCAATTCACCAACGTGAAACACAAAACATGAGGCCCAATTCCGGAGTTCAACATTTAATCCAAGGACATAGCAGCACATCATGCTTCCCAGCTTACGCGTTTCGGCGTTCTGCCTTGGTCACAGCAGGAAACAATTAGCAAAGTGCATTCGTGCGTGCTTAAAACCTCTAGGTCACATGACTTTACAATGAAATACATCTCCCATAATGCATTTGCAGAGTTCATTTGGATACTGTTAGTCATAGTTCTCATTTCTTAACATACGAAAATATTATGCTTACATCCCCTTCCGCCATGCATTGGTATTGATATAAAATCCAAATGGAAGAAAGTCATGACAGTTCATTTTACGGCGTAGTGCTTGAATACTATGATTCCTTTGGCAAATGTATCGTCTCCGGAATGATCGGCACAGGATGTAATCCTCACCGAATCCCTTCCTCGCTGACGCATATTTCGCTCATTAGCTTTTCCTGGTAGGTATGCGAAAAGCAAGTGGGTCATGCTCCGTATTTAGTTCCAAACAACATCCTCCGAACATGGGAGCCCCCGACTCTTCAGGGCGGCCTCAAAAAACAACGTGCACGGAGAAGCCCGTCAATTCACCAACGTGAGACACAAAACATGAGGCCCAATTCCGGAGTTCAACATTTAATCCAAGGACATAGCAGCACATCATGCTTCCCAGCTTATGCGTTTCGGCGTTCTGCCTTGGTCACAGCAGGAAACAATTAGCAAAGTGCATTCATGCGTGCTTAAAACTTCTAGGTCACATGACTTTACAATGAAATACATCTCCCATAATGCATTTGCAGAGTTCATTTGGATATTGTTAGTCATAGTTCTCATTTCTTAGCATACGAAAATATTATGCTTACATCCCCTTCCGCCATGCATTGGTATTGATATAAAATCCAAATGGAAGAAAGTCATGACAGTTCATATTACGGCATAGTGCTTGAATACTATGATTCCTTTGGCAAATGTATCGTCTCCGGAACGATCTGCACAGGATGTAATCCTCACCGAATCCCTTCCTCGCTGATGCATATTTCGCTCATTAGCTTTTCCTAGTAGATATGCGAAAAGCAAGTGGGTCATGCTCCCTATGTAGTTCCAAACAACATCCTCCGAACATGGGAGCCCCCGACCCTACTTTTATAGTAGGTTAGTATATATTTTTAACACCCATAAAAACTTAAAAACACATACACTCACTTGATGATGTCATCAGTGATGTGATCAGTGATGTCATTTGTGATGTCATGAGTGATGTCATGAGTGATGTCACTGACCATGTCATTAGTGATGTAATATGTGGGGTCATAAGCAGTGTATTGCGGGGGCGCAAGTTATAGTTAGCTCAAGTCACTATAACTGCTGAATGTCACTGCTAATGTACGAGTGAAATCTGAGCCTAACCATAATGTCCCTGTAACCTTTGGTTTTTTCATTGAAAAAAAATAATTATATATATATATAGTAAAAGACCTGACAAGTGACGGGCACTCCAGAGGCATGTATAGTTGTGTTTTTTTTTTTTTTTTTTGCATGGACTTGAGCTGCTCCAAAACATTTTGGCTCAGAAACAAGCCTTTGTCAAGGTGATTACATGCTCAACCAACTGTGAAAATATACTCCAACAAGTAACATGAACATGGAAAAAATACTCACCTAACATTTAGGATAAACATATTAGATACATGTCATGTTACAAGTCTGTAAAAATTCCAAAGTGACGTTGTGCATAATCTAATTGTAAAGATGTTTATAAACATAATCATCATTATTTCAACCCAATTCATATATTTACAACTGGACTAAAATGCTTCTAGGCTCACAGTATTTGCTTATTTATTTACAAGTGATCTCTGGGCTTTAAGGAAGATTCAGAGGCAATCCATGTTAAAACTTGCCAGTTATCAGTCATACTGTGTGATATTATTAATCGTAAAATACGATACAATCATTTTAAGACTGACTCTCCTGATAAAACCATATTTAAAAGTTCTTAAGGTTAATATAGAATTAATATATGGCATTGTTCTAATATTCCAATCCCCTTGTTCGGACGTAAGTTAATTATCAATTTTCAGAATTCTATACACTGATATTGGAATTTATTACGATCGCCAGGCAAATGCCCTTCTGATGAATTAACCAATTTCAAGGATTCCAAATGAATGTAGTAGATAAATATAGGCAACATTCATCCTAATGATTTAAGATGTAAATGTAGTTGTCCTACTATAAGATACTGTACACTTCCCAAGGAGAGAAGGTCCTATTTTGCCACACCTATAAATTAGCAAGGTCACGACCTATTCTTGATGTGCCTTGAATACCACAATTGTGGGCAAATGACCATAGTGTCTTAGCATCAGCAATTAAAAGTGGTACCTGACACAAATACAAAGTGCTATAAACAGTGCAAGAAAAAGTGCAACAAGAAGTGCAGGAGAAAGTGCAGAGGGAGAAAAAAGTGCATCATCAAATCTATTGATCAGCTGTTCCATATATATAAACGGTCAGATCTTGATACCCTTGTAACTCTATTGCCCCAAAATAAAATAACACATTACAATTTTAAAAAGTGAATTGCAATCTTGCCCAATCCAGCTTCTGAATAAATTTTATCCCTGATGAGCAATGAAGAAACAGTAGAAAATACACATACTCTGTGAGTACCTTTATCCCACATGGACTTCCATTTCTTCATCTTTGTTAAGCCCAAGGGGAAATTTAGTTTCTAAGTCCATCATATATCTGGACTCCAACTGTCTCAGATGTCTCATTATATTCCCCACTCTTATGTGTCTCTCCAAAGAAGTTTAGTTTGTACACATCACTCTTATGTTTGTCTGCGAAATCCCTCACCAATGTATACGAAAAGTCAGGGTTCCAGATTGCTCTTTGATGCTCCAAGACCCGCTTCATTAATGGTAAAATTATGCTTCCCACATACATTAGTGGACATGGGCAAGTTTAGACATACATACAAAAGTCTGAGGCACAATTAAAAAATTGTCTAATCTGTCTCGTATGTCCATCAGATGTAATATAAACATATGTATGGAAAATATATCTGCAGGCTTTGCATTTTCCACATTTTTGGAATCATTTCACAGGTTGCAACCAGGTTCGCTGATTGTGAGTATCCCCATGGTAACTGTGTGTGTGCTCATCTCTCAATGATTTTCCTTTTCCGTATGTAATGGCTGCATGGGCAGGTAACTCTGGACCTATAACTGTATCATTTGTGGAAATAGCCCATTGTTCACACATAAGTTTGTGTATACTTTGTGATCAACCAATATATGTAGTAATGAAGTGAATGCACTGTTCAGTAGATTTTTTATTCTCATTAGGATGGGGCAATTGTTTCCTTGTTTGGTGCATAGCTTTCTTGGCTGCTGACTACAGGATCTTATTGCAATAGCCTCTTTCTCTGAAGCGTTTTTTGCGATTCACCATCTGTGTAGTAAATTCAGATTCCGTACTACAGATACTTTTAAGTCTAAGCATTTCTCCGTAGGGAATGCTATCAATAAATTTCATGGGGTGAAAGCTACTATAATGTAGGACACAATTTCTAGCCGTGTCCCTACGCTATACCACATTTTGAATCTTGCCTTCCTGCACCTTCAACTTTACATCTAAAACATAAATTTCTGTAGTATTTATGGTGGAAGTGAACCTCAGATTGTAAGGGTTTTTATTTAATTTGTTGAGAAAAATGCATGCTTTGTCAAAGGGCCCATTCTATAAAATGAATAAGTTATCAATATATTGTGTCCAAATTAAAATATGTTGGGTATATTCTGGATTCTCCTCCGCCCAGGCCACCCACCAGCCCATCACAAGATTTGCGTAACTGGGGGTGAAGCAGGTGCCAATGGCAGTCCCCATCTTTTGGCAGTATAAGGCCCCATCATAAATAGAAAATTTCTCTTTCAAGCCAAATTGAATCATGTTAATGACCATTTTGTTATGCTCATAAATACTGACTGATCGTCTTAAATAGATATATATATATATATATATATATATATATATATATATATATATATATATATATATATATATTATATATATTAACTACTGGCGGTCGCCAGTAGGTAGTTATGGTTAGGAAATAGTTTCCATAGGAAAAGCGTTTTTTGTTTTCCCAATAACTTTGGCGCTGGTTGACGAATCTTCGCAAAATTTTCAACACTAGTGACGCGCTCCGATCAGCTCCTGTCTTGAAAGTTTCGGGGAGATTTGTCAAGCAGGGGCCGAGAAAAAAGGGGGGTCCCAAAGCGCATTTTCCCCATGTTATTTTCCATAGGAAACTTTAGACAAAGCTACAGCCCAAACTGCTAAACGGAATTACACCAAATTTGGCAAAAAGGTAGGTCTTGGTTCAGAAAGATCCCTTTTTTTAAATGGTTTAAATCCGTTCAGTAGTTCCTGAGAAATTAGAAAAAGAAAAAGTTTCGATATTTATGGCTGCGGTGGGTTCGCGAACCCTCCCGAGCACGAGCTTCATTCTGATTGGCTGCCAACACTCCAAACCAGGAAGTGTTGGCAGCCATCTTGTCACTCGGTAACCGAGTCACAAGAAAACAGAGAAATAAGGATGAAAAACAAGAAAAGGGGGCAGGGTACAGACACCCTGACCCCCTAGGCTTGCTGAGGGGGTCCCCCAGGTACCCCCAGGGCCAAAGGAAGCATTTTTTTTTAAACAGCCAAATTCGCACTGGGTGCGCGAATCCGGACAAAAAAAAAAAAACGAAGCGCGGGCTCCCGGGGGCATGCAGAAAATGTATAGCGGGGGCCCATGGGGGCCCCCGCAGCCCTGGAGACTGCCACCACCCCGGGGCTTCATTTATGTTTTGCGGGGGGCACGCAGCCTCCCCGCAGCCCCGGGGACCGCCACCTCCCCGGGGCTCTATTTTAAAAAAAATAATAATCTGTGTGGGGGGGCTCGAGCCCCCCCACACGCCCCGGGGACCACCATCTCCCCGGGGCTTTGATGATAAAAACGTGGTGGGCACATAGCCCCCCCGCAGCCCTGGGGACCGCCACCTCCCCGGGGCTCTAATTTAAAAAAAAATAACCTGTGTGGGGGGGCTCGAGCCCCCCCACATGCCCCAGGGACCACCACCTCCCCGGGGCACTAAGTATGCAAATGTGGGGGTCCGTTACAGACCCCTGAGCCCCGGGGACCACCACCTCCCCGGGGCTTTGTAATGGTAGGGAGGGTGGAGCCCTTCATGGCCCTGGGGACCACCAACCCCCAGGGCCAGCTCCTGCAGTGTCCCGGGGTGCAAACACTGGTTTGGATTTTGGAAGCGAGAGCAGGTTTCCTGCTCTCGCTTCCAAAATGTATGTGTATATGTATATGTATGTGTGCGTATATATATATATATATATATATATATATATATATATATATATATATATATATATATATATATATATATATTCAACAAAACCTCTGCTCCACAAGGAAAAGAGCACGCACACAAGGGCAACTGGGTTTAAGGCTTTTTTATTGCATGTAGCCTCCTCCGACCCGGCAGACAAGAGAGACGCGTTTCGGCTGACACAGCAGCCTTTCTCAATCTATATATATATGTGTCTGTGTGTATATATATATTTACATTTATCTCTAGATTTGTCAAGATGGGATTGGTCAATTCTGTTTCACTTCAGAGCATGGTCAATCCATTGGTTCCTATTTTTTTAAACATTTTTTAACCCAGATGGGAACAAAGTTTCCACCTGCCCATGTGACAATCAATCCACACAATCATTACTGCACTTTATGTTCTTTTGCAAATTGCACAGCCCAGCAAGAAAGCACTTTTTGATTCCCCGGTTACGGAAGCTAGGTTTCCGACGTTGTAGACCAGCTCTCCTTCATCTACAATCCCTAAGTTCACCCGAAACAGTTTTTAGCATCTGCGCCTTTTTGAAAGCAGCTATTAGGGCTAGCCGAACCATGTTGGGTTAACTCGTTTGAATTTTATGCGCAACGTGGTTTTAGCATACAGAGTTTGGTAAAATTATTTGGTTAAATTTTAGGGGATAGTAGGAGTGCATAGCGGACCCTAATTGAGTGTTTTGTTCTCTCTCCATTACCTTTTTTGTTTTTTAAACCTCAGCCACTCCCTATACGAATGTAATGGAGCACATAAATCTGACTATGACTCGCATCTTTTTGCTCATCCTAAAAAGCATGGTTGTTTGATGGATTGAGGAACTTTTAAAGTTGTTTATGCATTTATACCCTTTTTTAACTGTTTTTAATGTAAGATTATTTTTAAGCCTTCATGTGTGATTGTGGCTATGTGCAATATTTATATGTACTTTTATGGTGTATTTTTTATTTGGATCGAATAAAGTTTGAATTGAATTGAATATATATATTCTCTGAAAAAATAAAGGTTACAGGGACGTTATAGTTAGGCTCAGATTTCACTCATACAAAACCAGTGAAATTCAGCAGTTCTATTTACCTGAGTTAACTATAGCTTATGCCCCCACAATGCACTGCTTATGACCTCACATATTACATTACAGGGACGTTATAATTGGGTTCAGATTTTACATACGCAAAACCATAGAAATTCAGCAGTTATAGTTACCTGAGCTAATTATATCTTACACCCCCCACAATGCACTGCTTATGACCTCACATACTGCATCACTCATTACATGGTCAGTGACATCACTGATAACATCACTGATGACATCTCAAATAACATCACTGATTACATAATCCAGCAAAGTAAACTTCAATATACTTCAAAAAATACCATTTACATTTTTTTAAATAATAAAAGGAAACAGGTGAGAGACGTACACCATAGAGCTTTTTGTAACCATAACTACTACACTCACTTATCACCCAGGAGAAAGTTCTCAGCAAATAGTCCTGTCTCTACTGCTCTAAACACTAATAACCAAAGTAAGACGTCTAACCGTACAGGCTAATCTGTCTCAAAGCACAACACCATTCATCAACCTGGAAAGAGATTTTGGTGCAGACGTCAGTTTTACACAAACTACTACAACACACACCTAGTAGAGAGGCCTTAGCGGACAGGCCACTGTGTCACAAACCACTAGTAAAATTATTCTTCATTCTGTAGATAGGTGTCAGCAGAAATGTCAGTATGTTGCAAACCACTACTACACTGAGCCATCACGCTAGGGTCTTAGAGAACATATTAATTTATTGCAAACTACTACTAGGCTCATTCATCACAAAGGAGAGAGGTCTAAGGAAATTGGTCAGTATGTCGTAAAACACAACTGTACTCAGCCATCACTGTGAAAGGAAGTCTCAATGAACAGCTTAGACTACCATACACATATATCAGCATGGGACGTGTCAGCGTAGATGCTAAATAGTCCACCCACTTTAAAAACAGGATTATAGTTCAGATGATATATGTTAGAAATACTAACACTCATTAGTAGTACAGAAATAATAGTAATTTAACTTATGCAGTAGCTCAGTATATATCTTTATGTGTCAAAAACCTTTATGAAACACTCACACTCACTAGATGATGTAATTTGAGATGTCATCAGTGATGTTACTGATCATGTCATGAATGATGTAATATGTGAGATCATAAGCAGTGTATTGTGGGGGCCATAAATTATAGTTAGCTCAGGTGAATATACAGGGGCGTTGCTTGGTTAGCAAGATTAGGGGGGTGAGCTTCATATTTCCCGAAAATCAAGCTGGCGTATAATGTTAAAATACATTATACGACAAGCAGGGTGCATGAGAGGAGCTTAAGGGGCAGCAGAAAGGGTATGAGTACTAAGTGAGAGAAACACAATATTTTGTAAAATAATCAACATTTTTTAGAACTTTCAAAACAGAGATGAGAGTGTGTGTGTGTGTGTGTGTTTTGTCAGTGTATGCATGCATAAATCCCACGTGAATCCACCTCACTGTACCCGACTGAAAGCACCTGTACCCAACTATTATATTTATATACATTTTATACACACATATACATATATATGTGGCGGTCGCCGTTAGGTAGTTCTAGTTAGGTCAGCGCTTCCATAGGAAATGTGTGTTTTGTGTTGCTAATAACTTTAGCATAGTTAGAAGAATCTCCACGAAACTTTCCCAAAAAGTGCTCTTTTCACCTAGTTTGTGCACAGAAAGTCTCAGGGTTATCCCGTAAGTGGGGGCCGGGGAAAAAGGGGGGTACCAAAATGCAATATCCCCATGCATTTTCCATGAACTTCTTTAAGAAGCACTTCTGCAAAAACTGCTGAGCAGAATTACTCCAAGGGGCATATGTGGCAGCTCTGCGCTCGGATATTTCCAAAATGCAGGGATGCGCTGTATTTACAACAATACGGCGCACCCCTGTGTTTTCACTAGGGCTGGCACTAAAATTAGATGCCTAGCACCAACGCAGGCAACCTTGCACCATAATGCAAGGGTGCCTGCATTGCAGGAAATTGTTGTTTACGTGACAGAAGGTGTCCCTTCCTGCACATAAACAATAATGGCAATTTGTTACTTCTATGTGTGCTGCATTCTGCAGCACACATGGTAGCAGCAAATCATCATTATTTAATGATTGTTTATATGGAGGAAGGAACACCTTCCTGCACATAAACAATCATTAATGGCGTTTTGCTCTTTCTATGTGTGCTGCAGAATGCAGCACACATAGAAAAAGCAAAAACAAGGAGAAATAAAAGTATTTCTTCTCGTTGCGCCATTGTAACACCTGCTTTTGCACGGAGTTACTTTTTGGCACTACCTCAGATTTACAGATCCTTGTAAATCTGGGGCAGCTTCAAAAAGCAATGGGTGTTGGGGTGGAACGCCCACACCAACACCCATTGCACGACCCTTTCACGCAAAGTGATGCAAGTAAAGGGGCCATATTTACAAGGCGGCGTTAAGCCACAAAAAATGGCTTAACGCCACTTTGTAAATATTGAGAAGGGCATAGCGCTCCCAGAGCGTCACTAAAAGTGATGTTCTGGTTGTGCTATCCCTTTTAAATATGCCCACAAATTTGGCAGGAAGTTAGATCTTCGCCTGCAGATTGTGCTTTTTGTTAATTGGTGTAAATCCAGTCAGTAGTTTTTTAGAAGTTAAGGTTTAAATATATTTGTGTATCTGGACAATTGGGTCCGTGAGAGGCTCGCGAGAGGCTCGTGTGAGCGCCAGTTTAAAAATAGAGCATTCTGATTGCCCCAGGGAGCTTTTTTTCCCTTGTGCCATCTTGCTCCCACCAGAGTCAGACTCTCATGGGTGCGAGCGCTCTGATTGGCTACCAGCAACATGAGAAAAATGTTGCTGCCAGCCATTGCAGGACTTGGGGACTTAGTCCCCAGTCCTGAAGTAAATTTTAAAAAAATGAATAGAAGGGGGCAGGTAGGGATACCCTGCCCCCACAGGCCCCATGGGGGGATCCAGAGGGATGCCTGCTTGGGGCCAAAAGAAAACGAAATCAGCAAACAAATTTTGCAGTAATCCCCTAGGAGTCCTGCGGTATCGCGGCAAAAAACAAAACAAATTGGTGAGCACAATATAATTATACTAATATGGGGAGGGGGCTGTCAGTAGGAACCCCCCTACCTGAACCATTTTTAGCCCCGGGTACGCCATCTCCCGGGGCCCCATCTAGCTATTAAGGGGAGAAGGGGGATGTTGCTCCCCTCCCTGAGCTGCTTTTGGCCCTGGGGACCCCATACCCTGGTACCCTGGGGCCCAATTTAATTTTTTAGGGTGAGGGCATGCAACCCCCTTCCTGAAGCCGTGTTCAGCCCCAGGGTCCCCATCTCTTGGGGCCCCATGTATTTTATAAGGAGAAAGGGTCTGCGTCCCACTCCCCATCACGTTATTTAAACGGGAGCAAACACAAAGTGTGCTCCCAGCAGACGGGAGCTTAAAAATGCTCCCGCCGGCTGGCAGCAGACTTGAGATCTGTTTACCTGCCCGCACTGATATGGGCAGGGATACAGAACAACAGATTGCTCGCACCTGGAGGGAGCAACATAAATATCTGCTCTCTCCGGGTGGGAGTAGTGTCAGCTCCCACAATATGTGGGGAGCTCTCTGAGGCCAAGGGGGCCCTTGGGCTCCCTCCACAGCCCCCAACGTGTACTTGGTGGGTGCCCTGGGCGGGCACTGGGAAAATCACCTAGTTAAAATGGAGGCAACTGGTGGTGGGGTCCCCGGGGCCATAATAGGCACAGGGTGGGGTGCCATGTGGCCCCCCTCCCCTTTAAAAAATACAGCCCTGAGGAATGGGGTGCCCAGGGCCAAATAAGGCTTGGGAGGGTGACCAGGTAGCCTCCCTCCCCTTTAAAATAAATACGGCCCTAGAGTATGGGTTCCCCAGGGCCTAATGAGGTTCAGTGATGGGGGCCACATGGCCTCCCTCCCCTTTAAAATAAAAACAGCCCTGGGGGATGGGGGTCACCAGGGCTCAATGAGGCTCAGGGAGGGGGCCAATCAGCCCAAAAATAGATGCCCCGGGGATAGGGTGCCTGTGGCCTGAGAAGGTTTGGGGAGGGATGCCATGTGGCCACCCTCCCCTTTAAAAAACAATCCCACAGCCCCAGGGATGGGGTCGCCAGGTCCTAATAAGGCTTGGGGATGGGGGCCGTGTGGCCCCCTCCCCATTTTTTATTATATTTGGCCCCGGAGGATGGGATTGGCATGCTGGGTGTTTAGCCACAGGGCCTGGTGGCAGGCCAAGCCCTGTGATGAACCCCCTGCTGCACATGGCCAACGGCTGTGCGCAGTGTGGTGTTGGCTGCCTGCGGGGAGTTGGAAACAGGGCCTGGCTCCAACACAGTCCCTGCGGTTAACCCCACACCATTCACAAGCAAAGGCTGTGCATGGTGTGGGGGCCTGGCTGCAACACTGGCCCTGAGGCTAACCCAACACCATGCACGAGCAAAGGTCATGAACGGTGTGGGGTTGGCTGCCTTCGGGTATTAATACGCTTCATATTATTCTGAGCAATTTACACTTACTTTCATAGCTCTAATGCCATACTCATTTATAGAGCAATGTGTACAAAAGAAGTTTGGATGAGTAAGTGATGTCATCAATGATGTCATTTGAGATGTCATGAGTGATGTCATAAATGACATCGTAGCACATGTCATGAGTGATGTAATATGTGAGGTCATGAGCAGTGCATGGCTGGGGCCCAAGTTATAGTCAACTCTGCTAACTATGACTGGTGAATTTCTGTGTTTTGTTGAGTTCAAAATGTTAATGTTGTCACTGACATATTCACCTAACTATAACGTTACTTTAACCTTTGGTTTTCTCAGTGAATATGTATACATATATATATATATGTAAGGCTGAAGGTTAAAAAAGATGTTTTCTACCAAGTGCAGCTGACACTATGCACTGCTTGGAATTAGAATGTTTATCTTTTATCAACAAAATATTGATAAAGCAATGGTCAAGAGCTTTTTTTTTTTTTTTATTAATTTTTTTTAAATTTGCGTCCTCATTCTGCCAATTCTCTTGTTGGTAACACCCTATTCCCAATTGCCAGGTACCAAAGCATGGGGTAGAGCCATTCCATCCAAGAAGAAAGCCGTTTCCTCTTCCAACCCTTCACTGGTGTACCCGTAGCAAAGAAGGGACCAGGACCGACAGCGATTATTTGGCTTAATCATTGGACCTCCTGGAACTTTGACTCCAATCGACCAACATTATCCACACATTCTACTTACTGCTAGGCTCACAAGCTATATCAAACTGACTTGTAGAGATTATATTTTTAATACAATCAGATGAACGGGGGGACTCCTGATTTCCAAGACCTGCAAATCTCCCGTCTCCCCAGTAAGACCGTGTAGAAAATAAATCTGGAAATGACAGTGGTGGGTCGAGTGGGACAGTCCTGGCATAGTCCAAAAAATATAAGCATAGGGCTTACCTTGACTTGTAGTCCTGTTACTTCAGTCAGGAACTTACACAGCTTGATCCAATAGTCAGAGATCCTGGGGCATGTCATAAACATATGCGTATCATCTGCCAGAGGATACATACATCTTGGACATACGTACTGAGTTCCTGTGAATCTTGATAGTTTTGCTGGAGACCAATATACTCTATACATAGTGAAAAGATGGTTGCGCTTAAGAAAAGCAGGTTTTACCACAGCTCGGAGTATCGCAAAAGAATCAAGCCAGACCTCCCTGACGTATAGATCTACTAGATCTTCTGCCCAAAGCTTTAAAATGTCTGTGTCCAAATCATCATCCGCTTCTAGCAGAGTACGATACCACAAAGAAACTTCCTTTTTAATAGGGTCGATTTTTATCGCCTGGTCTAGCCAGGAGTTCTCTTCCTCCTCCTCCCAAACCTGTCTGACCCACCAGGAGGAGACTTGATAGTATTTAAATCTAGTTAATTGACCCCTGGTGCATTGACTCAAGAGCTTCCCAGCTGGCTAAAGATGACGCCGACTTGAGATCCCCCCACCGGCACATCCCTGCTGCTTTCAAGGGGAGACTGAGCAGATCTTTTAGACACTCAGGGGTTCCTGGTGAATCCCAAATTGGTGCCTTGGAAGAATAGTAAGGAACTCCAAGTTTTTTCCGAATGAACACCGAGGTTCTTAAGGCCCCCAGCAAGATCTTCAACCTCACTTTTTTTTTAAACTTCGGGTCTCCATATTTAAACAAAAACTGATCCTGTCCCTCCCTCAGTACACTCAACATTGCCCCAAAAAGTATTCCTAATGGTGACCTATCCACTTTATTTAACAACATACGGAAGTTCTTAAAGTGAAATGCATACCAATATGTCATGAGATCAGGAAGAAATCAGCCCCCCCTTTCTCCAGCCTCCTCCTTAGCTTATTCCAGGATATCCTTGATCCCTTAGAGGACCAGATAAAGCTACCGATCTTCCCCTGCAATTTAGCTACCTCTCCTTTGTCGAAAGGTAAGGGTATAGAATTAAAAAGAAACGTAATCTTGGGGAGGACAATCATTTTAATAAGGTTAACCCTGCCATATATGTTTAAGGGTAAGTTCGCCCACCTAACTAACAACCTCCCAATCTCCTGACTTGCCTTCTTCCAGTTAACTCTAGGCACTTCCACTAATTTTTGCGTGATTATAATACCTAAATAGCGCATTTGCAACTTGATCCCCGAGGTTTGCCTAGGCTGATTCCATTCCATAATTTCGGTCTTCCCTCTGTTTACCTTATACCCTGATATCTTCCCAAACAGTTCCGCCTTAGCCATCAGGTTTGGGATGGCCACCTCAGGGTTAACCGTGTAAAGTATAAGATCGTCTGCATACAAAGCCAGCTTTGCCACTAAACCTGCGAACTTAAATGGAGAGATGATAGGATCCGCTCTAATCAGGGAGGCGAACGGCTCAATATAGAGATTAAATAAAAGGGGGGACAGGGGGCACCCCTGTCTAGTTCCCCGCTTTATATTAAACCAATACGATAGCTCCCCGTTGACCAATACCCTAGCTCTAGGCAAACAGTATAGGTTTTGGACAGCCCTTACTATATTCTCCGGGAACCCAAAGATCTTTAAAACTTCCCAGAGGTAGGGCCAGTGAACTTGATCAAACGCCTTGGCGGCATCAACAGCTACGACTGTTACGGGTAGATTATGGGCTTCCGCCAAATCCACAACCCCAAGCATCCCAAAGGTAAGCTCATTAAGCTGCCTCCCGGGGATAAATCCTCTCTGATCTTGGTGAATAACCCATTTAATAATCCGGGCGACCCTAGAGGCCAATATCCCCGAGAAAACCTTATAATCGGTGTTCAAAAGTGATATTGGCCTATAGGAGTCCACTGCTAAAGGGTCTTTATTGGGTTTCAGAATCAACGTTACCGTAGCCTCCGCCCAAGACAACGGGGCTTTTTCCCCTTCCAGCAATATTGCGTTAAATAGGCACTTCAGCACTGGTACTATACAATCAAGAAGTTTAGAATAAATCTCAACATGTAGACTATCTGGGCCGGCCGCCTTCCCACTCGCCATCTTTCTCACCTGTACCCGGACCTCATCGCAATGGTCAAGAGCTAGTGTAATTATGTGATTATGTTGCTTTAGCTTTTATCGCATATTAATGGATTAACACATTTTCCAATTCAAAAAAAGTTTTGTTTCTAGCTCAAGTGGATAAAAATACTTCCAGTAAATGTGCAACACAATTTGTATGTTTGATTAAGATAACTTTGCCACATAATTTGGTGTTCCATACCACATATCCATAGTAGCCCTGGCAATGGTAAAGCTCTGCAGAGTGGTGTGGTAGCTGTCACTATGATGATGAAATCCGTATTTCACAGGGGAAATATATGTATATCTGAGCTTGATAGATGCCTGTCACAGCAAGGGTTGAACCTCAAATATGAGGACAATGATGGGGAAGAGGGAAGAGGAGGCAATACATATTGCTTCTGCTTGACTCAGGGAGTGGTGGTAGGCTATGGCCTTGCAGAGTCAGCAGAAAGATGTGTTTTGTGGATGCTGTGCAAATGATTACTTTGAGGGGACTAAGGTAAATGAAGCTTAAAGGTTCTTAGATATGCATGTTACAATAGAGGCATTGTGATCTGAAGAGGACCGCTACAAATCGTATTCTTGACAGGGATTGACTGATGTGTCCAAACAGCAGAGGAATTTTATGTGCCATTTATGAGAAAGAAATCAGACGCTGGATCTAAGTGAAGGTTGCAGATGAAAACATTATTTATCCATTGTATTCTTTTATCTTCTAAATAAAACAGGTCAAGTGGAACAAATTAACTACAGATGTTTGCAGCAATCAAATTCTATGACAGAAGGTTATTGATTTCTGCTCATCCAAAATATTTTCCTAATCAGAGGTTTACATTTGTAAAGTGCAGAACTAAGGGGCTGATTCACAGAGGGAAATGAAACTTTTGAGCATTTTACACTTTTGAGTAAGTTTGCTACTTTTTGGCTATCCACAAAATCCGAGTGTAAAGTTGCTCAAAAAGTTTAACTTACATGTCTCACCCATGATAAAGGGGTGGAGCCAAATTTATCAGAGTAAGTTACTACTACTAAAGTAGGAATAAGTCCAGCACCACACATGACCACTGGTACTGCAACACCATCTTATAGAATAATGGAGTTAGGGACGTTAATAAAACCTCATATGAAATGATGCTAAATTAAACTAAATTATTTCAAATAGTTAAAAATATAAATAAATATAAGTTAACATTGAAACATATGTAAAAATGGTATATATTTATTGTTTAAATGTAAAATATTGTAATACCCTATTTTTAAGTTATGCCATTTCTTTACATTTTCTCTATTCGTAACCATAGGAAGACTCGACAGTTGGGGCAGAGATCTCCACATGATAAAGTATAGGGCAAAATATAATATATTTAACTCACAAATATATATTAAAAATAGTTTATATTAAATATTAATGTACATGAATTTAAAATTTTTAAATGAAGAACAAAATAAAGAAATGCTACACCACTATTAAATAATAAACCATTAATTGATGGCAATATATTAAATTAAAATTCTTTTCTGAAGTTTAAATTAAAAATAAGCTCCCACTTAAAGAAAAAAAATCGATTTTTTATGCATTAATAATTATTAAAAGTGGTGTATAAAATTAATTAAAAAACATTTCGTTCTGTTTTAATAAAAAATAATTTTACATCATTTTTTACACTCAAAATAAGTTATTACATGGGGGCGTGGCTTGGCCGGCTGCAAAATGGCCGCACTCTGAGTGGGCTCTGCCGGCCGAGCTACATAATTCGTCATCATCCTGCAGACAACTCCAATATCCCTGCCTTGGAACAGCATTTCCAGACTCGGCGTTTCAGGCGGAGTCGTACGATACCTCCCCTGGCACCAGGCGGCCGCTGTGGACCGAGAAACATCGCCCGACGTCGGCGCCGGTGCTGCGCGCCGAGGCCGGCCGGGTTCGACCCTACGCCATAGTCTCCTGAGCGGGGCTCCCCGGGCTCCCTTCTGCCTGCCGGACGACGGTGGACAACACACCGCGAGGTCCGGTGAGTGATGCCGCCGCGGGGGCAGTCTCTGGCGGGGTGGGGGTTTACGAGCTGTACCGCCTGGCCCGGGCCGCCGCGACTACGGTGCCACTCTCCCCCTTTGCCTGGTCGCGCTGCGGCCGTGGGCGCCCGGGCCTGGTGACGGGAGCGGTGAACCTCCCTGTGTCTCCGGATCTGGTTAATACCCATTGTGGGGGGAAGCCCGCCCGTCGCTCCCTCATCCTCAGCTCAACAGGGCCGCTCCTTCTCTCCCCTGCTGCCTGGTGCGGTCTGGCGTCTGGTTTTCGTTATCATGGGGAGGACAGATCCAAAACAGCCCAAAATTGCGTTTGACCAACGCAGATCGACTCGCCAGGACGGCGCCGGTTCGGACGGTGGTGACCCTGCACTCACCATGGAAGTGCCCCCTTCTCGCGATGACGACCTCAAGGCAATCATGCTTGATGTGAAATCAACGGTCACCGGTATCGCAACGCAACTGGACCTACTCTCTGCCCGTCTGGACTCGGTAAAGGCCCGTGTTGACTCCCACGACAATCGTCTCCTCCATGTCGAGTCAAGGGTCTCGGATGTCGAGGATGCCGCCACACAAGATCATCAGAAACTGTTGCAGATGGACAAACTTTTGGCGGTCATTCGTGAGAAAAATGAGGATTTGGAAGCGCGCTCCCGTCGGAGCAACCTTCGTATAACTGGGGTTCCGGAATCCACCAATATCTCCCGCATGGAGGACTTTGTGGAGCAACTCGTCAAGGAACTCTTCAGCGGCGCTCTTTCCCCAGTTTTTATTGTAGAACGCGCACATTGCTCCCTTGGCCCACGGCCTGGTCCCGGATTGCCGCCTCGCCCCATCATTGTGAAAATCCTCAATTTCAGAGATCGGGATGCCATTCTCCGCGCAGCACGCGACTTGGGCAAAATTAATCACCAAGGTAACTCACTTTCGTTCTATCCGGATTACACCCTTACTGTTCAGGCTGCCCGACGTGAGTTTCTTCCCGCAAAGCGGATTCTTCAAAAACATGAGGTCTCTTATTCACTGGCCTATCCGGCAAAGCTGAGGGTCCGGCAGGGCGCAAAGACGCTCGTGTTTCCTGATCCTAGAGATGCCCTTGCTTTTGCCAAGAAACTCGACAAATCATCCCGCTCTTCTCCCCCTAGCTCCCAGCTCGCCGACACTGGACACCTAAGTGATAATGACTGAAATGCTGTGACATGTACTCTGTTTTATCGTCAAATTGTTGTCTGATGTTCCTCTAGCTCGGCCACCCTGCTTTATTGCAGGGGTGTACGCTGAGCCCTGCCATGCCCTCACGGGATAATTCCCTCTTTTAATGGTGTTTCCCCTTTTCCCAGTTGCGGGTTCCTGGGGTGGGTTGGGGCGGTATCTCAGCCTGTTTGGGGGGTTGGAGTGGGTGCGGGGATGGGGGTCCTTGACTTTTCCCTTCCTAGTTGTGGGTCCCTGGGGTGGGTAGGGGTGGTATCACAGCCTGATTGGGGGTTGGTGTGGGAGCGGGGGCGGGGGATCTTTGGGGTTTTTTGTTTTGGGGGTGGGTTCGGGTGGTTGGGTGATGGAGGCCCGTGCTGAGCGACCTCCTAGCGAGGCAACGCGGCTCTTATCAGCACCGGCTTGTGTATCGAGCCCTTTCCTGCCATGGTCTTTCCCCCCTTTGGTTCACTTTCCTGTTGGGGGGATTGCATTGTTTGTTTTGTGGCCTCTTTCTGAAGCATTTGTTGTATTTTCGATTGCACTATTTCAATGTCATCCCCTTGATACCGCACCACTAGTTGCCCTTGTTGTCCACTACACTGTGCACGGCAGTTATACACGGACGCTGCTCTTTCCCATACCTTTTTCGCTTCTCTATCCCATGATGAAGCACCATGACTGATACTACACTTTGGACATGGAATGTCCCTGGGCTGAACGATCACCGTAAGGCACGTTTAGTCCACGCTCACCTCATACGGCACAAGGTGGACATTTGTTTCTTACAAGAGACCCACTTGTTACCGGCCACCTCCTCCAGACTCCTTTCCAGACATTGGGGTGAAATTCACTCTTCCTTCTATTCCAACTATTCCCGGGGGGTCTGCATTCTGTTACGCAAAGGGCTCCCATGGCAGACCTCTCAAGCGCACATTGATCCTGGGGGGCGTTTCGTTATCCTTCATGGCACCCTACGGGCCCAGCCTTTGACGCTTGCTGCTTTATCTGGCCCAAACTGCGATGACCCTGACTTTTTTGCACACGTCTGGCACCACATCTCATCTTTCGGCTCTGCAGCACTCCTCTGGGGGGGGGGATTTTAACGTAACACTTTCCGCCGCTCTGGACCGGTCAGGCACTCACGCTTCTCATCCGCGCGCTGCTTCGCTCCTCAGCTCCCGTCTCTCTGATAACTCCTTGTACGACGTGTGGCGTCATGCTCACCCTGCTTTACAGGAGGGCACCTGTGTCTCCGGTTCTCGCGGTTGCTGGTCCCGTCTGGACTTATGGATCACTACTCCGGATGCCTTGGTGTGGCTCACCTCTGTTGATCATATGGCGTGCACTCTCTCCGATCATGCCCCCGTTCGCCTCTGCCTCCGTCTCCCACATTCTCCTCGCCGGGCCTTTTCCTGGCGGCTTCCATCTAACGCGTTACGCGGTTCGGCCTTCAGTGACGAAATACAAACCGCAATCGTAAACTATTTCGAGCTCAATGTGGGGTCTGTGGACTCCCCGTCTACGCTTTGGGAGGGGTTTAAAACTGTTATCCGCGGGGAGTGTATCTCCAAGCAATCTGGCGTTCTTCGCTCCATCCGCGGCACTCTTGATAGACTGGAGGGGGAAATCAAGGCACTTGACGCCTCCCACGCCCTGGACCCTCGCCCGGACGTGCTTGCCCAGTTGCGGGGGAAACTTACTGACTTCGCCGATGAGGCTGGCAGAGAACTGGCGTTTCTCGGCAGAGAGGCGAGGGCACGCCGATTTGGCGAGGGTGATCGCCCTGGCAAAACCCTTGCCAACCTCCTTCGCCAGCCACGGGCGGCAACCTACATTACCGCCCTTCGGGACGGCGGCCCCGATCGTACCACCTCCCCTGAGGAAATTAAGGCACGCTTCACTACTTTCTATGCACAACTCTACACGGCCGGATCGGTGCCGCCGCGGGAGGTACTTGACCAATATTTCGACACCCTTCAGCTTCTTTGGCTCGGAAATTCTCATCGGGAATATCTTGATGAGCCCTTCTCTAAAGAAGAGATCCTCGCGGCAATCAACAGCATACCCGGTGACAAGGCCCCCGGCTCGGACGGCTTGCCGGTTTCCTTTTATAAAGCTTTTGCCCCGCTTTTGGTTCCCCATTTAGCCTCCATGTATAATGAATCTTTCGAAATAGGTTTGTTCCCCCCGTCGCTGCGCGAGGCGGTGTTGACTCTGCTCCTTAAACCGGATAAATCACCCGAGCAGCAAGACTCCTACCGTCCCCTATCCCTCATGAACACAGATAATAAAATTTTCACCAAATTGCTCGCTTCACGTCTCCTACCTCTCATGCCGCTCGTCGCACGCCCAGATCAGTCCGGCTTCATTCCCAGTCGCGCGACCTCCCATAACCTCCGGACCATTTTTTCCGTTATACATCAAATTAATCCCGCGCTCCCGGCAGTCGCCACCCTTCTCGACGCCACCAAGGCCTTCGACACCTTGGAGTGGCCTTTTCTGTTTTATCTCCTCCCCCGGTTGGGCTTCAGCCAAGTTTTCTTACGCAAAGTACAGCTTCTTTATACTCTGCCTACTGCCCGTCTCCGCATTAATGGACAGGTCTCTGAGCCCATTCCCATTGGGCGCGGTACTCGGCAGGGTTGTCCGCTGTCCCCCATGCTCTTTGCAATCGCCATGGAGCCCCTCGCAGCTCGTCTCCGGCAACACCATACCCAGAGAGGCATTGGTTTTGCGGCCCGCGCTTTGCTGGTCTCCATGTATGCGGATGACGTCACTCTTTATGTCCGCCATCCCCAGGAGAACCTCAGCCCACTGGTCCGTGAGGTGATTCGCTTCGGTGGCTATTCCGGACTCCAGGTCAAGTGGAGTAAGTCAGTACTATTTCCTCTCACGGATGCCACAACACCCTTTGCTCCAGACTATCCCTTTATGTGGGCATTGGAGCCCACTAGATATTTGGGTATCTGGTTGAGCAGGGACGTCGATGAACTTTGGAAAGTTAATTTTGGTCATGCTGTGGACTGGGTCGAGTCTAAGATTCCTCTCTGGAATCGGCTGCCACTTTCCCTAGCTGGGCGCATCGCAATCGCCAAGATGGTGGTACTTCCGAAGTTTTTATACTTATTTGTCAATATCCCCATCCCTTTAACCGCTCACTTTTTTCGCAAGATCCGCTCTCTGATCATCACCTTAATTTGGGCCAGTCGGCAACCTCGCATTGCCTACAGCATCCTCACTCTTCCAATGTCGCGTGGCGGGCTTGGCGCCCCAGATTTCAAGCTGTATGCTCTCAGTGCTCAAGCCAGTTTTATTCACTTTTGGCTCCACCCCACTCCGTTTCAACCTCACGTCGCGGTAGAGGCTGACCTCGCTGCCCCGTGGCCGCTCATGACTGCTCTATTCGCTCCGGTGAAACTCCTTCGCACTGAAATAGATACAGTTGAGACCCTGCGCTGGGCCTGGGACGGGCTTCGCAGATTTTCTGGCTCTGACATGCTTTCCGTGAATAATATGCCACTCGCACATCACCCTGCCTTCCCTCCTCTTCATTCTTCCGGGATGATCAAGCACGCCACTCGTCTGGGCCTCTCCACAGTCTCGGATCTATACCCCGGGGACACTTTCTTTTCCCTCGCCGCTGACTCTGGCCCCATGGATACTCTGTTATATTATCAACTTAGAGCTATCTGCAGGAAGCTTCACCCCACATTTCCCCAGCCTCCCCCTTCGATGGCCTCTCTCGATCTTCTTTATACATCTTCCTCTCCTAAAAAACTGGTCACAAAAATCTACGCTTACACGCTAGCAGCATCTCCCATCTCCACGGACCGGGCGCACGTTGCATGGGGCGCTGACCTGGGAGCCGAAATTTCCGAGGCCGATTGGTTATACTGTTGTAATCAAATCAAACGCCTCTCCCCAAACTATCGGCTGCGCCTTATCCATTTCAAGTACCTCCATCGGCTATATCGGTCCCCCGCCCAACTACATAAGCTTGGACTGATTGCCAGTGATAGATGCTTGCGCTGCTCGGCGCCCGCGGCTGACTTTTCTCATCTCGCCTGGCTGTGCCCCCGGGTCTCGGCATATTGGCGCAAGGTATGCGCCGTGATCTCCATAATCACCTTGTCTCCGATTCAACCTGACCCTTTGCTCTGCCTCTTGATTGATTGATTGATTGATTGCCTCTTAGGCTTTGTTAAATTTTGCCCGGACGCCACTCGTCGCTTGACTGCCATGTTGCTGGTCCTCGCGAGGCGCAGGGTCTCCATGTGCTGGGGCCGCGGGCTGGCGCCCAAGGTTGCTCTCTGGCTTGAGGACGCTTCTCGCTGCCACACTTTACTGGCTGAGTTTTGGGACCTCCAGCTGGCCAGGTCCCGTCCGATTGACATTTGGGGTCCGCTTGTAACCTATCTCTCAAGTCCAGACTCACAGCGCCCTGCAACCTCTCCCGCGCTCCCCGCCGGCGCCCCGCCCGCGGCGGCCGCCGGTGTAGGTCCATGAGCTGTCTCCCAGCGGTTCCCGTCCCCCTCCTCTCCACCCCCTGCCTTTCTGCCCTACTGATGGTGCGCTTTTCTACTGTATATTTCACTCCCTCTGTGCTTACAGGTCCTGGTCTCCTAACACTGTCCCCAATGTGCCATAGGTTCATGATTGTCTTTATTGTATTGCATTGTCATGATGTGCGTCCTTCATAGCACTGGTGGAATTCTGTATTTGTACTGTGCACTATTTCTCAAATAAAGGTTTTTTGGAAAAAAATAAAAAATAAAAAAAATAAGTTATTACATGTTTTCTAATTAAAGACTAAATATGTACTATTTTTATATTTGTTTAACAAGATTTAAATTCATTCATATTATTAACTAATTTAGGTAATTTAATTTAAATTAAGATTATTTTCTATTGGGTTTTATTTTAAGACCCTACCTCCATTATTTTCTTTAGGAGGGTGTTGAAGTGCCAATAATGGGCCACATGCTTTGCTGGATGTAGTGCTGCTTTTTTTTAGCAGCAATTTAATCTTGGATTTTGGAAATAGCCAAAAGTAGTAAACTTACTCGAAAGTGTAAGATACCTTTGTGAATCCCACCCCATGTCTGTATCTCTGGGTGGTAATCGGTGGGAAAAAAGTTTGCAAGTGCTTTTTCACTTCGTCAAATATTTTTGCTTGACCAAATCTAAACAGGTGTCTTTGATCATGTGAAAATAGAATTCACAAAATAATTACTTGATTACTCCTGGGAAAACTGTGACTTTCAGCTTCTCAAGAGTACTTATGCAAATGTTTCGTAATTCCAGAAAAGTGGGAAACCATACAGTAAAATTTCAACACATCTTTCAAGCTGGACCCACTGTGTCTCCATTTTGATTATTGGGTCTAACATTCTGATCCTGTGTCCCTCTTATGTAGTCACTCACTAAAAATGTAACTCTACCCATCGCTATAAGTATAGACTACATAAGTGGAAATGGACCATGATCCACTTATCCATGGCTAAAATGTATGCTGGTTGAGCCCACCCCTTATTTGCAATAGTGGCAGGGCTTATCTGATGATATTCAAAAGCATAGACATAGAAAAAAGCCTGTGTCCGTATGTGTAGGTGTTGGCATGCATAGAGCTAGGTCGTCCATTGCACCTGTTAGTGACAGGTAAGTAAATTTCCGTGCAAGAAGTATGGTGAAAAGGCAGTGCTGTGGTTTTCAGTAAAAATGCCTTATCAGCTGGACGGAGATGTATTTTTAAGCTCTTTGATTTCGAGCAATATATTGCTATACTGCTGAGTAACAGCACTACTGCAATTTGTTGAGCAAAAATATTTTTCATTTCAGGAGTACCAAGATAGCGTGAACAACCTAGTGATTTCCGAAACGGAGCTAAAGCAAGTAGCTTACATTTTTAAGTGCAACAAGTCTACGCTACAGATCAAAGGCAAAATAAATTCAATCATAATTGGTGAGTAGCCTTTTCTGCTAGGACAGTTTTGTTTTAATCCAAAGCTAGTGAATTAAAATGCGAAAAAGTTTTCAGAAGATTTGGCTGGTGGTTACAGCGAGAGTGGCTAAGCGAAAAATTGCACGAGCTTGCGACACAGCGACCCCCCCTTCGAATCGAAGACTGGGAGTCAGATTTGGACTGGTGCAGGCGTAGCAAGTGGTCTATCAAAGCAGGTACAATATAGTGAAGTGGTTGTAAGTCGCGGAGGTGTCCTTCCTCTTTCAATGGGATAATTCGCTAGTGCCAGATATCACCATAATGGGAGACCCCTGACCCACTGGAAAACAAATTAAACTAGGGTAAAGGACAGAGCTGGTACTAGGGTGTGGTGGTCAATCCTGTATCCCAATGGATAGCCAATGAAAAATCGATCACAAGTCTTTGCTAAGATGGAGTCCAGTTAGTTAATTTTTATTATCCATCCAAATAGCTTTGGTGAACCAAAGTATAAAGGAAAGAAGTGCAAGGCACATGTGTTTCACCACCTGTGTTGCGCAGGCCTGGAGCTTTTTTAAAGGCTGAAAAAAGTACATGAGTATGCAACTAAACACCATAATAAGTCCCAAAGTGTACAAACATTCAATATTTCAGTATACAGAACATGAGAACCCATTATATGTTCCTTTCCCAAAGGGTCAGACCACACCGAAGAAATTTTGTATACAAAGTAGACATAGGTAGTTGCAAAAATAACCCCGAAATCGTCTGAGTCAAATAATGGTAACAAAAAAACATAAGACATTGTGATAAATTGAACATCAGACAACAGAATGATTAAGCAAAAAAATAAATAAAAAATAGTACAAGACCATTATTATTTGACACATGTCCTATATACAGATTCAGTGGTACACAGTAGGTCCAGTGAAATATCCAGAAGGCGTCGGGTTGATCACACATGGTATATACCATGGAATCAGGGAAAGAAAAGAGGGAATAGTAGTCAAGTAAAGAGATAAAAACAGAAGCCGATTCAGTTTAGGCACTTTACATTTTGCAGGGTTATTGATAGTGCAGACACTGATAACTAGTGTACTCGGTACATTGTGCGCAATCTGGTTAGAAAATAGAGGGTCCGTGCTGGAATTCGGTGCCGTGTGGTAGTAGAGGTTAACAAAAATCAGGGGGCGTGATAATTAGCCTGTGAAATGTAAAGTATCAGTATATTGTACCAAGTGCGCATGTGCAACCTAGAAGCTAATCCAACCCCAGGGGCCACTGCAGTCATGCATTTGGAGATAAAGTCAGAGGATATTGTAAAATCCGTAATCCGGTCGAAGGTACACATAAACAACAAAGTGTGTTTGTTTCCTGAAAATAATTGGGTAACATAAATATAGCGTGGACAAACTGTTATCAGTAACAGTATATGGGAGGAGTCAAGCAGTACTTACTAAATCTCTCAGCCCTCATGGAAAAGGCGCGAATACTGAGGCCCTATGCTGCGTAAAGGTCTAGAAGAAGGAGGGGAAAGAAAAGGATCAACATCGGGCCGATAAAACACTAAATCAAGCGCAGTATAGAGAGACGGGGATATGGGCCGTAATGGCCATCAGGAAGAATTGTACCTGAAGTGCAGAGTTTATCGGCCTGATATTTCTCGTTTGTATTCCTGTGGTCCCTGGTGTGCATTGGCATGGACTCCACAAATATTCCGGTGGTGTGTAAAGGAAGTGTAGTTTGACCCCGAAGTGATCAAAATAAAATATGTACATTTGCGCGCGGTGAAGGCCATCTTAGAGTGGTGTGGGTCATATCAGATGTGAAAGAACAGTACATTGGAAAGAGTATTAGCAAAAAAATAAAGCAGGAGGAAGGAGAGAAAGGGTTAAGAAGGGTGTCATATTGAGAACCAATTGTTATCACAGGACACAGGTGCAGACATCATACACGTTAAATATTATCATAAAGTTAGTGTTATTGGTGCGGGTCATGATACATTCAGATAGCAATATAGATGTAATAGTACAATCTCTACTGCCAATTCAGGCCAATAGTATTCGCTTAGTCCTCGATATATCATTCAATTTGGAAATGTTCATAATACTTCCTATAACACTATATGTAAGCATAATTGTTCAATGGTATTATTAATACTGTAACATATTAAATATGAACCAAGTTACAATCAAATACCCAATGGTTTAAGGCAGTTTCATGCATCTTAAGGTACGAGATTCACAATTTGGTAATGTATAACATTGAGTATAGACACTTATATAAGCATAGTACAAATCCTAATTATACGGTATAGGAATCTCTTGTATTTTCATGATCAAATGTCCATCATTGACTATATCCATAATTAGGTCATTCCTAACACAGAGTATGGACATGTGTAGGATTAGTACATCTCCTCATTAATATAAAAACATATTAAGTGCAAACCAAGCCACGTGTATATCACAGTTTCTAAAGAAGTTGGTCACATATTCAAGTGCAAATATCCATAGTTCAATTTATCACAATGTCTATAATACTTATGTTTTTTTGTTACCTATATTTGACTCGGACGATTTCTGGGTTACTTTTGCAACTACCTATGTCTACCTTGTATAAAAAACTTCTTTGGGTGGGGTCTGACCCTTTGGTAACTGAACATGTAATAGGTTCTCTTGTTCTGTATACTGGAATATTCAATTTCTGTACACATTGTGAATTATTATGGTGTTGTTTGTATACTCATGTACTTTTTTCAGCCTTGAAAAAGCTCCAGGACTGCATGCCACAGGGGGCGAAACACATGTTCGCTGCACTGTGTTGCTTTATACTTTGGCTCACCAAAACTACTTGGAAGAATAATAAAAATTGATAAACTGGACTCTATCTTAGCAAAGACTTGTGATCGATTTTTTATTGGCTATTCATTGTGATAGAGGATTGACCACCACACCCTGTTATCAGCTCTGTCCTTAATCCTAGATTAAGTCTATCAAAGCAGGGGCTGCCCTAGGAAGTGGGAAAAGGTGTGGGGCAACTGGCGCACCTTTCAGGGTTACTGAATATGTGGGTGTGGTGCTGGGGAGGACGAGGGTGGGTACTGAACTTTTCGTGTTTTACCTGTTGTGGACTCCAAAACATTTTGAATTTCATACAGGGTCTATTTCAAATGTATAACCATGTCATATTTCTGACGCAGTATGCTCTGATCAATTATATACTAAACGACGGCTTCAAATACCGTCTTAACTTTATGCTGAGTGATATTTAATAAAAAGAGTTTTTAAAAAATGAGAAAAAGTTCAGCATGGATAGGACAGAAACCTAACTGCATCATTTGCTTGTTTTCAGACAACTGTAAAAACTTGGCCTTGTGTTCGACAATGTTGTCGGTATTGTTGAAGTCATTAATTCAAAGGATGTTCAAATACAGGTAAGAGTATTCTTTCAACATTTATTTGTTTACTTTCCAAGCTTCAAAGCATGAGTCTGCATGGTTTGTTGTGGTGGCAGGGGCATACAACATCTAGCTGCTGCTGTTTGTCCTTCATCTATTGTGGCACCTTTCCTTGATCTCAGCATGATGGTGATCTCTGTGTACCCTCCCACTGTTTCCATCATTTCTAATTGTACTAGACCACTGTGACTGTTCCCTGCTTTGCTCATAAACTCTGCATCCTGCAGTTTAGATGTCAGTGGTGCATTGTCAGTTTAGCTGTTCAACAGGGAGCACCTCCCCTAACCCACCTCTTTTTTGTTCTCTCCATATTCTTTCCTCTAAGGCATGAGGTAGACCCCTGTATATGGAACTTGCTGGCTTTTGGGGCTTCACCATATTCTGCCCCAACTCACACCCTAAAGCATCTCCCTTTGGTCTCACTAACTGTTATGCTTTGTCTGCTCCTGTGTCACTTACCGTTGTCCTTCACCCCTGCATTGTCACGTTGCCCCCCCGATCTCACTGCCCAGCATGTGGCATATGTTACGTATGCATCAGAACCAGATGAAGTAAGCCAGATACAGCTACTTCAAAAATTAATAGTAGTTATAGGAAGCATGAAAAGGCACTGGCCATTTTTAGGTCGAGCCTCGAGTAGCGCGCAAGCGCTGCTCTGCGAGACTTATAGTTAGGGAGTTTGAAAAGCTGACCAGACGCTCGTGCGTCATGGCCTTTTCCCTGCGGTTACGCGCGCGGCACACATCTGTTTCCAATTATCGTGCCCAGACGCGGGTGCAATAATTGGAAACACATGCCGGCCGTGCGCGTAATCGCAGGCAAAAGGCCATGACGCACGAGCGTCTGGTCAGCTCTGCAGGCTGCCGCGCTCGCTCGTCTACTTTACAAGTATGGCATGCTCCAGGGGCAGGGAGGTCCGAGCGTTTATTCCCTCATTCAAAGAGTAAGTCTAGCTCCTCGACCTCTCGGACTCCTGCACCGGGCAATTATCACAATCAACAGACCTCTCGCCTGGGCACTAATGCTTTAATAGTGATTACCTGGATACTGTACTTGGACATTTCACATACGCGTGGCAAAGTTCCTTGAATACACTCCCGGGCACCTTTCACCTGCTCTTTGTCCACCTGTAGGCATGCACGGACAAGTGCTGCCACAATGCAACGCGGGGACACGGATAACAATGGTGCCAGCAGCAGTGACTGGCGCAATCAAGGTAACCTGCACACTGCGGCATCCTGCCCTGCCCCTGTAACGGAACAATTCGTCAGGCTCATTGCAGACCCCGCCCCGGCACCGATCTCGCTGGGATCTTTAAATGAGCAGTTTAGTTTATCACTTTAGGAGGATTGAAGATTCCTGATGTGTTCACTGTGCATCGCCGCCACTCCGAGACGTTAGCCTGCGAGTCCCCATGTGGCAAATGCTTGTTTTAGATTTACAGCTGCATGTTAGAGGATTCTGTTTCTGAAGTGCACCATTGTTCTCTCTTTTCTCAAACTGCTACCCACTTACAAAAACGCAATCCGTTTTTTGTCAATAAATATTGATACGCGTGCTCTGCTAATGCACCAGTTAATTTAAAGGCAGGCATTGCTATTTCCAGATTTATGATGAGTGCAATCTGCTCATAAGAAGGGAGAGGGTGATTAAACAGCTGCCCTCAGGCAACAGGCGCACTCTGGATTTCATCCAGCGCCAGAATATAACATATTGGAATAGTGGAGAAAATGGACGGAAAAGCAGCTTCTTGTAGTACATAGAGGGGGTGGTAAAATATCCGGCTGACGCGACACAACTCTCATTTCTGGATTATTATTTGCGTGACCCTTTGAACGCGGGCGATCAAACACCCAGGCAACCATTGGAGCACGTCAGCATATTTCGCTCAAGCGGGTACACAACCTCACAGCTCCGTATGGCTATGAGAGAAGTGGACAACTTACACAGTCATAGACAGCCTTATATATCTTTCTGCTGGAACAAGTGTAGGTGGGAATGGGTATGAAAAATTAGCAGCTGCCTAGGATGATTAATAATCCCAGGATGATATCATGTACTAGTCAGGACCAGTACCTCTGGAAATATGTATACATGGCATGCAAAACATATATATATAAGGATTACTCATTAACTCCCACCACTCATCAGTAATCCCGTGGTCAACAGAAATAAAGCAGAACTGTACATAACTTGCGTCAGACATATAAACATAGACACGCCTGTGGTTACAGAGTCAGGCGCTCACTTGATTAATCATCTGGATATGGAACAAAAGGTCGCACGTCCTGTATCAACAATAATTTGTAGACATAAGCAATTTATGCAGCTGGCTGTAATACATGTGATATCAGTGAATAGGAATGTTAATCATTGACCGTTTGTTAAATGCATCCTGCCCTACTTGCGTGCTAGCAAGTAGAGAACAAACATATGCTCTGGGGTCTTTTGACGTATCCACTTTGTTCTGTGTAGCTGAAAGGAGCACATTATTTTGTGCTGAGGAGACAAACTAAGAAAAGCTTACCACAAAATGGTGGCTATAATAATATAAAATGGTGGAGCTTACGTCCATTATAAAATCTGTATTTCCACAATCGACCCTTTGGACGCAAGGTCCAACATTGTTATCGACTCCTAATGTACGTGTTCATATATTGGCCGACTGTTACTATAGTGGGCCTCATGGCGTTCATTAACATAATCTACTGCATTTGGGAGGGAGGTGGCGTTGTCCGAAACATCAATATCCATCAATTGTTGAGTCACAATATCCCTCATTATAAGAGCGTTAGTCAGTGTCACTGGAGGGACTGGGGGTGGTTTCAGCAGTCGCCCCAAACACTGGCAACATATGGGTAGGCAATTAATGAAAACACAGCACCCAATTACTACGAGGAATATGGTCACTAGGAACATCCCTATCTTCCAACCCCATGCCGATAGAGTGTTCCAAAAAGAGCCCGCCGGATCCCAAGAGCCAACATCACTATGGGCCTGGGCCCCTATATCATATAGTCTTTTGACAGCTTCCCTAACTGATGTGGAGGAGTCAGGTATATACACGCAGCAGGACACCCCGATCACCCTACAGACTCCACCCCGTTCTGCCAACATCATATCTAGAACCATCCGGTTCTGAAGGGAAACCAATCTGACAGCCTTGAGCTCCACTGTGATGTTCTCAATAATCCCTGCTGTCTCCTCTACAGTTGCTTCCAATAAACGGGATAACCTGCGAATATTTCTGGAATTTATGGCAGGGCCATACCAAGGAACAAAGGCCTTCAGCACATCACCAGCTATCTCTGATACTGTATCTCCTTGATCAACACTCCTCTTACCCCTTAGTGTTTTGGAGGCTCTATTTACCTCCTTTGTACTTTTGATAGACATCGCTGGTGTCACAAGACCTAGATGACAACAGCCACCCCAATTCACTGGTAGCCAAGTATAGGCCCTAGAACCACAAATGAAATAAACTGAGTCACCGATATAAAGTGGAACTGTCATTTCCTGAGCAGCCATCTCAAATGTCATATTACAATTGGTACTATTCCCCATGTCGGAAGTACCATTACTTCTGATACATATACTCCCAAGTACACTACGCTGCCTCATTTTCAAAAAGGGTATTTCTCTGGCATCTCTATGAAGCGGAGGTGTACTTTCATTGTGTACCAAAAATAGTGGGGTGAATATATTAGAAAAGGGGAACGTTGCATTAGGTAAGACAACTTCAGTGCAATTTCCTGCCTGGAGGATGTCATCTTGATATCGGTTGTATAGTGATACAGTTGATGTTCTGGTGGTAGAACGGGAGGTGACCAAGTTTCCAAGGACCCCTATTAGCTCAACCTTCAACATCACGGTATGTAACGCATAACAGGATGCTTCAAACGGCAGGGGTACTTGGAGGAGGGGTAGTCCTTCGTCTACATATGCCGGAAATTGCATGCATATCCAACAATTATTTTTTTAATTACTTGATGAGTCTGATGAAGTAGGGTAAGAAAAGAATTATGACGCATTTCCTCCCTGTGATCCATATCCTCAGGTGCTACAGTAACTGAGGGGACCTTGTCAGAGGGAAGCGGGGCTGGTTTTGCTATAGGGTGATAAAGCTCTAAAAGATAGAGTAAGCCGATTACCAAAGACATTACACAAAATAACACACATAACATGCATAGTTTGGAGTACCAACGCCTCTTTTTGTTCATTGTAAGGGTGGAATAGGTATCTTCCATGTCTGACGAAAATACGGTCCCAGATAGCAATACGGTTAGAGATAATGCTTAAAAACTTCGAAATATACAATCTCACTTAGATGTGATAGTTCAACAGTGTTCGTTATAGGCCTCACTGTTACAGGCTCTACAGATCTTTGTCGGCAGTGTCCTTATTTTACTAACCTCACTGCACAAGTTAGTCCTTTAAAGTTGGCACTACCCAGTGCGTGGCAGTTGGTGCTTGCTCCGTCCTAAGCACTCTTCAGTTTCCTTGGGCGTAGATTATATCCTGATACAGTTCGTTGATCGTCGATGTGGGTAGGAGGGCAATCACCAGTTCTTCGGTCAGAACGGTCCTCTTCCGGGGGCAATTTTGGCCAGAATGGTGGTGCTCTTTTCACATTCGATAAATGAATCCAGTTTTTGTGTCCATCACATCGCACTGCTGTTTGTGTGACTAACAAAACTTGAGATGGTTCCTTCCATCTGGGTTGTAGGCTGTTTTTCCTTACAAAGTTCTTGGTCAGGACCCAGTCCCCAGGCCGGATGTCATGCACTTCTCCTTCCAAAGGCGGGGACCAAGTGTCTCTGACCTGTTGGCGAATGGTAGACAGAGCAGTAGTTAATTCTTTACAATAATCCAATAAAGCAGAATGTGTCAATTCTTGCAACTTTGATGGAGAGGCAAACCCATATACATTTGCGGGTCTCCCCATGACAAGCTCATATGGGGAGAGTCTGTTTTTGGATGTAACAGTTGTTCTCATAGAGAACAAGGCTATTAGGCAAAGCATCTACCCAGCTGAGAGTACTTGATGCACATATTTTTTGCAGTTTATTTTTTAAGGTAGCATTGCAACGCTCTACAAGCCCTGCTGATTTTGCATGATAAATTGAATGGAATTTCTGTTTTAGCCCCAGTCCTTGACATACTAGATCCATTATTTTATTCGAAAAATGTACTCCGTTATCACTCCACAGACTTTTGGGCAAACCGTAGCGAGGGAAATACTCTTTCAGCAGCATTTTTGCTGTACTCAAGGCGGTATTATCTTTCAAAGGGAATGCTTCCACCCAATTGCTAAAACTGCATATGACAACTAAAACATATTGTTTTCCATTGGCAGGGGGCATCTCGATGAAGTCCATCTGAAGACATTCAAATGGATATTCTGGCAATCTGAAATGACCAGGTGGTACTTGTATCCCTTTTCCCACGTTATGAAGAGCACAGATCATACAATTTTTAGACAGTTTTACAGCTGTCTTTCTTATATTTTTGTTCTCCCATATTTTCTCAATTGTATTTGTCATCCCGTCAGCTCCCAAATGTGCAGGACCATGGACCATCTGAAGTATGGGCAAGAGAAAACTATCAGGCAGGACCCATTTCTGTCCAAGTGTATTCATCCAAGCCCCAAGATGTGTGTCAAAATAATAACCTTCCTTTACCCACTGCTTTCTTTCTTCTTCACTTGCAAAAGCTTGAATCTCCCTTATCTGCGTGTAAGGATCAACTTCTTTTGTCTCCTCATCTGCACTCGACACTACATATGTTAACGTGTACTCATTTAATGCAGTATGTCTTGCTGTTTCATCGGCAAAGGCATTTCCTTGGCCTACATGGTCTGTGATTATCTTGTGTGCACTACACTTTATGATAGCCAACTTAGTTGGTAATGCAAGAGCATTTAATAATCTTGTAATCAAGGTGCCGTGCTGTATTTTAGCACCTCCAGATGTAATATACCCTCTTTCGGCCCATAAGCGTCCAAAGTTATGAGCCACCCCCAAGCGTACTGGCTGTCAGTGTAGATGTTTACCACTAACTTCTCTGAAAGTTCACATGCTCTAGTTAGAGCAATTAATTCAGCTGCCTGAGCAGACATCTGTTGTATTTTACATGTTTCAACAATTGTTTTATTGGTTGTTATTGCATAGGCTGCCGAGGTGGTTCCATCTGGTCTCTTTAGACAAGAGCCATCCACAAATAGTGTTCCATCGACCTTAGACAGAGGTACATCTACCAAATCTACTCGACCTTTCGTTTCAGTTTCAGTGACAATCACACAATCATGTTGTACTTCATCCTGCTCCGAAGGGAGAGGCATCAGAGTAGCTGGGTTTATAGTGTTGCACCGCTGCAAGGTCACATTAGTAGCCATTAATATTAGTTCATAATGAGTCAATCTAGCATTAGTTAAATGCTGCGTCTTGGTTTTGTTTAATAGTATGTCCACTGAATGAGGGACATAAACCATAACGGGATGTCCTAGTACAATAGAGTCTGCCTGTTTTACTGCAGCAGCCGCCGCAGCAATATTTCTTAGGCAGTTCGGTAGGCCTCTGGCTACCGGATCCAATGTTGAAGAAAAATAGGCACATGGTCTATTCTTCTCTCCATTTTTCTGTGTTAGTACAGCCATTGCGCACCCTTCTCTTTCATGTACGAACAATGCAAAGCTTTTAGTATAGTCTGGCGTACCTAAAGCAGGTGCATTGCATAGAGCAGATTTTAAAGCCATGAAGCTATCGTGATGTTCATTCTCCCAAGGGACGGGATCTTGCACATCCTTGTGAGTTAAGGACAATAATGGTTTGGCCAGAAAAGAAAAATTTGGTACCCATTGCCTACAAAAGGAGACCATTCCCAGAAATGCACGAACATCCTTTTGAGTTCTAGGTCTTGAAATGTTCTGAATGGACTGTATTCTGGCAGGTGAAAGCCTCCTCCCCATTCGACAAGAGGTGACCCAAATAGGTTACCTCCTGTCGACAATACTGTAGTTTAGCTGGCGAAACCTTATGTCCATGCAAAGCGAGAAATGTTAAAACATCATGCGTAGCCTGCTTACAAATATCTTCTGTTTCAGCGGTGATTAATAAATCATCAACATATTGCAGTAATACCGTACCTGATGGCATAACACAGTTATCCAGTTGTTTTTTTAATGCCTGGCTATAAATGCTAGGGCTTTCTGTATACCCCTGTGGAGCTCGACAGAATTGATAGGATCTCCCTTGGAAACTAAAACTGAACAAATACTGACTATCTGGGTGTATGGGAATGCTAAAGAAAGCATTTTTTAGATCAATCACAGTGAACCACTGGGCTGAAGGTGGTACAGACGAAAACATTGCAGTAATGTCGGGTACAACAGGATATTGTGGTTCCACTATTTTATTAATGGCTCTCAAATCAACAACCATCCTATATTTGACCTGTTCTGTTCCATCATCTCGTTTAACTACAGGTAAAATGGGACTATTACATAGGCTACTTGTGACTTCTCTTATTATTTGTCGTTGCAGCAAGTCTGATATCACTAATTTCAATCCTTCCTCTCCTTCTTTTGACATTTTGTATTGGGGAATGCGGGGTAATTTAACATTTTGTTTTACTTTAATATGTACTGGCTCAATATCCATTCTTCCTACATCGTTTGGTCCATGTGCCCACAACTTCGGATCAATATCCCGAAGTTCAGGTGGTAAGGTATTTTTGTCTGCAACAAGATACTGCTTAGATAGTGCTGATTTCTTGCAAGTCAGATAAACACCATCTGGTGTACAATATATGGTAGCATGCATCATTTTTAAAGCCTTTAAACCTAGTAAGTTAAGTGAACATTTCTCTGTTAATACAAAGGGCATGCTCCCTGTTATGGGGCCTATAGTGAAGTCCAATGGTCGCGAAATGGGGCTTGTTACAACAGCATTAGAAAATCCCACCGACTTATCTAATTTTCCCGAGAGAGGAGCATGGGGGAGCAAGCGGTGGGAAATAGATGTGTTAGTGGCACCAGTATCTAGAAGGAACACTCTTTCTTCACCTCCAACCATCATTGTTACATATGGCCCTGAAGAATCTACTGGTATTTGCACTCGCTCCCTGTCCTCTCCTGGGCATCCCTATTGGGTCCAATCCTGATGATCATCATCCTGCGCATAATCCTGTGTAAAATACGCATTATTCCTTTGGTCGAAATAATTTGTCTGGTCGGTGTCATTATAATTTCTTTGTTGTCCTCTACCTCTTCCTCTGTCTGCGTGGGGAGTTGTGTTCCCTCTGTAAGTATTGGCATTATTTCTCATAGTCTGACCCTGGCCCTGTAACGAAGGGCACTCATTCTTCCAATGACCCTCCTGATAGCAATAGGCACATGTATTGTAGCCTAACCCTGCTCTCTGTTGCGCCGGAGCTGAAGCAGCTCGACCAACCCCTCGACTACGTCCACCTCCCCTCTGAAAGTTTGTACGTCCTCTTGTCCTTCCCCTATCAGGAAAAGCTTGCTGCATCAATGCTTTTGTTTTTAACTCCTTCATTTGCTTATCCTTTTTTCCCTTTTCTGCATTTCTCTTATTCTCATAGTAGCAGGCCATGGTCAATAATTCAGCTGGGTCTTTAGCAGTCCAGGTGCTTTCGTACGTCTTTATACTATCTGATAAGTCAGGTAGAAGATTATGAACAAACTGATTAGCAAAGATACGCTTCCCTTGTATAGTCTGTATATCTTGCCCACTGTATGCTTTAAAAACCTCCTCTATTCTACTAAAGAAATCGGTAACTTCCTCTCCCTCCTTCTGTCGACATGCCGTCATCTTATCCCAATCCACCTTTTCTCTGGGCAATATTTCCTGCATACGTGTTATAATATGCCTTGGTAAGGCTATTAAGGACGGTGGCACGGCTCCTCCTGCTAATCTGTCATTATCATCACCGACTATGGTTGGCCAGTGAATGGTTGCGCAGTTATTATCCCTAACTGGACGCCATATTTCTTGAGGTACCAAGAAATCAAACAAAAAATCAATATCTTTTAGTATCATGGGTGTTAAATTAATGGCAGATTCAAGTTGCTCATAAAAGAGCCTTGGATTTTTTCTAGGATCAGGTAACTCCTTTCTCATGGCTAACAAATCAGCCCTAGTCCAAGGAGTATGAACATATTGTGGGATAGGGGGATGATTCCCTGGCCTTGGATCAGGAATTGGATGTACCTCTCTCATAGGGTAAGCTGAAGTATCACCACTAATTTCTGGGCCATAATGTTGGTGGATATGTTTTTGTGTGGCACCACATATAATGATATCTAGCTCCTTTTGGAACTGATAACAGTCATTAAATGCACTTCTACATTGTGCGATAGTTAATGTGGAGTGCTCACTATCCCTCCATACTTTGTTTAACCATTCTGGTGACGTAAAAACAACGGTACTATCCTCTAATAAGAGGTAACAGTGATCAAACAATCGTGTCACCATACTATTAATGACAAAATTTTTGGCTCTTAATTCCTGCATCCCCTCAAATGTGTCCCAGGCTTCTCTTTTAGTTATTTCCCCTTGGTCCATCCATTTCTTGGTCATTATCTTTATAGCGTTCTTTTCAGAAGGGCCTAATCGTGTGTGTCTAACCTGCGTGTCTGGTGTCAGTCTGTCCCTAATTGGTGACCTAGAGTGAGGGGAATCTATCCAGTTGTCCGGTCTCCGCATAGTTATTATAGGGGAGTGACTTTGTGTGTTAAATGGTGTTGTGAACATTGGGGGCGTGGTGCTGGAGGATAATGTTGCTGGAGCGGACGGTACTGTTGGGGTGTAACCTACCGCTCCCTGTGTACCCTGAAGATTAGTAACAGGGGTTATTTGCTGGGCTTGCGTAACAGGAGTGGCTACCTGTTGAGCCTGCACAACAGGAGGGGCGCTTGCTGAGTAGCTGGTGGACCCCCAGCCCCGGGACCTGGGGCAGGAATCTGGACAATATTATACGGGGGAGGTTTATCTAACAAATCTTCTAATACTTCATCGATAGGAGGGCACTTTCTTTTTTCTATCGCAACAAAACATTTTTCTGTTTTCATCCTAAACTCTCTGTCATGCTGTTCAATGTTTTCGTTTATTTTTATATTATTATATTCTGCTACTTTAGCCATGGTTGTTTTTCTGTTCTCTCGTTCCCTATCTTGTTTTTGTTTCATATTCCGAGTTCTGGCAGATTTCTCCCATGTTTGAAATACTTCAAACATAGCGGGTCGGACCTTCCGTTCCATCATACATTGTTGTAAATACTGTAATTTAGCTAAATCAAAGGTACCATCAATAGGAAATTGTAATTCCTTATCTTTTTTTGTATACTCATGCCATATTCTATTGTATAAATTCACATTCACTCCTTTTTTTATCATTAATATCCAACCAGGACTGTCTTCAACAGGAGTGGGGACACTTTCGTCCAACCGGTGACCTGATTTCATACAACAGAACGTTTTAGAAATGCATTTCTTCATTGTTCCTAGTACTTCGTAGTTATAACTATTATTTTACCAAACTAATCAACAAACTTAAGTAACCAAACTTAATTAACAAAACATGCAACAGAACAATCTCACCAATCTGTGGTGTCCTCAAATCGTCCGACTGTTGGTCTTCGGACAACACGTCTGTTTCAAAAGGGATCAGCTCGTGGACCTCTGCCGGGGAATCCTGTGTCAAGAGGCCAGTTGGGACTTCAGATGGCAGCTGCGGAGAAACTCTGTCTCCTTAGTGCAGGGGCCCCTACGATCCTTCAGTCCTCAGTCGCACCTCTCAACCACGGACTCAGTTAGCCGTTGGATGTCCCACGGAGAGGTCCCACCAGAGTCGCCAATTTGTGGAAATGGTCCTTCTCCAACCTCCCACAGGTACACCTATAACAAGGAAGACCAGCAGTCGGAGGTAACTGTAACATAAAAAGATTTATTTCGCTCAAGCGGGTACACAACCTCACAGCTCCGTATGGCTATGAGAGAAGTGGACAACTTACACAGTCATAGACAGCCTTATATATCTTTCTGCTGGAACAAGTGTAGGTGGGAATGGGTATGAAAAATTAGCAGCTGCCTAGGATGATTAATAATCCCAGGATGATATCATGTACTAGTCAGGACCAGTACCTCTGGAAATATGTATACATGGCATGCAAAACATATATATATAAGGATTACTCATTAACTCCCACCACTCATCAGTAATCCCGTGGTCAACAGAAATAAAGCAGAACTGTACATAACTTGCGTCAGACATATAAACATAGACACGCCTGTGGTTACAGAGTCAGGCGCTCACTTGATTAATCATCTGGATATGGAACAAAAGGTCGCACGTCCTGTATCAACAATAATTTGTAGACATAAGCAATTTATGCAGCTGGCTGTAATACATGTGATATCAGTGAATAGGAATGTTAATCATTGACCGTTTGTTAAATGCATCCTGCCCTACTTGCGTGCTAGCAAGTAGAGAACAAACATATGCTCTGGGGTCTTTTGACGTATCCACTTTGTTCTGTGTAGCTGAAAGGAGCACATTATTTTGTGCTGAGGAGACAAACTAAGAAAAGCTTACCACAAAATGGTGGCTATAATAATATAAAATGGTGGAGCTTACGTCCATTATAAAATCTGTATTTCCACACCATGACCTTGCTCTGCTGTGCCTTAATATGCAGCAGAAGCCCTCTCGTAACGAAAACATGTTATTTGAGCATCACTGGTCCATCTACTACATGTCACTGCTAAATCAATCACAATCCTGAGAGATTAAGATAAACTAATTTTCAGGCCGTAAAGTAATTTATTTTGCTTGGCTTCCGCTCTCTAACACTGTAGCGTCTGGATCAAGCGAGCAATCAATCTGAAAGCAACTTTTTGGAGGAATGGCTACTACTACACCTGCCAGGCCGAGAGCGAGGATGTGTGCCCTCTGGGGCGGTGCATGTTCCTTCAACAGGAGAGGATGTGGCCTAACGGCCAGAGCTGCCGACTTTGGTGCCGGCGAACCAGGTTCAAGTCTGGCATCTACTCAACATCCTGTGATTCTGGGCAAATCACTTAATCTCCCCGTGCCTACCAAAAAACAAGCATTGGCATAGCCAATAGGTCTCGCCTTTGGGACCTTATAAGTGTTTAGCCATGCAACAGTTGATGTTGTTGCACCAAGGATATTGTGCTGCATAACTAAATACTTATAAGGTCCCAAAAGCGAGACCTATTGGCTATGCCAATGCTTGTTATCTCTGTTCTTTGTCTCTGACCTTCCTCTAGCCATCAGGCTTGAACATAATTTGGTTTAATAACATGTCAATATAAATAGACCAAGGTGCTGCACGAATCTTCATAACACAGCTTGCAAATTAAATATGAGCACCATGAGGTAGCAGAGCATAAGGCATATGAGTTTAATTTAGAACAATAGCTCAACCATTCAAGATCAAAGTTAAACAATGTTGTTATTTTTTGAAAAATGTTTTAATAAAAAAATTGAAGGGGAATGATAAGAGTGAAAGGGTTAAAGGAAACGGGTGCTAAATGAGAAGCAAGACCATATGTGGTATATTTTTATTGCCATCAGGAGATGCAGAATTACCCTAATTTAGAATGTTCTGTTCTGTCCCTAACAAAATAATTATTTGCACAAATAAGATTTCTGCAGGTTTTTTCATATTAATGAGGTAGAATTATCCAGGAGCGGTTCGTGTTGAGCAAAAAAAAGCAAGTTGGGTGGGGGTGGGAGATATGGGAGGGGGGGGGGGCATGAGAGAACACAGAGACAAATTGAAAAGAAATAAAAAAGAACTTACCTGCGCCCTCAATTATCACGTTGCGCTCTTCTGCTGACCTCTCCTTTCCACTGCCAGGCAGGCACAGGCCAATCCTGAAGCTGCTCTCATCATGAGATGATTTGCGCTCCGGAACAGACTGGGAGCCTGTGCCTCCTCTCTCCAACCCCAGCAATGCAGCTGGGGTTGGAGAGAGCGTCACTACGCAAGTGGGTTTGGCTGGCCTGAGCGGCCGGCCAAACCCACATGTGCAGTGAAGGCAGTGCCCAGCACTCCCCGCCCCCCCCCCCAGCCTGTCACCACCCAGGCCCTATCACCAAACCTCGGCACAAGGAGTATTGAAACGATAATAAAACAGGATTAAACCCTTTTTATTCTCGTTTTATTTTTCACACTTTTAAAAGTGCTGGCGGGGTGGGTGGGGTGGGGGGGTGATGCTCCTCCGTCATAGCAGAGGAGCAGCCACTGGAATTACCACCAGTTTTTCCCGATGTGATGAAGGCACAGTATTATTATTTTGTAATGTATTTTCACTGCTTTACAAATATGGTATTCCTTAATTTGTAATGCAGTAATAGTTCATTATATGTATAATAGCTTTAAACATGCAGTAGCAGCATTATGTCTCAGAGAGAGGTTCGGGATGGACAGCAGCAACACTGGCAATCTTCTTCAGTTGTTAGCTTTGCAGGTCGATAGACATTGATGTAGTTCTGTACCACAAATTGTAGGCATTTAGGGAAGTTGCGAACCATGGACCTGTGCATTTATGGTTCACAAACTAGTGGAAAATGGTTGTATGTTTTAGTGAGAATGGCACTAAATTGCAGGCATCACATCAAAATTACCATGATGCCATACAACTAATTTGGAAAGCTCAAACTTAGGGCCCCGATTTAGAGTTTGGCAGACAAGGTTCTTCCTTGCAAACATGTCGGAGTATCATGCCCTCCAAGCTCGTGCCCCCCCCACCTCATTTAGAGTTGGGCAGACCTTAAGTATTCTGTTGATGCAGCCCCTCCATTGGCTCTGTCGACGGAATACTTCCTCTAACATCCTGACTAAGTAGGGGCCATCGCAGAATGAGATTACACTGTCTGCCCTATTTAGGGTGAATGATGTAATGCTCTTCTTTTCTTGTCCATCACCAACAGGAAAAAGTGAGGGACAGGAAAAAACAATAATAACCCTGGAGGAAACTTCCAGGGTGTGAAAGTCATTATCTTTTCTTTTTTTAAAACAAACTTCCAATTTTGGAGTTTACAAATGAAAAAAAAAAGTTTAAAGTTTGGTGGATGGCCATCAAATCTGACGGCTGTCGTTCACCAAAGTTTTAGTTCATTGAAAGGAACCACTCTAACTGTGGTTTCTTTCAATGTGCAGAGATGATCATAGTGCCAGCAGTCATCTCTAAATTTAGCAAGGAGAGTAACCTTGGGATGGCAGAGGTAACGTCCTACACCATCCCAACAAACATTACTCCATCTGCCAGACTCTAAATCAGGCCCTATATGCCTAACAAGATCCCAACCTTGTGACTAACACAATATCCTAAAATGTAACCTTACCCCAACTCCAAATCTCATCCCAACTCAGCCCCATCCTCTCAGTCTAACATTTACTAACCCTAATAGTTAACCTAACTCTAAACCCTCAAACATAACCTTACCCTAACCATGAATCTAATCTTACACCTTAACCCTAAACCTAACAGTAATCCTTACACTAACACAAACAATGCCCTAATTGTAAAGCTAACATTATCCCTTACTCTAAACCTCATTCTAATACTCACTCTTGTTCTAACCTTATTAGATATGGTCACATCATGAGTAGTAGCATTCAGGACTGATAAGGTTGATGTAGTGCCTCCAGGGTAGTGGCACTCAGAGGCAGTGGCGGTGCACTATGGAAAATACATGAAAGACTGATACCCTTTATAGAAACCAAAATATTGAAGGATTCCTGTAAGTATGGTATGATCCTGCAAAGTTGTGCCAGTCAAATCCTCAACAAAAGGAGAGGCACTCCTCTTAAACAAAAGGGTCAGGGTAGACAAAACTAAAACAAGAAAATAGTTTCCCTTTTGGCAATACTAAATCAGAGATTGTGCGCTATGTTTAAAAACACAATGGACATATGCTGGCAATTTAAAAATACAAAGTACAATCAAATATCTTTGTCCAATTCTTCTACACACAAAATATAATATACAAACAGCGTTGGTATGTATTCTCCTTTTATTTTTCTATATTTAAAAATCGTTTTTCTTAATAGCAATAATTCATATACAAACCACCATAAAAATCGGAAAATAAAAAATCACCCCTATTTTTTGATACATAATCATACACACAAATCTAAATAATATTCTGCAACTAAGAAATTAGATTCACAGAAAGCCCATGGATGAGTTCTTGATGTAAGACCAAGTCTTCATCTCTTTTCTACCCTTAACAATACTAGGCATGTTGCGCAGCCTTGCCTGTGGGTTCCAGTTTGGTGAAATCAGATAAAAACGGCTAAGTCGCAGGAGTCACATGACGCAAGTGAACAAACTTTGCTCAGGGTAGAGCGGAGGGCTTTTGAAGCACCCAGGGAATCTACACAATGATCCATCTTTAAAATCCGTTTATCAGTGACACAGCAGACATTCTGAAACAGAAGATAAGCCCTTTTAGGTCTGCAAAACCTATTTTTACAAATTCTTTAAAATATACACAGAGTTGTAATATAAATACAATTACAATTACATTAATGTATTTATCTCATGTATGCAGAAAGCAGTTGTTTTTTGTTTTGTTTCGTCACTGAAACAGGTTTTTATTAATGTTTTAGTCAGAATGCAAAATGCAAGCCCTGTTGTTTGCAGATGTACAGAATCCTATCAGTGTACTGGAACTCTGGATTTTAAGAGTTTCCTCCAGTATGAGCACATGCATCAGTTATTGCTAGCAGAGGGTAACAATGTGATGTTTTTATTATTTTAATGCCACCTGTTTATTCTGTTCTAGGTGATGGGGAAAGTGCCAACCATTTCTATTAATAAGACAGATGGCTGCCATATATACCTCAGTGAGGAGTCAATAGACTGCGAGATTGTGAGTGCCAAGTCGTCTGAGATGAACATCCTTGTCCCAAAGGATGGTGACTACGTAAGTGCTGTAGTAAGAGTTGGCAAGAGAGTATCATTCTAGACCTCGTGCTGTCAATTTTTTCTAGTCCAACATGGGTCAAATTGCCATATCCGGACACTTATAACATACCTTATCAACAAATCCTAAGAGGTACAACTTTAAACTATTTACGCGTAAGTGCAGGGACCACATTGTAGCTCGAAAATAATTTCTTGGTATTTTATCATTGTTGCCAGTGGCATTGTGACTCAGTCGGACATATTGCTGGAATCCAAAAATGTAGTCAGACACTCTTTGCATCTATGAAAAGATTTGGGGAGAATTCTGGTTCTAGTTAAAAGTACTGTTTTTGATATTTATCGCAAATATCCACCTTCTAAGAACCGGACATCAGGTTAAAATATTGACATTGAGTCAGTAAACCAATTTTCACGTGTTTCCCCATTCCGTTAGGTCCGAGAAGGGGATAGCTCATAAACTTCGGGCAATGCCTGGTCCGGAATTGCCATCCAGAATTAAAGTCCCTCTGGTAATGGGAGCCTGGTCATCTCTAGGTGTTTGACAAGACTGCTGAGGCCTAGTCACTGCAGCTTTATCTCAGCCTGCCCTTTCTTCTGCTAGCTTTCTGAGAAACACAACCTTGTCCTTGGCCTCCCAGCATTACTTTCATGGATGACTTATAAAAATTATTTTCCTAAAGAGGCCGTTTTCAGAGACATATTCACTCATTCTTACTCATCTGTTAGGTTTTGACCTAACAACAGCGGTTCAGAACATTCCAGTATTTTTTTACACAATAACCAAAACCCACGAGTGACTGTGCTCCTCTCGCTGGCCAATCAAAAGAGATTTTGGGGGGCTTGTTCATAAAAGCATGCTAGCCATTCCCCTTCTACTTCTCCTTTGTGTGAGTGCCCACACAACTGCAGGCTGTGTGTTCTTCTAGCACATGTCTCCATGAGGGATTCAGAACCTTCCACCAAACTGTGGGAATATGATCCCTGAATCTTGGGTTGAGGTGAAAGGGGGGGGAGGGTTCAGGGAAAAAGAGCAGAGATAGAGAGGTGGAGGAATAGAACTAGGAGGATGGAATATACATAGAAGGGAGAGCAATTAAGAATTGAGGTCATGGGGAAGGATAGAAGGGTAGAAAAGGGGGAGAGGTTGTGGTGGAGAAGTGGGCAGGGAAGGCAGTTGTAAGGGGGGGGAAAGGATATGGGTTGAGAGAGAAGAGAAAGAAAAGTGGGAGAAACAGATGAGAGAAAAAGAGAGGTGACAGGAACTCACATTTTTTGTACCCGGGGGCAGCCAGTTCCAACAAGTCCGCCTGACTAGGTGGCTTTGATTAATAGAGGTGAAGAGTACACGTTTGGCGGATGTCCTACACCGCCAAACTCTAAATAGCTCCCTTAGGCTTCACATGGCGTGCCTAGGTAGGTCACATACCCTACAAATAGGTCCCTGTCATGTAGTGGACATGGCCTATTCCATGTAATAAACTATCATGTACTCTAGATGGTGAGTCTTCAGTTATTTAATGTGATGAAATGTATTCTCATCAAAGTTCAAGTGACAGCACTGACATTTAATTTTTCCTAATGGAGCCAAGAGATAAGAGGGCATTTGCATTCCTATAGATGGCACTGTGAGTTGCACACTCAGTTGTGGGTATCACTGTTAAAACCCACACCTGTTTAACATCTATGTGTCCTCCATATCCCCCCCCAGATGCCCCCTGCGCCAGGCTCCATTTGATCTACCTTTTTAGGAAAGGATCTACGCTTTTCCCTGTGGTTCTGGTATGTCACACTGGAGCACAAGGAGGGCCAACTTTAGAATCCTCCACAAATTTTGCAATATTTTAAAGAAAAAATGCCGCTGAAAATTTGGGGAGTGAAATTACAGAAAACTCTGTTGCAGGGGAGAGATGGGTCTTGAGCTTCTCTCATCCAACAAAATATCACGACACAGTTGTCAAAAGTTATGTATTGTATTGTAATGGCATTTCACTAGTGCTTCATACCACTGATGAGGCAATGAAGCACATTTGCGGATGGGTAGTGTGCTACACCCAGGTGAGTACCTCGGCAGAAAGAGTGTTGAGTTGCAGTGCGATTCATTTGGTCTCCCCATGAGGGGTTGTTTAAGGTCTCCCCAGGAAAAAAAACCTGGAATTTTGCCTAGCGTCGTTAGGTGAGGAAACACTAATGCAAAAACAACAATTGATGGACAGAATGCAGAACAATGTCGTACATTCACCCCAGTACAGAGATCTGGGCCTAAATCCATCGTTTTTTTCCTCACCATGCCATTCCAGTTTGGACCCAGCCATATGCAAATCAGTCTTCACCCTGCGCCCAATGGGAACAGTCCAGCCCGAACTGCCAGGCCAGGTCCTCCCTGGACTGGAAACAAGCATCCTAGGACCGGTTTCGGGATTTCAGCCCTCATCAGCCAGGATAGCTTGACTCCAGTGGCATGGAGAGCACGGGACCCACGTCTGGGCATACCCGTCCCACTCGGGGTGACAAATGCAAAAACAACAATTGATGGACAGAATGCAGAACAATGTCGTACATTCACCCCAGTACAGAGATCTGGGCCTAAATCCATCGTTTTTTTGCTCACCATGCCATTCCAGTTTGGACCCAGCCATATGCAAATCAGTCTTGACCCTGCGCCCAATGGGAACAGTCCAGCCCGAACTGCCAGGCCAGGTCCTCCCTGGACTGGAAACAAGCATCCTAGGACCGGTTTCGGGCTTTCAGCCCTCATCAGCCAGGATAGCTTGACTCCAGTGGCATGGAGAGCATGGGACCCAAGTCTGGGTATACCCGTCCCACTCGGGGTGACAAATGCAAAAACAACAATTGATGGACAGAATGCAGAACAATGTTGTACATTCACCACAGTACAGAGATCTGGGCCTAAATCCATCGTTTTTTTGCTCACCATGCCTGTCCAGTTTGGACCCAGCCATATGCAAATCAGTCTTGACCCTGCGCCCAATGGGAACAGTCCAGCCCAAACTGCCAGGCCAGGTCCTCCCTGGACTGGAAACAAGCATCCTAGGACCAGTTTCGGGCTTTCAGCCCTCATCAGCCAGGATAGCTTGACTCCAGTGGCATGGAGAGCACGGGACCCACGTCTGGGCATACCCGTCCCACTCGGGGTGACAAATACAAAAACAACAATTGATGGACAGAATGCAGAAAAATGTCGTACATTCACCCCAGTACAGAGATCTGGGCCTAAATCCATCGTTTTTTTGCTCACCATGCCATTCCAGTTTGGACCCAGCCATATGCAAATCAGTCTTAACCCTGCGCCCAATGGGAACAGCCCAGCCCGAACTGCCAGGCCAGGTCCTCCCTGGACTGGAAACAAGCATCCTAGGACCGGTGACTGGGGGTGAGTGTTTGAAAAGTTTCAGCACTCCGTCCATCATCTCCTTGTGTTTGCTTTGTTTGCCCGAAGTTGGCAGGGTATGCCAAGACGTGGGTCCCTTGCTCACTTTGCCACTGGATTCAAGCTAGCCTGGCTGATGAGGGCTGTTAGCCCGAAACCGGTCCCAGGATGCTTGATTCCGGTCCAGGGAAGACATGGCTTGGCGGTTCGGTCTGGACTGTTCCCATGAGGCACAGGGTCAAGACTGATTTGCATATAGCAGTGTCTGAACTGGGGTGGCAAAGTGAGCTAAAGAATGATGATGGATTCAACCCAGATCTGTGACTGGGGGTGAGTGTTTGAAAAGTTTCAGCACTCCGTCCATCATCTCCTTGTGTTTGCTTTGTTCGCCCTAAGTTGGCAGGGTATGCCCAGACGTGGGTCCCTTGCTCACTTTGCCACTGGATTCAAGCTAGCCTGGCTGATGAGGGCTGTTAGCCCGAAACCGGTCCCAGGATGCTTGATTCCGGTCCAGGGAAGACATGGCTTGGCGGTTCGGTCTGGACTGTTCCCATGAGGCACAGGGTCAAGACTGATTTGCATATAGCTGTGTCTGAACTGGGGTGGCAAAGTGAGCAAAGAATGATGATGGATTCAACCCAGATCTGTGACTGGGGGTGAGTGTTTGAAAAGTTTCAGCACTCCGTCCATCATCTCCTTGTGTTTGCTTTGTTCGCCCTAAGTTGGCAGGGTATGCCCAGACGTGGGTCCCTTGCTCACTTTGCCACTGGATTCAAACTAGCCTGGCTGATGAGGGCTGTTAGCCCGAAACCGGTCCCATGTTGCTTGATTCCGGTCCAGGGAAGACATGGCTTGGCGGTTCGGTCTGGACTGTTCCCATGAGGCACAGGGTCAAGACTGATTTGCATATAGCTGTGTCTGAACTGGGGTGGTAAGTGAGCTAAAGAATGATGATGGATTCAACCCAGATCTGTGACTGGGGGTGAGTGTTTGAAAAGTTTCAGCACTCCGTCCATCATCTCCTTGTGTTTGCAAGGAAACACTAATGGCCCGATTCTGATCTCGTTCAGAAAGCAAACCGAACGACTCGTGTCCAGATGCTTTCCATACGATTCGTGTCAGGGGAGTCCGACCGAACAAGTACGATGCATTTGAATGCATCCGGATACGATTCGGTTGGACTCCCATTGACTTCAATGGAAGCCTGTGTACCAAACGCGTACGCAGGCTCCCATTGACAAAAGGGGTGGTTGGGGATCATCGTGCACCCTGTGGCAGGCACCCCTTGGTACCTGCCACCCTGTGTCTGGTCTGAAAGGGGGGACACATGGGTACCCCCACGGGCATAAGTCGGAGGACCCCGGGTGATGGGGGACCTGCTACGGGCCCCCAAAGACCAATTCCGGCAGGCTTTTCGATCCGGGCAAAAGGAATCGTAAAGGCCGTCCGAATCGTTCATCGTACTTGCTCACTTGGAAAACCTACTCCATAGAGCTGTACGACTCGGCTCCGGAGGGCTCTGTCTCTCCATATGCCTTCCGGAAACGATTCAGTCAGCGCTAAGGGTTTCCAGGCATCGTACTTGGTCGTTCGGAATTGGGAACGAGTCAGTCGGAAACAAGGGCTCCGGATCAGATTAGGTAAAACCAAATCCGATTCAGAGCCCTTCCGACAGAGATCAGAATCAGGCCCTTAATTCACTGTGTCGAAAGTAGCTCTCCTCTTCCTGTCTTATTTGGACTATTAAATATGACTAAGTGTTTTTACTAGCGAGTGGGGATAGGAATAAACGAGAACAAATTAGAGTAAATTCTAAAAGATCTAAAGGCTTAAAAGATGCCACCTGGAGCCAATATGTGGGAGTACACAGACTGATCGCTTGTCTTGTATAAACAAGCTAATTACATTTATGTTGTTTTCTTTTGCTCAGTTAGGAAGAAGCAGCAGCCCAAGCTACAGCCTTGGGAGTAACAGCTAGAAGAAATTCTGGCTCTGAAGTTTGAATGTTGCCTGTGTGCCAGGATTCTAGACTTCGAAAACACAAAACATATTTTCACGAGCCAAATTGGTTGTATCTATACTGGAAAAAGCAGTTTCCCAGGGTTCAGATGCTCGTAGTGCTGCAAAGAGTGCTTAATTTTTGCTGGTCGTTACAGGTGGTAGGCACCAGCACTCATTTCTGGGGACCAGGAATTACTTTTCATCATTAAACTTTGATCCCATAGAAGAGAGTGCAAGGCAGGAGAGGGCGAAAGAAGGAGGAAGAGGGGCGAAAGCAGGGACGAAATAAAACTTGTGAAAATACGATAAAGTCACGGGAAGCGTAGGGTGGTGGCAGAAAGAGTAATGAGGTGAAATCAAGACTAGGCAACTTTGGAATTCAGCAATTCCAGCATTCGGAAGTGCTGGCATTCTAACCACTCATACTGTCCCTTCTTTCATGCTTCCAGAAGTGCCTTTATTTCTGTACTTACCCATATGAAATACCCTCAAATATTCGAGGAGAGATGATTTATTATTCTAGCCCCAGCCATTGAAGCATTGGGGACAATGTTTCTTTTTGAGCCTTGATGTACTTTCCAGAAATGTGTACTGTGCCACATTTCTTAGTTGTAGGCTTTCAATGGGTGCATCATGGGCATTCCCCATGCATCCACCCATGGTTTTTACGCAATTCCAGATTCACTAAGGTTTGAAAAGCTGGAATTGCAGGAAATTGGTACGCCTACCACAGAGAGGTGTAACAAGGAGAAAAATCTTTTTTTCTCCTTGGTATTTCCGTTTTTGTATGCGTGATGCATTTTGCATCACGCATAGAAGGAGGAAAATGCCTCTTTGAATAGTTTTTGTGCAGGAAGGTATTCCTTCCTGTAATGTAATGTAAAGTAAGGTGGATTTGTAGAGCGCTGCTTGTTACCCATGAGAGTATGGTGGGTTGGTGGAAGTGAAGCCTGTGATTGAGGTATGTGGGTCCCTTATCATGTAGTGATGTGAATGCGTGTGTGAGAAGTTTGAACTGGTAGCGCTTCTAAATGGCAGCCAGTGGAGCTCGCTGAGGAGTGGTGTGGTGTGGTTTCAGCACAAGAGGTCAAGGGCGAGTCAGGTGGCTGCGTTTTGGATCGTTTGACGTCTGTGAAGAAGATGGGATGGGATGCTGGTGTAGAGTGCGTTGCCGTAGTCCAAAATGCTTCTGATTAGGGCCTGTATGATTGTAGTTATGGCGCCTGGGACTTCTTGGTGAGGTTGGTGTCCAAGATTAGGCCTAGGTTCCTAGCGTGGTTGGGTGGAGTGGCTGTGGCTCCAAGTTCGGCGGGCCACCAGATGGAATCCCAAAGTGAGCTCTTATCCCTGAAGATCAGCACTTCAGATTTGTTGGTGTTGAGCTTGAGGCAGTTTTCTTTCATCTAATTGGCCACACTGGTCATGCCTAGTTTGAAGTTTGTCTTGGTGGTGACGGGGTCGTCTGAGAGGGAAAAAATTAGCTGGGTGTCGTCAGCGTAGGGGGTTATGTTGATTCTGTGGGATCGGATGATGTTAGCCAGAGAAGTAATGTGCATGTTGAAAAGTGTGAGTCTGAGTGATGATCCCTGTGGGACTCCGCAGATGAGGTCCTTGGGTTCTGATGTGAAAGGAGTGAGCCTGACTCATTGAGTTCTTCTGGAGAGGAAGTAAGCTATCCATTTGAGTGCTGGTCCTTGTTTTCCCACTCTGTGTAGTCTGCTGATGAGTATGTGGTGGGAGACGGTATCGAAAACAGCATAGAGATTGAGGAGGATGAGGACAGCGGTCTGTCCATGGTCGAGTATGGTGCATATATCATCTGTGGAAGTGATGAGGGGTGCTGTGGTTGGTTCAGAATCCTGATTGCAAGTTGTCCAGGAGTGTGTGGTATTCTAGGTGGTCAGAGAGTTGCCTGTTGATGGTCTTCTCAATGACTTTGGGAAGGTAAGTAGCGAGGTGGGTCTGTATTTGCTGAGTACTTCGGGGTCAGCTGAGGTGTTTTTGAGGAGGGCAGTGACTTTGGCGTTTTTCCAGCTGGAAAGGTGGCTGTCTTGAGGGAGGTGCTGATGATGGAAGTGAGTGATGCACTGATCGTGGCTCTTCCAAGGTTGTAGATATGGTGGGGCCAAGGGTCTGTGGGTTCCCCAAGAGTGGACTGTCTTCATTCTTGCTGTAGTGTTCTCAATGGATAGAGGGTTCCATGCTGTCAGTTGGTAGTCTTTGGTTGATGAGGTTAGCAGGCTGCGAAGGTCGATGGGAGGTGACTGGGGTTCGAAGTTACTGTAAATCTTGGTGATTTTTTTCCTGGAAGAAGTGAGAGAGTTTGTTTTTGTAAGAGTGATAGTGTCGTTGTGGCTTTTGGGTTGGGGATTCCTTGTTGGAGCTAGGTTCAATTCTCAGGGGCAGGGCTTTTTTCTTGATCTCTTTCACTTGATAGGATAGTGTCTAAGAGCAGCTTGTAGGTGTTTCTTGCAGTGGTTCCTCGGGTGGTTCTCAATTTCCTTTCGAGTTGTTTGCCAACTCTTTTCGATTCTCTGAGGTCAGCATTGTACCAGCTGGCTTGTTTGTCGGATATTTTGTGTTTTTTTTTTTCAGGGGTGCCAAGGTATTGGCGCAGGTGGGGATTCAGTTGTTGAAGTTGTTTGTGTCGTTGATAAGGTCGTTGGTAGGGTCTGTGTAGGTAGGTTGGAGGGCATTGAGCCATTCCGTTTCTGTAACTTTCTTCCAGCAGTGGCTTGAGGTGTTGCTAGCTTTAGAGGTGATAGATGGCCCTGTTATGTGGAAGTGGATGATGGAGTGGTCCGTTCATGTTAGTTGAGTGATATGTATGACTTTAACCTTGTCACTGGAGGAGAAGATAGGGTCCAGGGTGTGTCCAGTGATGTAGGTAGGGCTTTGTACAAGCTTGGTGAGGCTGATGTTCTGTAGATTTTGAGCAAGTCCGTGGAGTTGGAGTCTGTGGGGTCGTCGAGATGAAAGCTGAGGTCGCCTAGGAGTATGAAGTCTTAGGTGTCCATGGTGAGGGGTGCTGTGAGGTTGCTGAAGTGGGTGCGAGGTCCTGTGGGCTGGGAGGCGAGGGTGCCTCTGATAGTGATTTTACTATCTGTCTGAAGCATGAAGTATATGTGTTTCATAAAAGTGACATCTGGTTCACTGTAAGAGGTACACATTATGGCGTCTCTGTGGATGATGGCATGTCCTGGTTTATGGGGTCGGTCTTGGTGCAGGATTTTGTATCAAGTAGGGATGGCTATTGCAATGTCTGGTGCTGAAGTGGGTTTGAGCCAGGTTTCAGCGAGGAAGAGGCGGTCCTGTGTGTTGGAGTCAATTAGTTCCCAAATTTCGGTGCAGTGCTTGCTGAGTGAGCGTGTTTTGAGGAGTATACATGTGAGTGAGTGTTGTTGCGCAGAGTGGGTATGTGGTGTTGTGCGAATGCGGGCCTTGAGTTCTGACTTGGTGAGGGGTGCAGTGTGCGCGCGAACAGGCAAAGGGGCCCACCGTGGACTGAGGTGCAGCTCAGCAGCAGCGTTTGTGGTGGCATCCAGAGTTGAGCAAGTTGAGTTCTCCAGCAATGAATCTGCCGGAGACCTTTAGACCAGAGTTCCTGGTGAAGAGCGCGGTCCAGGCACAGACAGGCACAGACGGGCTTGCCTTTAGCATTCCTTCAGCGCACTGGTGGCATGGCTGCACTGCTGCCTGCATTAAGTAGGGCCTTGGAGAGTGGGAGGAGCTCAGGGAAGGTAGGCGGGCTCTGTAAATGTGGAAAAGGCTGATGGGGAGACCGAGAAAGTCAGGTTGAAGCGGCAAGGTGGGTGCATTCAGCAGAGTCAGTCGGGGGGAAAAAATGAACGGAAGAAACCAAGATGCAAAATGGAGCAGTAAGAGGAGCAAAATATGCAAAAAGGGGCAGTTGAGAAGAACAAAGGATGCAAAAAGGAGCAGTTAAACAGAGACTGTGGGGGAATAGAATGGATGGCACAAACAAAGAAAGAGTAGTTACCAGGTTGGGGGCAGAACGAGCAGCTAACAGGAAAAATGGCAGGAGACAGACACCAACACAAGTCAGAAGGACAAGGCGAGGTCAAGTCCACACTGAAGCAGAAGAGAGATGTCTGGGCACCTACACCTGTACAAAAACAATTCTTCCCAGAACACAGGCACCCTTGCATCACTGTGCAAGGATGCCTGCGTTGGCACTAGGCAGCCTCAAGTGCGCCAGCTCAGGGAGAGAGCTGAAGAGAACCATATCTTACTAAATATGATGCTTTTCAGCTTTCTCACATTCTTGTAATGCAGCACAGCAGCTTGCCTTGCTGCACTGCATTGCATGAATCCTTAATAAATCGCCCCCAAGTACCTGCTGTGATAAAAGGTACACCATCTTCTACTGCCCATGAAGGTGTATTTTTAAACCTGTCTCATGGAACCAATATTTCTTCACACTATTTGGCTGTTGGAAACTCTTTTGCACAATAAATCACCACACGCACTCATCATATGACTGCTATATACTGGTTATTTTAGTATATCATCGTGAGGCACTTCAAAAGTACCTTAAAGCATCAGTGTGGAACAGTTCACATGCCCACAGTATTACTACAGATTTTTTGTTTATTTGGATGTTGTGGTATGAGGCAAACTATCCAGGCCTTGGCCTCATTTGCTTTGACAGAACGGTATTAACATCTGTCCGCCATTGAAACCTCTGACATCTTGAGGCTGGCTTGCCCTTTTCTATGTATAACAAAGTGTATGTTGCATGTTTCTTAGCCATAATGGTCTGTTCTTTTGTCAGATTGTATGGTAAAAACAAACCAGTGGCATTTAGGTGTGTCCATGGAATGTGACCAGTGCGTAGTGTCTGTAGAGTCCAACTCAGTAGCATAATAGACCTAAGTTGTGCTGTCTCATGTTGCATAGAGGACATGTCACTCTGTATGATGTCGATAGCAGACAACACAATGTTACCCAGAGAATATATCAGTAGTGGCTGGTATCAGGGAAAAGTGGTGGGGAAGCACAGGGGGACAATAATAAAAAACAAACAAAAAGAGAACTTATCTGCCACTCGCTGCTCTTCTGCACCTCTTGTTCTACTGCTAGTGCACAGGCTGAGGCTCCTGGACTCCCCCGCGGCCAATCCAGACGCTGCTCTCATGCTTATAATACGAATATGCAGCACAAGAGAAGCGCTGGGATTTGGCCTGAGCGGGCTGGTTTTGCGCTCTCATGGGGACTGCTGTTCTCCACCCAGCAACGCATCTCGGGTTAGAGAGATCTCAGTGCTCATGTCGGTATGGCCGTCCTAAGACAGCTGGCCAACCCAACATGCACACTTGCAGTAGTGCCCACCACTCCTCCTCCCCCTGCTGCAGTGCTGTCATCAGAATGGCCTCGCCCCCAAGACTCGGCTTGGTAAAGAATTTTTTTTAATAATAAAACTGATGTATTATCATTTTATTTTTCAAGTTTATATCTGCTGGCAGGGGACGATGCTACTCCACCATTACGGAGGAGCCGCCACTGGAATATAGCCTAGTGGATAAGGTGGCCATACCATTGTCTACCATGGGGTTCCCCAGGGCTCGGCTTTGAGCCCAACATTATTTAATATCCATGTTCAACTCCTGGCGGAAGTTGCAAAAAGCAGAGGCCTTTCAATGGTGATCGCTCATTCTGTGTTCTGGCTGCATCTCTTTGGAATGCTCTCCCGAGCACTATCAGGAACTTACAAGACCATAAGGTGTTTAGGAAGGCAGTCAAGACTTGGCTCTTCCCTTGATTGCTTCCTCTGTCTCTGTCTCGCCTTTCAGTCTCTTTTTTTCTGCGGATCTAGCCCTGGGACGCCCCGTCGCTGGGACAGCCATGCGCTCTCCAAATCCGATAACATAACTGCTGCTGGAGCCCTATCCAAATTTGCTCTGTCAATCTCATGCAGTCTCTCAGCAGCTTCCTGCTGTGAAACCTTCCACACTTCATTGTATTTTGCATACAGAAAGTGCTTTTGACTTTGCTAACAAAAAATCCTGTAAGGCCATGCCATCAGAAAGAAGAGACAAGTACTGTTTCCCCTCAGACAACGTTGAATGTTTTAGCCAATCTAGGCACAATTTTCTAACGCTGTATATTGTGACCACTGCTGCATGTTCTGTCTGCACGTAACGTGGGTCTGGACTATTTATCCTATACCCTTTCGTGTTGTCAAGAAAACGTGCCTTACATCCCTTAGTATCTAACAGCCACACTAACCATCGCTCTTGATTGGAACGTGAAGAATTGTACGTCCCATTTCTAAGCATGTTGTCAAACGTGTTCCTCTGTGTAATTTGTGAATTGCTGTCAATTCACAAAACATGCAAATGTGGGAATGTTTGGTTTATTAAGATCCTTTATCTTGGCCAAGCCAAGACAGGTCGTCTGCTGCATAGTTTTATTCAGGAAAATCATTTGGTGTCGTATAAGTCATGCTCTAAATAAAGCCTCATTCCCCTGTACCCACCAATCTCTAGTTCCCAATATAGATTTTAAATCGACATTGTCTTTCCAAAAGTCAAACCCTTGTATTGACAACTGGGAAATGAAAGATGCAGAATAAACCAATTTGGTATCAGTGAGCATAGTTTTCTTTGCCTGTGAAGATATGAGTTTATAATAATAAATATTATGACTGTGTCAGCTGGATTGTGACCAAAAAATATGCAGATTATTTGCAAATGTTTTTGACCTACCCTGTGGTGGTGGTGTAGGGCAGTGTTCCCATTGTGTGTAGTCAAATAATGCATGTGCAGTATTTGCTTTATGTAAATAAAGGTGAAAACGGAATATTTCTTTATAATTAAATGTACCATCATACATTTCTTCACTATTGAAAACCATGTAGTGCTCTACATCAGCAAGCATTTCATGCACTGTGTTAATGCCCCAATCATCAGAGATAGTACCAGGAGTGATAACATAATTAAAAGAAATACGAAATACATAGGATATTTGTAGAGTTTCAGTCAGTCCAAATATATCATTGGATACCTTATCCCAAACAATTCCATCAGGAACCGGAACAGTTGAAATGTTTACCAGGGAAAGGTCTCTTCACACTTGGTGTGATGAAGAATGGGGTTTCAAAACCTTGCTTACCAGTTCAGCACCAGAGCGTTCTGGGAAATAGTGTCTGTTCAGAAGCAGAAAAAAGACAGTCACAAAACCAATCCAGATAAAGAGGAAAAGTACTGAAATTGTCATCCAAATGTATATCCAAGGTGGGATAAAGTATGTCTTTTTGAGCCAAATGTAAAATTCACGTGGTCCCCTTTGTGGAGGTGGATCTGGGCCTGATGAATGCGAAGAGAAGTCATCAAAGTCGATAAAGTAGCCTCAGGATAAAGTAGCCAAAGTTGGGAGACTCGTGGAGCTGCTTAGAACTGGGTGATGACTCTAATGGCCGTACATTGTGGAAGACACCATCATTGTCTGTTTGCAGAATTGAAATATGTGTTTCCGTACATGATGATTGTATGATATTTGTTGATATAACAGGAAGAAGTGATACTTCAATGTTAGCTGTCCTCAGCCGGGACGAAGAAGCTTCATCGTTGGTTAAAGCTTCTAACTGGACCTCTTGTAGGGTAGTGAGAGGAGACAGGTAACTACCCAGGAGACCTTTTGGCCTACTGTGTAGAACCAACCGCATAATGTGGTTTGATGAGATCGATAGACACAAATCTCTTGTGCTTGCTGCCAGCAAGGGATGGTAAAAGTACAGTTCTGGCACCTTCATCAGCCATGACAGGTACAGGAACTCTGTAGGATGGGCCTAATTCCTTCTTGTCCACAATTTTCTCCCTGACCAGATCACCGATCTTTGGACTCCAACCAGGAGTTGCTGGTGCTTCCTTCACTTCACCAGTGGCGGAACGTTTCTGTTGGACATTGCTCTGAGCGTCTGGAAAGTCATTCAGTTCTTGTAAGACATCCAAACGTTTGCTGATATCAAAAGGTGTTTCTGCCATCACTGTACTGGGACTGTCAAGGTCTGGAACCCACATCATAACCCTGAACAGGATCTCAGAGGGAGTCTGAGCACCCAGGGATTTTCTAGGCAGATTATTTAGGGCTCTCTGGACCCCATATAGGTGGTGGACACAACTGCGACCTGAACCTAGTACCCTAGCTGTTCAAGACTGCTTTAAGTCCGGTTCGTCATCTCTCCACTATCGCATTTCCCTCAGGATAATAGGGGGAGATGTACTGCACAGTCACATACAATTTTCCCATGGTGTCTCTGTAAGCCCTTGAGGTGAACACCAGACCCTGGTCTTAATGGAATGTGGCTACTGCATATGTAGCGATGAAGACTTGCAAGTCTTTTATAACACTTCAAGCGTCAGCCGATCACTGTGGCCATACCCATAGGAATCTAGAGCAGGAACCACCGCTACCATGATGTATTTGTAGGGCCCATCTCAATGTAAGGGACTGCAGTGGTCAAATAAACACAAGTCAGAGGCTTGTCTGTGATCTATAGAAGTGTCTGTGATGGGTGTGCTATGGTGGAAAACTTTCAACTGCTAGCAGATGTTACATTTAAGGAAAAGGTCCTAGGTCTTTTTGCATCGACCTGTATGAGCATATGCTAGGCCCTCATGAGGTACTAGGATCAATCCTAAACTGCGATCTAAATTAGGTATTACTCTATCCCCCACTCCGGGAATATGAGCAAATGGAATGTTTTGCACCCTTGACTGGTAGAAGTATTTAGCTGGAAATCCTTTTGGCAAGAGGGTACCGTTGTGCGTAGCGTTGACAGCCGTCATGATGTCTCCATTTAGCCTCATACTAGAATGAGTAATTGTAGTGACTTCAACAGTTTGCACAGTTTTTGCGGCTTTGTCAGCCATTAAATTACCTGCAAAGTGTATTCCTACACTCTGATGACTCAGTGTGTGAATCACATGAGTCTTTGGCAAACATGCTTTTAGTTTGACCACTTGTCCCCAAAGCATCTTGTGCTATATTGTGTACCCTTTAGAATCTCTGAATCCGTTGTAGCTCAAGTAGTGTAAGTACTCAGTGTAAGACTGGACACAATAATAAGAATCGCACACAATGAATGTGGGTAGTCCAGGATCCGTATTCTCAAGTGCCAGAATTAGAGCTTTCAGTTCCGCCAGCTGTGCAATCACCAAGTGACTGGGTGTAGGTTTTATGAGGATGGAATTCTGCATCCTGCATTCTACCCTTTACTGCTGTGCATGAAGCAGAGTATTGGTGCTTTGTTCCTACAGCAGCAGGCGGAGCGGAACCATCAGTGTAGATTATGTAATCGTACTGACCTAGAAGAATGACTTAATTGGGCAGAGGTTATTCATGTTCATATTGTAGATATGCTTGTGTTTGTAGTATAGAGTCAATTTTGTAATCTACAACTGTTGCTGTGAGTGAGTTGGCCCATTGTTTCCATCTTGGATGTAAAGCTTTCGCGTTTGGAGAACTGGCCTTTGTAACAGCCTCTAAGGCTGGAATGGAAGTCACAACAATTATTTGTTTCCCCTGAGCCAATGATCTTTCTTTCACTACAGCAGTCTGTACTGCCGTAAGGACTTTTTCTGTTGGTGCAAAACTCATTTCTGCATTTGTATATAAATGCGATTTGTATGTAATGGGTACTGTGTCTCCTTCATTGAATGGGACATAGGCGTATCCTGATGCACCCCCAATTATACTGATCACCAGGTTTGTTATGTTTACACGTGTGTGTAAGTGTTTTGAAGCTAGCATGTCAACTTGTACTGAATGTAGAATTTGTGTGTGTTCAGCTGTCCAATGTGAACTTGAAAGGTCTGGACGAATCAAGTCAGAGAATTGTTTTACCCGTTGTGCATAGTCTGGAATGTAAGTTCTGCCAAAGTTTAGGAAACCCAATATTGATTGGAGTTTCTTCAATGTATTTGGTGTTTGTAGCAGCACACACTTCTCTAGGAAATGTGTTCCAAGGCTTCTGCCTTCATTTAACAGCTCATATCCCAGGAACAGGACATTAAGATAGGCAGTTTTTGATTTTTTTAAAATTAAATTTGTTGCCCATGTGAGCAAATCCCAAAGCTATGCAATTTACTCTAGCCAAGTGAGTTGACAGGTCATCCATCATCCGTCAAGTATATGCCATTGACACAGGACAATGCCTGGTCGTCAATATCTTGTAAAAGTTCTGTTACCCGGGCTGAAAACAGCCTGGGGCTATTCTTAGACCCTTGGGGCAATTGACAGAACTGTTTTTGAGAACCTAGAGCACTGAATGCAGTCAAATACCTGCTTTCAGGTGCTAACTTTTGACAGAAAACCCCATTTAAAATGTCTAATGTGGTTTTGTATTTTGTACGCACTATATTGTTCCTTAGTGCCGTTCTATGCACCTTTTGTACAGCAAACGTGCGTGTAGCGGTGTTCAAGTGTATGTAATCTAAGACTAAATTATATGAATGGTCTGGTTTCATTACTGGAAACAAGGGATCATTCATTGGTGAGGTGCAACTTTGTATTACACCTTGGTATTCAAGTTGTGTGAATATCTCTCTAACTTGTTTTTTGGCCTCATGTTTAATGGGGTATTGTTGTTGTGGTTGCGGGCTTGACCTTACAGATATGAGTGATAGGGGGAACTGTCCTCCCAACCCACATGGTTGCGGTATAACGTCAGAGCTTGCTCTAACACCCACTCCTCGGCTTATGTGTGTTTAGCAGATTCTGAAACAAGGTTGGAAAAAGATGGTAAAGTTACATTTTCTCTTTGTGGGGAGTCCCTTACAAACTCTGATGCCAATATTTTTCAGTCAAGAGAATGTTGTAGCCGAATAATAAGTTCTTCTGAAAGAGAACACTGATTGTACGTTGCATATCCCCCTCCGCCTGGAGTTACAATTCATATAATTGAGTAGGGACACTCAGTCTCTGGTCCGGTGTTTCCACCTGGATGCTGCCACTTGCTGCTACTTCCGCCAGACATTACATAAAATTCTGGCGAACTGTTGTGACTTCTGCTGCGCTGTCCAGCATGGGCAGAGCCCACACCCCGTTCAGAAGCCATGTCATCAATATCTGTGGCATGTTTTACTTTTATCCCAGGCACCTTCTTCTTTTTAAATTGAGACTTTGAATGCATAGGTCTTTCTTCCTTCAGAAGAGCGTTGTGAGTCCTTCTCTGGTTTCACGTACTCCTCTGAGCTGCGTTCTGATTGTCCTCCTCTTTCTAGGAAACGAGATGGACGTGTATCAGTATCCTGATACCTATCAGGCTGTTTAATTGAATAATGGTTACGCAAATTATAGCGCTTCTCAGTGGACTCCTGTTGAAGAAAACCACCCCGTGGTTCAGTGGTTTCTTTACTTAGTCTTATTTTCTCACTTCTTCTTAGAAGGCTAGGTGTCTGCTTCGAGTTATCCTTTTCAGAATTACCCTTAATTTGTGGTTTATTAGGTCTGGCTCCCAAATTATCTCTACCTACTATTGATGCATAGGTTTCCACTATAATTTTAGGTAATTCGCGCTCCTGATCTTCCACAGCAATCTGTGTGAGTCGCTGGCATATAGCTAATGCTGCTGCTTCCCTTTTTATATTACTTAAAATGATGGTGGATACTGCGGCACAGTTGCCCATCAGTTTGATTCCCAAATCCAGGGCTGGGGTTGCCCCGTACTCATTTTGAATCTATTTAAGCACCTCAGGCAAAACAACTAATGAGGGTGTACCGTGAGTTCTGGTATACACTGCAACAAAGACTGTGCCCCAAGTGGTGCATTCTTCCACTGGGGGAGCCATCCCCATTGGCAAGCATATTGTGAGAATTCTATGTTTTTCTTGGGGTCTCGCATGGGGAAACACTGCTTCAAGCTGATTTGTTCTTTGTGCAATCCAGAATGGATTTGCTTCCCGTCTGATAGGAACCTTACCCATGACTGCCTTGATGGTCACAGGACTAATTTCAGGCGTAGCCTATTGTAGTTGTGCAGCTGGAGCAGCCCTTGCGGGATTTATTGTCATTGTTCACATCACATATTGTGTCAAACAGCTATATATTCTGGCCAGACATGTGTACAGTGTACGTAGCTCTACTGCTGTCAGATTTGCTATGTCTGGGTAACCGGCTAAGACTGGCCATGTCGCTCCCTGATTGCTGAGGGGGCCTAGTCTAACATCGTTTTTTATGTGTGGTAGGGCACCCTCAAACCAATTCTGGTGTTCTTGATATGTTAATGGTATTTTTAGTGCTTTATAAGCTGTGTAATTGTTAGGAAATGCAGCTACAGTTTAAGCATGGCAATGTCTTGAGTGTGCATTTACTGCTGGGAATGTAACCCATGAACAGAATACCTCTGTACTGTATGCTTTGTTGGCCTCTACCACAAAGGTAACGTCTCCTCCTGTAGGGGGACGCCCGTGCTGTTGCAGCATTTGTGTAACTGCATGTCTGCAGTTTACCGGTATGTTAAGTGGTGATGCATTAGCCATTTGAATATGTGGAATTCAGAGAGGGTACTTCTGTGGGATGATCCTTTTAAAGGATCAAGCTTGAACAACCTACAGCCAATACATAGTGGGTCCCTACTCGGCTGAGGAGGATTTTTCCCTAACACCACGGAAGCCTCCAGTTGGTAGGTGAGTAGGGGTCTTTGGGTGCACAAAATAAAACTACTTGGGTGATCCATTAAATATGAGCCCAAGATAAAATGTTGGCAGTGCCATATCGTACACCTTATACTTTCTCAGTAAAACTGTGCATTTGTTGGACAACATAAATGTCAAAACTGTGCAAGACTGATAATACACACACCATCCGGATATGTTAGCCTTAGTCATGCTATCTCACAGTGCACCATCCGTACCCCGAACCAGGAAAGGTAACAGGTGGACTGTTCACTCTCAGAACATGACAACCCTGACTCCCGAAGGAAATCTTGGAAACAGATCAAGAACCTTTTTGTTTGGTAACTCATGCATGCCCAAAGAGATCCAAAAGAAAGATACAACATGATGTTGCAATATTTATTAAAGCATTATGATTCTTGTGTAAAATATGGGTGCTGCGATAATCAATAGAAGGAAATGGAACAGTGTAATCAGCATTACGAGAATGGCGAAGAAGATGAACAATTTAACCATTGTGCTGTTACATGGAATATATGTTTGCATATATGTAGAGTGATAATTATGCTCCTACCTAGTGGTCCCTCTCCTAGTGTCCCTAGGGTGGGTCAATCTGCCAAACTTCTTGTAGGGTGATCTAACTCTCCCGTTATCTGTGGGTAAGTGTCATCAGGGAACCTATCTTGGTGGAGAGCTGGGCATCATCCCTCGCAGGAGGTGAACAGGAACCAGCTGGGCTGGAATTCCGCCATGGGGTGATCTCAAGAGTGCCAGTAAAATGCTCCTCTAACTAAACAAAGGAGTGATGTCATTTATAAAATAAACATCACCCATGTTGCCATGTCGAAGTACTAGTCAGGCTGCCATTATATACCTACCCGGACAAAGCTGTTGCTGAGCGATCAATAATAAACCACATCATTTTGCGCAGTGAACTTTAGCTTTCGTACAAAATATTCAAGACTCTGATAACGGGCCTACGAAGATGTATAAATGTTAGCAAAGTTATTTCATGGAACATTATCAGTACAAGCACGCAAGCAAAAAGTATGTCAAGTGTCAACGTTCAAAAAAGATGTGAAGTTTAAACGTGAACATGTAAAATGGTGTTGTTCCTGCCTGGGCCTAATGTGACCTCATGACACTGGAAGATCTTAAAGAATAATAAAGGTCTTGCGAAAAGGCACGTCTTCGCACTATCAAGCTTTTTTTCAGTGGGGGCAGAGTGTTTTTTTTATATGCTGCTAGTCCTGTTTGGCAAGTGTAGTTCAAGTCTAATGTGGGACTGTTATTAACCTCCCAAACAGACTGCACTCAAAATCTCTGCAGGTGTGGCAAAGCCAATCTCCGGGATCCCACTGTGTCTTGTATTCAATCCTGAACAAACACTGAACTCTGGGTTGTCACCAATAGAGGGTTTTTTTCTTTTTTTACAAAATAGAGTAAAATGTCTTTTTTCAAATTCTGTACCCATTTTTTATGAAAAAGATAGTCCCCACGTTATTCATCCTATTTTACTTTAAGTGTGGGGTTCAGCACTAGAAAGCTAGGCAGTTATTGTCATTTTTCCTCAATTGAATATAAATTCTTTTCAGTTCTTGGGTCACGTGCATTACTGTGGTGTTGAATACATAACATAAGTTACCAGACCTGCAGGTCTGATAACATTTTAAAGATTTTTTGAATCCTGTAATAGCTACCTGTGTCATATCACTGATGGGAAGTTTAACACTCTCGGAAATGGGCTGATGCCTGCAGATAAACTATCTGCTTAACATAATCCTCCACTGCGACACCCAATATTTGAAGAAAATGTCTTCACTGATGAGTGGCCTCTTTTGGCTGGGTGATGGGCCAAAGCAAAACTCAGCGATTTAATGCTTCATCAACACAGGAGAGGCCTAACAGCTCCCAATATTAAACTGCACATATGGGCATACAGGATGGTACAACACTTCGGGCCGATTCACAAAACTAATCTGAGATAAAATCCTAAACTTACTACTTTTGGTATTCACAGAAGGCATTTAGTAGTAGTAAAGTTAGGACTCCTAACTTACTACTACTAAACAGACAAAATCCTAACTTTACGACTTTCGGTATTCACAAAGGCATTTAGTAGTAGTAAAGTTAGGAGTCCTAACTTTACTACTACTAAATGCCTTCTGTGAATACCAAAAGTAGTAAGTTTAGGATTTTGTCTCAGTTTAGTAGTAGTAAAGTTAGGAGTCCTAACTTTACTACTACTAAATGCCTTCTGTGAATACCAAAAGTAGTAAGTTTAGGATTTTATCTCAGATTAGTTCTGTGAATCGGCCCCTTACTAGTGATTATATGGGTCCACAAAGACCAATGCAGATGTTCCCCTGAGTGCTTTTAACAAACTGCAATGGATCAAGTAATCCAAGACTCTAATTAGGTCTAACATGATATATGAGCATTTAAAAGAAATATGGAAGGCAGACCATAAGCAGGGGTGGGGGGGTAAACATTTGCCTCACAGCTTCCTCCACAATCTGGCTGAATAACCAGTTGACTTGTCTTTGGGAAAGACGGGTTCTTAAGTTGTGTAGCTCTTGAAACACAGCAACAAAGAGGCCTCCTTTGCCACTGTTGACTCCATGTGTTCTAAATTTGTTTTTCGGAGTGAGGATTTTTGGAAATACGTTCAACTAGGACATTGCATGATGCCCACCTTGACTTTTCCAGAGTAAGTCAGAGGGGAATCCCCATATGATGGGTACTCAATATCGTATGACACATTTAAGCATACAACTTTCTGAGCATGTTCATTCCTACAAGCTCATGAGACAGAAACTGATGGACACGCTTCTGTGGGTACAGGATTCATGGTGGACGATGGTCATCAAAGTGTTTAACCAATCGGCATCTTTCAATGCTAATGTATTGAACGACTTGTCAACTTTAATAAGATTGGATACCAGAGTTGGTCTCGAAGATATGCCCAAAATATTACTGGAGTCCTTCTTTGAAGAGAGAACCTACCTAACAAGTCAAACATGACCCTATCTTATCAAGAACTACTTCTGTAGGTTGTGCATTTCTAATACAGTGTCTTACTATAGGGCTGTTGTGAAAGAAGGGAGCCCTTCATCAAAGTCCCGGTATTTCACTTTCATGTCAATAAGTGTCTATTGACCTTATTAAAGGCCGTGTAGTAACTCTGAATCCTGCAGAACTAAGGGACTGGGGAGTAGCCCTAATACACCATCTTATCGACCAGCGCAGCCAATGTGAGATGATTATGTGTAGTAGTGCCTCCAATTTGGAAACACCTTTTCACTTAAAAAATGTTCAAATTCTCTGCTGTCCAGATAGAAGATTCGAGAATTTATAATTTACAACAAAAGTTCATAAGTTCCAGGAGAGCTGTCCCATAGGTTTCCTAGCAAGATCGTGCTCACCTATTATAAAAGGGGGCCACCTCACTCTCCTACAAGGTCAGTGGAACAGACCCCAGTGGACCAATGCTCTTATATCTGGGTAACAGAATAATCACACATCGTGTATAAAATTGCCTACAAACCACAGTGGAGAGATCACCTAGTCCTGGGTGTAAGAGATGTTCATACTTTGAATCTAGCCCACTATTGATGCTGGTTAGATATATAGTGGTTTGACTCAATATGAGGTAATATATAGATTGGATAACAGCCTACTTCCTTTCTGAATTAAAACATAGCCCTCAAAAGTGAAATCAAGTTGGAGTTGTTGGTGAGTGATGAGATTAACGTTACCTTCAGAACCAAGAATCCTAAGTTTTAATCTCAGCCACTCTGACTTTAACAATTTGTGTCATCTTGGGCAAATTACTTCATCTGCCAGTCCACAGTTCCTTTCTCTGTTAAAATTGGGAGCTGTCATAAATAGGAAAATCCCAATCCTTAATACTGTATAAAACAATGATGCTTACATCTTTACTATTGCATGTTTGATACATTGGACCTCATCTGTGCGATAGGCAGCTTCTGAAATGGTTTAATATTTAGATGCCAGTACTTTGATTGTGCAGTTTTGGACAGTTTCCTGAAGCCAGTAACAGTCCTCAAAGGTCACGTATGGTTTGCTTTACTTTTTCTCTAAAATGTAGCTTTTGCTGAGGGATGGGGCAATTTGGTAATTCCTTTCATTGACAATTCTCTAAGGGATTATTCTCTTCACCGAAAGCCGTCCCTCTTCTCTTTCCTTTCCTTTTCTCTCCTTCCTCCTCTTTTTCTCTTTCTTTTTCTTTCTTTCTTTCTTTCTCTTTCTTTCTTCTCTTCTTTCCTGCTTTCTTTCTTGCTTGCTATTGTTAATTCTTGCCTTCTTTCTTTTTTCTTTCCTTCTTTCCGTTTTCTGTCCTTCTTTCTTTCTTTCTCTTTCATTCCTTTTCTTCTCTCTTTCCTCCGCTTTCCTTCTCTCTTTCTTTCCTTCGCTTTTGTTCTCTCTTTCTTTCCTTGTCTCTTTCTTTCCTTTTCCTCTTTCTTTCTTTCTGTTGTCTTTCTTTCTCTCTTTATTTGTGTCTTCTCTTCTTTCCTTCTTTGTTTCATTTTCTTTCATTCCTTTCTCTTTCTTCCTTTCTTGAGGCTTGCAGCCAATTCTTGACTTTTTTAGGTCTGTTAGCGAAGACGTTTTGATGTTACTAAACTTGTTGTTTTATAGGGGTTTCAGCCAGACTTCATCCATTAGTCTGTGGTTGGTGTCATTCACATTTTTCTTCCACCCACTCCAGTATGCATTAAGGGGAAAATATCAGCCCGTTTCAGCCATTAGCTGACTTCACTACAAGTTACAGCATGCCACCCTTTCACAAGAAACACCTCCACACACAAAGAAGTTCCCTTCAGCGCCAGAAAGTACTATGGTAATGTGCGTTTTTTTAAAGACAAAACCATGACAAAATAAGTATTGCCAGAAGGCTGGTGGCCAACGCCAGTACTATTGGCTTTGCCGATGCTTGTTGTTATTATTATTATTATTATTTAATTGTTGAATCCTTCTGCAGCAGCCGTATATCCAAAAAGGTGAAGCTGTTTAGAACAACTGGCGTTTTTACATGTTTTGAGGAAATGAAGTTGATTTGCTTGGGACAGGTGTAAAAGCATTCTCACCCAGGGTGTCGCCTTAATTGATGCCATGTGTGGAACAGGTGTTGCCCTCCCAGGAGACCACTTTAATGCTAGGCCGAGATTTGCATTGACAGTTCATTATATCATGTAAACAACGAGGACACAATTCTTAAAGCCATTTGCACTTGCAAGTTTAACTTTCACAGGCAACAAGGAAGTCAGGTCACCCAAAACCAGGTGCAAAGAAAATGACCAAAGGCATAGCATGATTTAGCCCCTTAACCGGCTCGACTCTGGCAAAGAAATGCTCTTTTTCACGGGTTAACGATGCATGTGTTCCCGCCTATAACGGGACTTTTACCGAAACAGAATATCAACCTGGTCGAGCCATGACTGCCTGTGTTCTGAAACTGTTTATCTGGTAAACGTTAGTTATTGTTACTTCGGCCAGGAGAATCGGTGAACTCCAGTGTGGCTCGGCTTCTAAACCATATGTGGTTTTTTTGTAAGGGAATAAGGTTGTTTACACACTGCGTTTCTTTCAAATAAGTTTCTCTCAGATTTGCACTTAATTCGAGAAACCATTTATGCTGTCTGTTTAATACCGGTGACGCACTCCAACAGAGCCGATGAACTTTACTATGGGATTGATGATGTTATGGTTTGGGAGTCCCAAATTATCCGCATTATTGATGGTGTTATGGTTTGGAAGCTCTAAACTAAAGTATCTGTATTATTAATGGTGTTATTGTTTCGTGGACATTTTTAAGTATGAATTACCTAGCTTGCGTTGGTTTTATTGGTATTATTTACCCATATTCCTGTTACTGATGAATAAAATTATTATTCTTTTTTGTTTAAAGTAAAAAACCTGAGGCTGGCACGCGTCCAAAACATGGATTGCCATACATACGCTGGGATGAAATTCCATGCACTTTTAGAGAAGGTGTATCCCCGTGATCGTGTTTATTTTTCTGACTTGTCCTGTACCATTCTCTCTGTGTCAGATAGTCAGTTAGGGGGCTTCGCGTTTCTGTTGCTCTACAAGCAGTGAGCATTGCTAGACAAGGGGAGCACCCAAAATGGCAACTGGCAGCTGCTTCCCTCATCGGCCTGTGGGGAGACTGATGGTTGGTGATGGCTGACTATTGATGAAGGAGCATAAGGCTGTTTACTTGCACGTCTGGGAGTCATTTACTTGCCTATTCATGTGTGTCATGTAGTTTTGATTGTCTGTACATGTGCCCCCTCGAAATATATATATATATTTTTTTTTAAGTAGTGTGAGGGAATGGAGGAGCTGGTGGATGTGATAGGGAAAGCAGCACGTGAGGGAGAGCGACACGGTGGGTTAGGGGAGAAGCACATGAGCAAGAAAGCAACACGGAAAACTGAGGAGGCAGGAAGTTTGTCTGGGGAAGAAGCACAAAAAGAGAGTTTGCAACACGAGGGAGACAGCAACACAGAGCGCGGGAGAGAAGAACAAGAGAGAGAGCTGGAAAACACATGCACTCAAGCGAAAAGAAAAAAGTAGTTCCCAAAAAGTGCGGAGTGGAAGGATAGACGACAGCCAATCAGCGAGATGGTAAAAAAGGATGTGCTTCAGGGGCGGAACAAACACAAGATGGACTAGCTAGGACAAGGAAATGCATTGAATAAGAAGCAAGCAAACGAGAGTGACAATAAAGTCAACTAATGGTAAGAAATCAGAAGTCTGTTAGTTCTTGTTAAACCCACAATAGATCTTTTGCAACGAGACAGATTGTACTGCCTGGTAGTCTCAACCTAAAAATGTAGATGAAGTCTACATTAAAAAGCAGGCTTTTAGTACAGCAGTCATGACCATAATGACATCCTAGGGTATATTTCATAAAGTGCCTTGGGGGTACTGCGGGTGTTTGCGCCCGCTTTGCGTGCCCCCGGGGCACTTTGGTATTACAGAAGGGGACGCAGACACTTGTGCGACCCCTTCTGTAATATCGATAGCATTGGCGCACAAAGAGTGCCAGCTCTATCTTCAGGGGCATTCCCTCATTTGCATGGGGGTGTGCCGCACGCAAATGAGGGAATACCTTTCCCTCTGCGCCCGTGCCCTATTACAGATGCGGGCGCAGAGGCAAAGAAGCTCTCAGGAGGCGCACTGACAGTGCGCCACCTAAAAGGTGTTGCACTGTCAGTGCGCTCCCTGAGAGCAGCCCTCTGGAGGGTAGAAAGGGTGTACCATGGACACCGCCAGACATTCTCTTGCAGGCGGATGAAGTCACTCACTGCCCCCGCCTGCAAGGGGATCTCTAATCCCCTTAAAAGTGCAGGCGAGTTGCCACCTGCACAGTAAAACATGGAGCTACTTCAAAGCAGCTGCTCCGATTTTCACATGAAATGCTCTGCACTGGGAGCAGTGTGAGTCTGCAGCTGCCCTGGGGGCAGCGCATTCTATGTAATAGGGTGCACTTTCCCTGTTTGTGCCTGGCATACCTGTTTTATGGTGCGCCAGGGCGCAAACAGGGAAATTGCGCTCTATACATAATAGGGCCCCTAGAGTTCATTTGACCTGAAAATGCCAAACCAGCAGTCAGCTTTTATCTACTAGTTATATTTTCTATGAATGAAACATGAAAAGAGAGCCCCTGAGACTAAAATGACTTTATAGTAAATGTACAACACTTTTGGTGGGAAAGAGCACAGGCAACTTCTCACCTTTTAATGACCCTGCCTGCCATCTTCAAAGGGCATATTAGCAGTGCCAAGGAGATTTAGGGAGGAGATGACCAGACTCTGCGCAATTGACTTTGCTGTCAGCATTTTTCCCTTGATTCTTGGGTATGGTAATGAAAGGTGAATGATGGTTGCTTCAATGATAGCTTGTGTGTCTCTCTGGAAATGCATTTTGGGCACTGCTGGAGCTCAGTCACAGCTAATGCCAAGACTGCTGCCATTCTCTTCCATGGTCTAGCAGGTTTGTTTTCTACAGGGCACAAATGCTACAGAACTGCTCAGGCCCGCTCAGCTATCCTCCTTGGACCTCTTGAAACTAGGACTCCGGACAGACATGCCAATAGCACCAAGACTACTTTTTATCAATCCTGTGAATAAAGTTACATTGATACGTCTGGAGGCATCCCACGGTTACCTGGGTGCATATTTTATACTGCTAAAGATGGTGTTCACTATCTATCACTATCATTTGTATTCTGTGTTTTGGTCCTAGATGCTTTAAATCATGAAACAATTCTGGGTCAAGACCTCAGCCCCAGGTGGCCCAAGAACCTTTTGTTTTGTGTTTTTGTGTTCATCATTTTAATAGCTCTAACTTTCCTACATTTTTAAATAAAATCATATTTGTTTGGAACCCAGTATATCAATCAATCAGGTCGAACTTATAAAGTGTGGCTTGCCACCCGAGAGGGTATCCGGGAGCTTGCTGCAGGTATCGGTTGAAGAGCCAGGTCTTGAGCCCTTTCCTGAAGTTGGTTAGCAAGGGTGCAGTGCGGAGATGGAGGGGGAGTACATTCCAGGCTTTTGCGGCAAGATGGGAGAAGGAGTGGCCTCTGGAGTGGCAGTGGTGTATGTGAGGTATCTGTGCAAGGGTGAGATGTGCGGAGCAGAGGTTCCTGGGAGCTTGGTGGAAATGCAGGCAGTGGTATGTGTAGGTGGGTCCTTGGTCATGGAGTGCTTTGTGGGCATTGTGCAGGAGCTTGAACTGGCATCTCTTCTGGATCGGGAGCCAGTTGAGGTCCTTCAGGGTCTGGTTAATGTGGGTTCTCTTGGGCAGGCTGAGGATGAGTCTGACGGCTGCGTTCTGGATTGTCTGGAGCCTCTGCATGACTTCTGTGGTGGTGCCTGCATAGAGTGCATTGCCATAGTTCAGTCGGCTGGTGATGAGGGCCTGCGTTACCGTTTTCCAGTGGTGCAGATGGGAAGCCCCTTGAAAACTTTGAGTAGCAAGCGGAGCGTGTGGAAGTAGGCTGGGGAGATGGTGTTGACTTGACTTTTCATGGAGAGTTTGCTGTTGAGGATGATGCCAAGGTTGTGGGTGTGATCTTTCAGTGTAGGGGTGGTTCCAAGTTTTGACGGCCACCAGGAGTCATTCCAGAGGGCCTTGTGTCTGCCGAAGATCAGAACGTCAGTCTTGTCCGTGTTGAGCTTCAGGCAATTGTCCCTCATCCAGGCTGAGACCTTATTCATACAGCTGTGGAATTTTAGTCAAGGTGGGGTCCACTGAGAGCGAGAGGACGAGCTGCGCAGCGTCAGCGTAGGATATGATGTTGATATCATTCAATTTAGCGATGTCTGTGAGAGGTGTCAAGTAGACATTGGAGAGGGTTGAGCTGAGGGATGAGCCTTGAGGGAAACTGCAGATGGTGTGCTTGGCTTGCGAAGTGAAGGGAGGGAGTTGGACTCTCTGAGTGTACCCCATGAGAAAGGAGGCCATGCATCTGAGCGCATCGTCTGTGATTCCAATCTGGCATATTCAATCGATGATTGTGTGGTGGGAGACGGTGTTGAAGGCTGAGAAGAGGTGGAGCAGGATCAGTGCGGCTGATTCTTCTCTGTCGAGTAGGGTGTGGATGTCATCTGTGGCAGCAATCAGAGCTGTCTCGGAGCTGTTGTTGACTCTGAAGCCTGATTGGACGGGTCCAGTAGGTTTTTTCTTTCCAGGTGTTCGGTGAGTTGGAGGTTAAGGGCCTTTTTCCAGGACTTTGGCATGGAACATGAGCAGTGAGATTGGATGGTAGTTCTGAAGCTTGCTGGGCTCTGCAGAGGGTTTCTTGAGGAGGGGTCTGATCTCCGAGTGTTTCCCGTCATCGGGAAAGGTGGCTGTGGTTAATGAGGCGCTGAGGATGGTGGTGAGCTTGCAACTGATCTCGTCTCTTCCGAGGTTGAAAAGTCGGTGGGGACAGGGGTCATGGGTGCTTCCGAGTGGATGGAGTTCTTAAGTGTGGTTGTGTGCTGAGTTGTTCCCATGCAGTGAGTGGGTGTTCAGCGGTAGTGGTTGATGGGGTGCTGAGGAGGTCGGAGGGTTGAGGATCAACGTTTCTGTAGATGGTTGCTATCTTGTTGTGGAAGTGGTCGACAAGGGCGTTGCAGAGTAGGGAAGAGGTGTAGTGCAGCTGCCGGGGCGGCTGACTCCGGAACACGGGGGCTCACGGTTCGATAGCTGGCGGCAGGTTAGCCCAGCACCTTGTGACTCTGGGCAATAGCTCGCTTAATCTTCCCGATGGCCCCCAGCGCCGGGACACCTCTCCGGAGGTAGCTGTGCACTTTTCAAATGCTGGTATTTCATTTCAGAGTTCCTGTGAGGCGAGGATTGAGCTTTTAGTGTCTGACGGGCAAGTTAACTCTCTGATGATGGTGAGGAGTTCCTTGGCTTGATTGGTGCTGGTCTCGATCCGTTGGGTCAGGGCCTCCATTTTTTGTGGCTTTGATCTGGCAGTGGTAGTCGTTGAGGGCTGATTTGAAGGTTTCTCAGTCGTTGTGGTTCCTGCTGGTGCACCATTTTCTTTCTAGTTGTTTGCACCTGTGTTTTGATGTGCTGAGTTCTAGGGTGTTTCAGCTGGCTCGTTTGGATGGTCTGTGGGTTTTGGCTGGTTTGGTTGCAGCAGCTCGCTCTGCAGAGCTGGTGATCCAGTTGTTGAGTTCTTTACTGCCTGATCCACGTCGGTGGTGACATTGGGCAGTGGGGTGCCGAGGGCATCGGCCCATTGTTGCTGAGTGACCTTGGTCCGCTGTGGAAGGGTGCACTGTGGCGGTTGGGAGCGGTACCGGGAGGTCTGGCCAGGAAGAAGTGCATGATGGAGTGGTCCGGCCAGGTGAGTTTCGAGGTGTGGCTGTATCGGATTCTGTCACTGAACATGAAGATGGGGTCCAGTGTGTGTCCTGCTTTGTGCGTGGGGTCATTGACCAGCAGCTTGAGGCAGAAGTTGTCCAATCTTTCCAGGAGGTCAGTGGAGTTGTCCAGGTGGAAGTTGAAGTTTCCCAGGAAGACGTAGTGCTCGGATTCAATGGCGAGCGGGGTGATGAATTCAGTGATCACGTCGCTGAGGCCTGTTCATGGTCCTGGCGGTCTGTATGCGAGGGTGCCTTTGATGGTGGTGTTATCATTGGTGTGGACCTGGAAGTTCATGTGTTCCATGATTAGCATGGTTTCGTCATCAGTGATGGTGTGGGTGATCGATTCCTTGTGTACGGTGGTGATGCTATCTCTGTGTCTGTTGGTGCGGTTGCAGTGTTTCATCTTGTAGCCGGCGGGAATTTTGCTGTGGCGATGTCAGGGGCTGATGCAGGGGTGAGCCAGGTCTCTGTGATGAAGGTTACGTCGGAGTGAGGGTGGAGATGCTGTCCCAGACTTCAGTTTCTTGTTTGCAGTGCAATCTGGTGTTGATCAGGCGGCAGCTGAGTTGTTCCAGGGAGGTATCGATTGGCAGGGATGGCGAGGCATTGGTTGCTGCAATGGTGGTCGGTCCTGGGGTGGAGGAGTACGGGCAGTGGATGCAGGTGAATGATCCAGCTGTGGAGCGTGGCGATGCAAAACAGCAGTTGCTGTTGCATCCAGGGTAGAGGAAATGGAAATCTGCTGGGGAATATCTGTGAGAGTGCAAGGTGCCAGGGTTCCTGGCGCTGGGCGCAGTCCAGGCGCAGACGGGCTTGCCTTTGGTGTGCCACCAGCACGGCCATGCAGTGGCCTCCATAAGTAGTTCTGGGATGTGGGAGGGGCTGGCAAGGTGGTGGGAGGGCAGCAGGCAGGAGAAAAAAACAGCAGGAAAACGGAGCGGGCACTAGGGCCAGCAAAAGGCCAAAATTAACAGTAAGCCAAAAATAAATACAATTTCCAAATACAGATAGATAAAGAGACTCCAGGAGCAGCAAACCAGTGTGGCTAGCCTAGTGGTCAGTGTGCTTGAACCAGCGGCCTCTAGGTCTGTGAGCTAGGCAGCAGACACGAAGAGCTGGCTGTGGCAGTGGGGTGTGGTGTGTGGTGTGGTGCAGTACAGGGGTCAGAGGCTACTCATTGGAGGTCGTGCAGCGGCCTCCATAAGTAGTCCTGGGAGGGGCTGGCTGGGAGGCGGGAGGGCAGTGGGCAGTAGAAAAAACTGCTGGAAAATGGAGTGGGCCCTAGGGCCAGCAAAAGCCCAGAATTAACAGTAAGCTAAAAATAAATACAATTGCCAAATACAAATACAAAAGATAAACAAACTCCAGGAACAGCAAACTGGTGTGACTGGTGTGGCGGACAGCGGGCTTAAACTGGCAGCCTCGAAATCTGTGAGCTAGGCAGCAGACATGAGGACTTGAGATGTTTTGAGGACAATGCAGACAGCATTGTTATGCGTCTTGGTACTTTTGGTTAATTTTGGAACGCCGTTTTTCAAAAGTAAAATTATGATCAAACATGGTCAACTAAACCAAAGAAATGGAAAGACCATACAGCTTGGAGCTATCAGGAATGTTGGAAGGAATTTAATACAGTTTTTAAATCGAGCGCCAAAAAGTTGTTGCAAGAGGAACTATATATGTACATTTGATCATGGATGGATACTATTTATATTAAAGTGTAATATCTAACCTTAAGTGTTTTCTTTTTTCCTCCTTTTTCCTTTACCTATTAATATTTTTATAATGAAAGGCTATATCTGTGACCTTTTTTCCCCCGTTGCAATAAAAACAAGCATTGGCATAGCCAATAGGTCTCGCCTTTGGGACCTTATAAGTATTTAGTTATGCAGCACAATATCCTTGGTGCAACAACATCAACTGTTGCATGGGTAAACACTTATAAGGTCCCAAAGGCGAGACCTATTGGCTATGCCAATTCTTGTTCTGTTACAGTGATCTGTGGCGTGGTAGTGCTTTTTGTGTGCCGTGTTGGATGTATGAAGAATTTGAGTCACATGATCATCCACTCACTTGTTTCTCTAAGCTTCCCTAACAGCATTACACTGCTTGTGTGTGCGCGGTCTGCTAAATATCTGCGTGCCAGGGTGCTACTGTTGCAATGTCATCCCATAAACACGACGGCCTGATTGCATCATAAGTCTGATGTTCAACCGAGGTGCACAACATCATATTATAAATGACAGCCAGTGTGGCATTGACATATTGTCGCAATGCTGCTCATCACAGCTTTCGCCTAGACAAAAATCTATTAACACCCACATTATGAGTATCACGGTAAATGTCAAATTGAATGCAAATGCCTTTTTCCACCTATTTATTGATTGTGGATTTTAATATAGTATGGACATGACCCAGTGACATCAGAGCACTTCATAATAAAGCGAGAAAATATCAATAACAAATGAAAACCTGATCCCTAATCTCAACACTTTCTGTAACTAGAACACTCTTCTTATGTGGCCCTTTAACACAATCTCCTTGTCCAATCACATGTCTGCAGCTTGTACATATAGGGCCTGAATATGAGTTTGGCGGTCCTCCCACGGAGCGTCACACCAGCGCTCTGCGGGAGGACCTCCAAACCCATAGTGAGACTGAATGCTGGATTTCAACTGGAATCCAAGTCGGGCGGACGGTGCTGCAGCGGTCCCATGTCGGTGCCTTTCTAAGGCTCAGAGAAGAGCCTTAGAAAGATACTGCCATGGGACCAACGCAGCATATTCCTGCTCAGGAAGAAATGCACCATGTTGTGCATTCCTTCCTGTGCAGGAACTGGGGGAGCATAAATACAGAGGGGCACAACATGTGCCCCCCTGCATATACCTCCATGCACAGAGGCAGCAGTGGGCCCTGTATGGCCCCCCTGAGTTGCCTCACTGCCACCCTTTCCATGGCGGGCTCACCGCCTTGGAAAGGAGGGCGGTGAGGCAACTCGTAATATGCTCAGCGGTGCCTCAGCTGCCCTGCCAGCATATTGCTGCCGCTGACCACTGCACCAACGCTGCAGGATCATGGATCCCCGGTGGTTGCAGCGGTCCTGTGGCCGCCCGACTGCCACACCCAGAGTGTGGTGGGTGGTGCTGCAGTGTGGCAGTGCTCAGACAGCCACCTTGGGTTCGGCGGTCCCACGGACCGTCAAACTCGTAATCAGGCCCATAGACTCAACTAGTCAATTCATAAAAAAGAAAGTGCTTGGGTCCCAAAGTGTTTCTAGGAGCTCACTGCTAGAGAAATGACCACTGAAGTTGCTGAATACCATGGTTGCCTAGTTTTTATTGTATTGTGTTATAACATTTATATATCTCTTAGCACTCCTATATAGAGTCCTGGAGCACTTGCCTACATGGATAGCATGCAGCATTTATAGTTGGAATGGCATTGTCTTTGCTTTCGATCCTCTGCGGAAAGTGTTTCCATGTTGTGCGTGATGACCACTGTGGTGTGGTTATCACGCTATGGGATGCAGCGCCTACCAGTGTAATAGATAAAGAAGTGTGAGATAAGCACACACCTTATGGTTTCCTGTAAGCTTGCTGCTTTGATGAGTTCTGCAGTTTCCTTTATGGTATTTCTTAAAGTCCACCTCATGTCTTTTTAATGCACCACACTACCCTTCCTGTCTTTATATCTCGCTCTTGCGCATTCGGTTTCATCACTGCTGTCTTCCTTTGTCACTGTTTTCCTTTCTCTATCTCCTTCTCTTTCCCTTTTCTGTTTTCTCTCTTTTGCCAATGTGTGACAATAAAAAACAAGTCCCAGTCCCCACAAGCGAGTGCCGCTACCCACCACCTTTAACCACCTGCCGAAATTAAGCACTAGGCTGGATCAGTGTTTATGCAAAAGAGCACACATGAAGAGAGTGCTATGATGAGTGTGAGGCATGTTTCAGATCTCCATGCTCATCGACATGTTCTGTGGAAGTCGACCCAAAAAATTCTTGCAATGCCAGCATTTCCACATCGTATATTGCTGTTTACATTTAAAACCGTGGTAAGTGAATTTAAATAATGTGTAATTTCTAACAGATGATAGAGGAAGACAGAACTAATGCCTCTGCCTCCTACGAGACCCTGGCTACAGCCCGTATCATGCTGTACAATTTTCTTTTCAGCTGCGCCTACATTAAAAAGACTCATTTCTGCTGCCATTATGGAAATAAAAGGACTCTCGCTTTCTCTCAGTGCTGACACTGCCAGGGAAACATGCAGTTCTCTAACCCCTGGTACAATGGGCCCATAAGGTACCAAACATCAAAGCATATTAAAAGATATTAACTGCATATTTGCTTATGAACAAGATAAAAAGCTGCAGAGCCTCCAGCTTCTCAAGCTGTGAGTGGAACAGCTTTGCAATTTGCCTGCAAAACTGCATTTTGATCTTAATGAATATAAAATGGCTGCCATTAAAAGTAAAACAGATTATTTCAGGCCTTTCCGGGCCCATGGCTCCTTGGCAGTGTTGGAGGGGCCACTATGATCTTTCATTAAAACCTCGCAGCGGGGGCTCCCTCACCGGCAAATCAAGCCTCGCAGTTGACGCGATTGGCCACATTTAAAAGTAATTTTCAGAAATCTACACAGATTCTCAATTCGGTAATGAAAGCCATAAGAAAGAGGACGCGGGCAGCCTTTTGTCAAATATTGTTGCTAATCCAAAGCTCGCATTCGTTAGAAATTAAACTGCCCCGTAACTATCAGACGGATGGCAGCCTGCCATCCCGGCTCAGTTGTAATCTCTGTTTGTTAATGAGGAACATGTGCTAATTGTTGTCAGAAATCCTCGCTGTGCATCCTTTCTCTCAAAGCAGAAGATTGTACCTTCTGAGAGGTGTTACATCTCAAATTGCAAGGCATCCAATTTAAAGGCACCAGCCTCTCCGCCTTCGATCACAGAAAGGCCCAAATTGCCTGCAAATGCAAAAGCGAGCAAATGAATATTTTAGTTCAAGTCGCATTCTCTACAGCCTGCCTTTCAGGAGGAGGTGGTGTTCCCAATGTGAATACATTAATGGGTACAAAGAAACACAACGGCTATGGGAACAATTGAGGCAAATTCGGGAAACTGGAATGTACAATGGAGGGGCGCACACCATGGGAGAGCTGGAAGGTATTAAAAGTTTCATCAAGCTGATTTCTTTTTTTGCAAGTTATGAGGAGGGTTAGGAGGGAAGCGTTGCCTGGGGCATGCCGGGATCGAGGTTACAAGGCATGTGTCTCTTTTACAGACACAGTTCTCGCCACTGTCCCCAGAAGAAAGCAGCACAGCACGCGATGAAAGTTTGTCATCTCATACATAGGCTAGAGCCCTTGACTTTAGAGGGCGGCGGGGAGTGGGCGGTACAAACAGGTTAGGTTGTCAGCCTATCCATGATGAATATGCATGAGCCGAATTTACATAGCATGCATATAGATTATGCCGATTTGCATATTCATTAGAAGTCTTAAAATTCCAACCCACTGCACGAGGCTTGTCCATTCCAGTGTCAAAATCAGATCAGTGATTTATTTTGCTGCCAGCTGCACCGCGACCGGCTGGAAATAAAAGCTGACATGGAGTATACCTGGCGCTGTGTTTGAAAAGAGGCGCCTCTCTGAACCCAAATACTGGGTAGCGCTATTGTTAGTTTGGCTGCTGCAGCTGCTACCATCGAACTAACACCGCGAACAATAGCATTTCTCGCGCAAATAACAAACAAGAAATGCACGTGCGTCATTAATTCATCCTCGAGTACATGACAGAGTCGGCCGGGCCCCACAGCAACAAACCCCCCTTTGAAGTGCGCATTCCAGCCGGGCTTATCAGCGGCGCGAGCCAGAGCGGGCAGGATCGCCTTTCATGTGTCTGCAGTTCAGCAGAGAAATGCTGACTGAAAGAACGAGAAAGGGATCCCAATTCAACTTTGAGGAGCGGGGCGAGCGCGGCAGCCTGCTGAGCTGACCACACGCTCGTGCACAATGGCCATGTGTTTCCAATTATCGCGCCCGCGTCTGGGCACGATAATTGGAAACAGATGCCGGCCGTGCGGGTAACCGCACAGAAAAGGCCATGACGCACGAGCGTCTGGTCAGCTTTTTGAAACCCCTACATAAAGTCTTGCCAGAGCAGCGCTTGCGCGCTACTCTAGGCTCGACCTAAAAATGTGTTAATCTGACATGTTAATACTAGTCTTGCGTGCAGTGCCACATGGCTGCTTATTGTCCCTGTTGCTATTCTATTTTAAATCCCATATGTAGGTGGTGTAAGGCCACACAACCTCCCATATTTGGCAGTGGATGCTTGTGTTACTATACTAGCTTTTTTACATTTTTAAGTTGGACTTACCCAAATGTCAAATATGGCAGTTTGCCAATTAGTTACCACTGGGTTTGACAACTAGTTGGTCTGTGTTAAAGGTAGAGCACATGTACTGAGATGCGTTTAGCAGCCTCCCTCTTGACAGATTTTCAAACTCTCAGCAGTCTAAGCCTATAAAAATTAAAAGTCTGGGGTGGGGAGAACATGCTAAAAGCTAATTTTTCATAACACTGTTTATTGATTTTAAGGAAGGCATGGTTAAAAACCACAACAAAACATAGTAGGCATCAGTATACAGCTTGTCATTATGCTCAAGAAAACAGCCTGACGTATCAGATACACGATCATAAGAAATTTCCCCACCTGGACCTCTGTAGTGGAGGAATAATTAACCACATACCCCATATTTTGAGGGCATCCTCTAGATTTATAGACATATTCCTCTGCGCTGGCACACCCGTGTATGCATTGCATCCACTCCTGTAGAGGAGGAGCCCTTACAGGGCGCCAATGATGTGTTATATCAAGTTTAGCAACTATAAGTCCCATTGCCACCATGGTTATGGTAGCCTGCGGGCCGCACCATTCTTGCATTAGTCCTTAGAGTGCCATCCTGGAATTGACTACGACTACTCTGCCCACTACCTCCATAAGAATCGAATGAATATGGGTCCAGTATCCTGGTATGATGGACATGTTCACACCATATGATAAAAGGTGCCCAACTCAGTTCTACATCTAAGGAAGGTAGAATCAAGGCCCTCCTTCACTTTACTGAACCTGGATGGGCTATTATATACTCTATGTAGATATTTCAACTGAATGATATGTAGTCTTGTAGAAATCATCAATATCCGAGGGGCCATTTTCGCTTTAGCCCAATCCGCAGCTTTTAAATGGCCAACATCTTGTGCCCACGCGCCTCTCAATGCTACAGAGGATATGGGGTGTTAGACATCAATTTACGATAAAGTCTAGAAATGCCTTTGTTCTCTGTAGCAGTGTGAATTTCGCTCCTATTGGATTATAGTCTGGGAGATATGCAAGTAGAACTCTGTGTGCTTCCAACGCATGGAGTAATTGTAAATATTCATGAAATTGCGCATGATGCATATTATTCATCCTCACCAAATAGAGAAAGGTCTGTTATAGTTTCCCTCCCAAACATCGCTAAGGCTGGAGATGTGGATAAGGTCCCATGCTCGAAAAAGCATCCAACTTTACTGTGTGTCCTAACCATGAACCTCCCATAATGGCGTTTCAACTGTTAGAATTCTGTTGCACTTGATCCGAAAGGTAAATTTTCTACATATTGTATCAGAGCTTCAGACCTACTACCACCTCCTTGACTGGCCAACCTCACTACCCTTTTGGAGTCACCTTTACAAAGGGAGAACCTTGGTAATTCTATTAGAGTACAGCTGCACCTCAGGCTTTAGAATCCAGTGATAAATTAGAGTACCCAGCAAGTACCCAGCCCAGTTACCACTGTCTTTCTCAGTACCCTCAAAAGCCACCACCCAATTAAACATTTTGTATTATATGCTTAAATTAAATTAAATTACCTCATAAACCGGAAGGCATCTGTTCAATGCCTTCGGAGACCGGGTGGCACGATAGACTTTTCAGAGATATATTCTAGAAAGGAACATTTGTAGGGAGCCTTTGTGGTCCCATTCTCTCTGCATGTTGATTTGTCTTATCTGCCTAGTAGTATGTTCCTGACAGTTGGAATGGAAGTGAGTTGTTCAAAATTTGAACGTTACCGTCATGGCTTTTTCTCATTACCAGCAACTTACACCATACTCAAAACATCAGCTACTAGTGTCATTACCATCTGCAGGAGCCATTTAGGAACAATGGAAGTTATGGTGGATACTGTTGGAAGAGAGCAAACGGGTGCACAGATAGAGGCACACTTATCTCGTCAACAGCTAAAATGAAGCTATTGATGGTTCAGTCACAAGATGACTGCAGTCCTATGTGATGGTACTCAGGGCCGGTCCTAGAACTTCTGGGGCCCCGGGCGAAAGGGAAGATGTGGGGCCCCTCTAATTTGCATGTAACATCCAGTCGCGGCCGGCATGACTCGCGGGTGGAGGGTCTCGCGGGGGTTCGCGCGCGGGGGGGGGCTTAATTTAAAAATAAAATAAACTTACCTTCCCGGGCCTCGCGTCGTCTCTGCTCCTGACCTGCTCTCCTGCTTTCCTGCCTCTGGCAGGAACAGGAAGCAGGCAGCCTCCCTCCCCTCCCCTAAGCCAATCACAACGCTGCAATGGCAGCATTGTGATTGGTCGGGACGCCGACCAGCCAGGCGCCTATGGGGAGGCCATTTTCTCCATGTAGGCTACATTGCAGCCTACATGGAGAAAGACCAGAGTGTGCATGACTGGTTTGGTCGGCCCCGGAGGACCGACCAAACAGTCAGCGGCCTTAGCAGTGGGCAAGGCACTCCTCCCTGCCCTAAAGCAGACCCGCCCGCCCCCAACCAAACACTTCTGCTTTCTCGCAGTGCGAAGCAGAAACATAAAATGGTAGTTTAGCATTTTGTGTTTCTGCTTCTCGCACTGCGAGCCTGAGTGAGGTGACGCTCCTCCGCCCTAGTGGAGGAGCCGCCCTTGGTAACATTACAAGAAGTGACATCACAGAAAGTGACATCGCAGGACTATTGATCTTATTTGGCATCACTGAAGAGACCTAACGTGGATATCAGTAACATGGACAAAAAGATAAATATACAAATGAAATAAGTCCATATATTTTAAAACTGTATTAAATGGATTACATTTGTCACATTGGATGGAAAAGCTAGGTGCAGGTCTCACAAAGATGTATATTATTTACTCCTCGTTAACTGATTGTTTCCAGATGAGTGCATGATACAATTTCCAGTTCTGCCTCATAAAGGGGGAGATCCTGTTGAGGTAATGAGGGCGGATCATTCAAAATATAAAATGACACAAGAGAAAACCTCTCACACCATGGATATAATTGCAAATTTCAAAGGCTCCCTTATCTTTCTGTGCCATTATTGTGCTACCTTAGGATGACATTAATACTTTGCAATTTGCTTTAACGTAAATCCTCTCACCAGTATCCCACACGCACATGCTAAGAGACGTAGGACAATCTTTTTTGTGTGTGGGCTCTTTACTCGCCAGAATTATGTTAAGTGCAAAAACACAACACATATAGTACAAAATTACAAGGCACCATTGCAAACAAATAAAGATTGTACATAAATAAAAAAAGACTTAGAACAACCGAGACCACTGCTAAATCATACATTGACTTGAAGGTATGCTTCAGATTCAAGGGCTTTTCAAATCAACGTTTTTGATTTGATGTTAGAACTGTAGGAAGTAGAAGTGGCCGCCTTTAGCGCTGGTGGAGCCCTGTGCGACAATGTTGGTGCCCCCCAATGACTCGCTCTGCCACGGATTCTCTCACTACCACCCTTTAACAGTGCTCCTCAAGTCTCCATAACCACATTCTCGCTCAGATGCATTTAATTTGATTTACAGCGCCACTGATACCAGTGTAGGGTGTCAGAGAACTTTATATCACACATTACACAGAGACAATCAATCATACGTGTGTAAATCAAAAGAGGTAATGTTACATAAGACAAAGGACTAGGAGTCACATGACAATCATACTAGTAGGCAGTATAGTTTAATAGTGATTGATCTGGAGAAACACAAACTCTGAATTTAGAACGTAATACCATGGTTGGGGGTTCTCTTTAATAACCAGAATTTATTTCTGTCCAAATGAACCCTTTTTGCAACATTAGGATAATCAAAGGCTGGGGAAAAAACCATAATGCTGTCATTTATACCTTGCAGTTTGCATGCAGCTCTTAGATGACAGTTAATAGCTCATTGTTCTATGTTAGGATTTTGACTTATAAACTGCAAGTAACAATAGGATCTCTCTGACAAAAGCAGTAACCCACTGGCCTTTTTACATTATGTGGACTTAGTGATCTGCATGGTACATGTTCTTTGCAGCAGGCACATTAACCCTCTGTGCTACCTTTTCACAAGTCAAAACTTCCACTTGACAAAACTCCATCTCTCTCTAGGAAGAACATTAATCACCGGAGTTATCATGACATTTTTATTGTTGCCGATAATTGCTGGAGGCCCGGAAGGAGGCAGCAAGGGCTTTTAGAAACATAATATACTTGCAAACATGACGCCCCCACCCGAAGTCAGCGCCTCAGTGCGATCTCATCGGTCGCACCGCCTAGAGCCTTCCTCCTCAAGGGTCCTGTGACCTCAATGACAGAGTCACTGTTGCTCTAGGGTGCGCTGCTTCAGTAGGCCTGCCCAAAAGACTCGAGGTGAGCTTCAATAGGGGTTGTAGTGGACAGGCCTTCAAGGTTAACCCACACTTGCCACCGCTATGATCCACCTGCTGGTGCTCAGACACCACTCTTCTAAGGTCTTTCGGGGCCTTCTAAGGTCTAACATGGAAATGTGCTCTCTCAGGAGAGTGGTCTGGTGGACTGGTCATGAAGGCTGAACCTGGTTCCCCAGTTCCAAATTCGGCAGCTCTGACCATAGTGCCACATCCTCTCCCCCACTGAACACCATACTGCCCCACTGAGAGAAACTCGCACTGCCTTCAACTACAACCCAATTGCACCCCGCTATAAACACCTGGAGGCGACTCAATTCAAATTATGCACTAGACAAGAGCAATATGCTGCCTAAAAAAAAAAGTGACAACATCCTGGAAAAAGCAAACACTCATAAGGAATGCAAGATTAAGTAAAAGCATGTGAAATGTAAGCAGGAACAACATGGTTACCTTAACGCTTTTGCACTTATTATTCAGAAATCAATGAGTGCTTTTGCATGAAAAGTTAAGGCCATGACTACAGGGACCAGTTTCAATGTCCATTGCTTATCTCCTTACAAAACGTAAGCAATATGGTTTAAAAAGACCACATTCGTGAATACAGAGCCGCAGTATGCATTTTGTTTTCGAATCCGCCCACCAAGCAGGTATTGCAGTACATCCAGGAATGGTGCACTCCCCCACCCGAGGAAAACAAAAAAGTAGCGCTTCACTGGCAAACTCTGTAAAGTGGCACTAATGTGTTTTGGGTGTGAATAAAATCAATCTGGCCCCTTTTCGGCCCACTCTGTCTTGCTTTAGTTATTTTTTACATTTTGAACCTTTTATTTCTCTCCATCCCAAGGCTGCACTTTGGAAGTGAAAAATGTCAGAAAAAAGACGACCTTTCCAGCAAAAGCGTTTTTATATTTTGGATTAATTTCACAGGGGAACAAATAAAGGAAAGAAAGAGGGAGTACTGGCTACAAGGCCCAGGAAGGGGCCCCCACACCTGGACCTCGCAGCTTGCTCTAGTGCTTAGAGGCCCAGGGAAAGGGGGCCCCTCCCTGGCCTTCGAAGCAGTAACGAGGCATTTTGTAAAACACTGCCCCAGCACCGGCAGTACTACATACATTTTAAATACACATTCCCATAAAAAAAAATGGGTGATGTAAAAGTTACCAAAAGCCAGTTGATCTGGCTACTCCCTCCTCCCCTCACCCACCTCGCCTTACCTGTGTCCGGCTGGTCCTGGAAACAAAGGGGCCTTCTGTCACCTAGCAACAAAATGCAGAAAGGGAATGGCCGGTACTTAACAGAGGTGCTGCCCCTCCCCTGACACTGTGAGCCATAATTACTGGCCTGGCTGCTGTGCCTTCCCCACTCTGTTTGTACCTCCCCCCACCCCTGCACCCCCAGGAATGCCACAACGACGCCCTGACCAGCAAGGTCGACTCAAGATGTGTATTGTGATAGTGTGGGGCAGGGGGCCTCGTAGGAGCAGGTGGGCTAACTGTGAAAGTATGGCCTTTCACACGGAAGCGGGGGCCCCCTGTCTTTCAGCTGAGCGCGAGGCCCTGGGCAGCTGCCCACACTGCCCATGCCTAGCGCCGGCCCTGATGGTACTCATAGTAGTGGTGATACCACATGATGGGTGCCCACCAAGGTTGTACTACTGAATATCAATACCAACGATATTGTGGCATACTAGTATCGAGGACAGAACATCGAGGGACAAAATATCGAAAGGAAATGCATTCACAGAAGTAAAGATTTACTATGCCTAACTCCACATCTACGTACCTTGATACCTTGAGAATATATGTACCATGTAGGAGTTAGGTATAGAAAATCTAGACTTATTTACTTGTTAATATTTTATTTTCGATATTCTGTCCTCAATATTCTGCCCCATCGATATTGTTGATTCGTTATTCAGGGGGCACACCGCTCACTGATGATCCTGAAGCACTAAGTCCAGTCTCGCCTTTAGTAGTCCCACAAATAATGTTTAAAAACAAGGGCTCTCAATGGGAATTGACTTGCTTATTCATTTGTTAAACTGAAAGCCTCTGTGGTGCTTCCTGTGGGTAGTGTAGGGGATCACCCATGCCCTGCGGACTAAGAGTAACAATAGAACCACACGTTCAGCCTTTCCTGCCTTATGTAATTGGGGAGAGGATGTGGCTTAATGGCTAGAGCGGCCGACTTGATGACTAAAAATGAATGTGTCCGTCTGTAATGCAAGTGGTGCTCATATAAAGCGCTTTGATACCCGTGGGTCGAGTTCGCGCCTTATAAAACTGGAGAAAAAAAGTGTAAGTGGTCAGAAAGAGTGTTGGGGGTGCTGTACCCGATATTGCGCCACTGCCCTCCCCGAGGCCGTGCCCCCACGAGCTGCAAAGCTCTTGTTGTTCCTGCCAGTAGTAACAGTGTCCTCGGTGCTTTTCATGCAGCTTGTCTAACCAGCCTGGTTTTCTTGCTCTTCCGCAGAAAGAATTTCCCATTCCCGAACAGTTCAAAACCGCCTGGGACGGGTCCAGATTGGTCACTGAACCTGCAGAGATGATGGGCTGAGCGCCGCCCGTGCCTACAACGCCACTGGCTGCTCCTGCCAAGTACGCCCGGGGTGGCACTGATCCATACCGCCGAGCCTTCCACGCAGCAGCCGCCAGTCTGTACACAGAAGCCAGAAGCGAAATGATTTTCAATTCATGCTTTTATTAGGCATTCAGCTCTTTTCGTTTCCCCTTGCCTTCCTTTTCATGTTTAGTAGTCCACAATGTCATGTAACTTTGAAACACTAAGGTATAGTTTGTTTTCTTCTCCTTTCGACGCTGCAGTCAACGACCAATGCCAAACGGCTGAATGGTGCATTTTATGTTGTACTTGTGTATTTTTACTGCATTCCTTTCCTGCCGAGTTTCGCTTGTTCGCAGCTTAAAGCCAGTGGACTTAACTGAGCACGAGGGCTAACTGGCCATTAGGCCGTTTGAAATCATGAGGTGGCAGGCACTAACTACTCCAGGCATGGCTGAGTGCCGACTGCCGCTCGCACTTTACATATTATTAGGTCAAAGTTGTAGTTGAGTGCTAACTCTAAACAGTGAATATGCTAATTACATTGTTTCAGCTGTTTGTGAAGCGCCTCGGAGGCTTTTGGGGGATTGGACGTGCTGTGTAAATACCGCCATGGTGGTATTTTAGCATATGGTACTTTGTTTACAGTGTGTTTCGTAGGTTGAGCGATCAGGGCTTGAATTTGTGCAGGTGGTTGCAGGTGGTGGGCGCCTGCACTTATTTTTCGGACCGGGACTTACTTTTCATCATCAGCCTTTAAGCCAGAGCAAGAGGGTGAGAGGAAGAGAATGCAGATAGGAGGAGAAAGAAAAGGACAGGGAAACAGGGAGAGAGTGAGAGGCAAGAGATGAAAAAGAATCTCCAAGATTGAGATAGAGAGAAGGATTCCTAGGGTGGTGCATGAAGGAGATATGTGGTGGAATCAAAACTAGTCAGCAGGAAAACTTGAGGATCCTCAACTTACTGCTTTCTTTTTTTTCTTCTTTTTTTTTAAATCAAATTAAGCACTGGCGAACAGTAAATACACGGTCTCGTCTTCACCAATTTCCAAGCGAAGTACATGAGCATTTGAACAATATACTTTGCGGGAAGACGGAAATGCAATGCTTCCAGGCTTCTGCCTCTTTTTGGTCAAACCCTTGACACACAAACTTTGGCAACTGTAATATAAAAAAGTTTTAATTCCGGTGCCTGCTGAAGCTCCTTTTTCACTAGGTGTCCACAGCAGGTGCATGGGCTCTTACCCGGCTCTTTTCTATCCTCCCCACTGTTTGCTTTCCCAATGAAATGATTAAGTTCATCTACATCCGCGTTGTCTTTGGTGATGGGGTGTGGGCTGTTGTGCATTATTGCGCTGATCCTTATGGGTAATCTTCATGACTCCAAGGATCGCTCCTCAGCAACTCGCTAGGACATCTGTTCTCGCTTGGGAACTGCAACATTGCACAACCTATGCCCCGCGCATGCACATAAGGTAACACAGGAGGCTGCTTACCAATGGAGGGAGTTGCGTACATTGTTGTAACTGAGCAGTCCAGTCCAGTCCTTCAAAATGTACTTCATTCGAATCAGTGCTGCGAAGGGTACCATTTTGGGATTTTAACACATGTTATTTCAAAAATGATTCTAATGGGTACTGGAAATGTCTTGAAGATGATTTGCCTCAAACTAATATTCAAACAAAAGGACTGCAGGTAAAATTATGTCTGCATTTTAGGTGTGTTTCTGTGTCCAGATGGCACATAGGTGAATCCCTGAGGTTTTCCTTATGCAACACACTCTAAATTGTTTCTTTTTGAGGTTCATAATGCTCATGAAAAGTGACATTTTCAGACCAATGAAAGCAGGACTTGCACACTGACTGCAGAGTTAGCATCGCACAGCACTCAACCATGCTCAAGAAGGGGACACGCAAGTTACAAACCACTGGCCATTTAATGTCAGATCCCTTTGCCGAGGCTTATAGCCAATGTGGCAGTTAATGGAAATGGTTACAGTGACTTTTGTGGTGTGATGTGGTGTATATACTAATAGGGATTGAAGCTTGCCCTGCCAGTTCATTTTACAAGGGACACCCCACAAACTCGCAGATGGAAAGAGTGTGATCAGTAAGAAAATACGTCTGGTCCAGGTTGGGCGACGCAGAGGCACAAAGCACGCAATCTGATGAAGGTGCTGTCTAAACTAGAGCTAAACACTTCAAATTGTTCAGTGCTTAGTTTGAGCCGGTGTTTACAGGTAGGACCCACCGGCACTCATTTTTGGGGACCAGCACATACTCTTCCCCATCAGACTTTAACCCAGAGCAAGAATGAGAGAAACACAAAAGGAGAAAAGGAGGAGGAAGGGAAAGGCGGAAAACCGTGACAAAGGGAGATAGCAGGGATTAAAAAAAACCTTCAAGAGTGAGATAAAGAGTCACGGAGTGGATGGTGGTGGAAGAAAGAGGCATGAGGTGGGATCAAGACTACCGCAATCCTGACATTCACCAGCGTTGGCTTAGGGCCTCTGAGGAAAACTTTGGGCTCTGGCACTTATTCTTTTACAAATTAAGCACTGGGAATGTTTAATGGCCATTTTAGCAACTCACTTGTTCTACTGTATTGAGGCGCAACCTTACATTTAAAAGGTACACTCTTGTGATGTATCGGACAGTCCAAAGACATAATTTGCTGAATCACATGGCAAAAGCCAGATCATGACATATAAGACATAATCATTTGTGGACCCACAAATAGAGAACTCTTGAATAATGGCTCGATTGCACCAAGGAATGTTGTTCCTCCTCCCAGTCTTAACCACGGTACAGTGAGCGCCCTTCTTGGAGACCTGCAACCACACTTCCCCTTCAAAAGATTGCATTCAACAGCTCCCACCACGTGTAAGTTCCACCAAACTCATAAAAGGGCTCTCACTTTCTAGCAATATTACATCACAGGCACACAAATGACAGGTGGGTGATAGGGGAGGCATGGTTCTAGTGAAGAAAGGTGTGTGATGATGAAGAGTAGAACTTGGTTTAATGAAGACAACCAGCAAGTAATCGAGCCTTAGCAACCGCTTCCTCATCATATCAGAATTTCACAAGTAGTGTCTGTGATCCATTGTGTGCTCCCCTGCAGAACCACTACTGCTAAGAAGTCTGGTGGGGCCGCTGATGGGGCTGTGGTGTGGAGGGGTTGTCATGCTGAAAAGTCAATGTGCTCAGAAGCTGTAGAATGCTTTTTAGTTCATCCGTCGTCTCCACCAAAATGTTTGGAAACTGGTTGGAATAGAACCCTTTCCAGAGGAGCAATTGTATTCTTCTGCGGCAGGACCTCTACATTAAGAAGTGCTTGACTCTTCCATGTTTCACAGGAAATATTTGTTGGAACCACTCCAGGGTTTAGTTACAGTACTTTGAAATTAATGCAGCGGCCCATCCACTGTTGAGGATTTGCAAAGCCAGGCACTGTGCTCTAAGATCACTGCGAAAAACACAAAGGTGATGGGTGGAATACTTGCAAAAGTGTCAGCCACTAGCATTTGTTCTAGACCACATTCCAGTCCATTGGTTTTAACCTGCTAAGCCACTTCACATGGATACCAGCCATATGTAAATCAGCATTAACGCTGCTTCAATAGGAACAATCCTGCCCAGTAATCTAGAATCATGCAGAGTAAACTTCGCCTTTTGGCTTATCTCAGAAAGGCAGCGTGGCAGCCATACTCCTGTTACTGTTACTGCTTGGAGCTGCATGTTCACTTCTCAAAAACCAGCATTCCCCACTTGGAGGCCAGTGGTTTTATTTCTGATGCAAGCTGCATGTGATTATTGCACCCTATGTTGTTCACAGACAGCATTTAGCAGGCTAGGGATGAGATGGAGTGACACAGGACCTTAGAAGCATCAATAAGTCACCTGCCAACCAGATTACTCCTTGTGGAGACATGAGGACTGTTAAACCATCTTGTGTGGATCCAATTCAGCATAGGTTCCAGGTTCTCCAATTGCTCATTCCACTACCATCCACCTGCCAACATAACAATGTTTCTTAATATATATGAAAACACAACCTTAGCAACACACAAACAGGTTTTATAGAATAACAATACTTAGTTTGCACCTAGAGGAAGAGAAATGTTCCCACCTCCCTGTGCGGAGACAAAAGACAAGATGTGATGGGAGATGATGTCTTTTTATAGTCTCCAGGGGTGATAGACCTGTGTTTTGTATTTATGTTAAAATAAGTGAGATTGTTGGGTTCCAGATGCAAGAATGTTGGCCTCCAGATGCAAACCTATCCTCACATTGGGAATGATTCACAAGGTTTTTTCTGTTAGTAAGTGGGTTTAATGGGAAACAGCCATTACAACGCGGCCGTTACCACACAATACTCACTTTAAGGCATGAATGGCAAAGGCATATGCGTGGTAAAGGTTTTGCAAGTAAATGTAAGTATTTTGCAGGTAGTATTAAGTGTTTTAACTATATATATATATATATATATATATATATATATATATATATATATATATATATATATATATATATATGTATGTATGTGTATATATATATATATATTAAAGAAACTTTTCTTAGGGTTTAGAGTGGTTATGGGTTTTTGGGTGGCAAGGGTAATTTTAGAGTTTAGAGTGGGTATGGGTTTTTGGATGACAAGGGAAATTTTAGGGTTTAGGGTGGGTATGTTTTTTTAGGTGGCAAGGGAATTTATAGGGTTTAGGGTGGGTAGGGCTTTTTGGGTGGCAAGGGATTTTTTAGTGTTTAGGGTGGGTTTGGGTTTTTGGGTGGCAAGGATAATTTTAGGGTTTAGGTTGGGAATGGGTTGATGGATTGTGGGCTTTTAAGGAGATATATATATATATGTGTGTGTACTATATATATATATATTTATACACATTCATATATATTTATACGTGTGTGTTGGTGTATATATATATATATATATTTATACAAAAATAGAGTTTGTACCTACCTGTACATTTTTTACTGTGCATATGCCTTTACCATGCATGCTTTCACCATGAAAATGTAAGTATTTTACAGGAAAATATAAACCTTTGATATATACATAAAAAGGGTTTATACTTACCTGTAAATACTTACATTTACTTCTAAAACCTTTACCACGTATATGCCTTTACAATTCATGCTTTTACAACTAAATTCGTTGTAAAGGCATGCGTAGTAAAGGAATAATCGTTGTAAAATCCTGCGTGGTAAAAGTAATGTGTGGTAACGATACCTGCGTTGTAACTGGCGCATTGTAAAAGCATGCCTGGTAATGGCATGCGTGGTTCAGTCATACCTTTGTGTCTAACTGCTGACTTAGATGGAATTGGAGTAAAGGTTTTGAGAATAAGGCCCTTCGTTAGGAATGTGACAAAGAACAGTGGCAAAAGGGCAGCAGCTGGTCTTAAAGACCATCTTAATTCCCCACCCAGTCTTGCAGACATGTCTATTTATATGATGACCACATAAGTAGGGAGAGGATCGCACCACCCGCCACATTACGACATTGATTGAAAATATGTCTAAGGGTTTGGGATAATGATGGGAAAAGGCCAAAAAAATGCTGAGAAATTGCAAGATGATTCCACAATGATATCCCCCGGTCTATCCGTCCAACACCTGTAGTTGTGTGATTCTTTAATTGTAAAATTTGTAGGTGTAGAAAAACAGAATGCACAGCAGTCCATAGAATACGATAACTAAAATGTTGATCTTCCGGACCCTCCTTCCGTGGCCTGTGCCCACTACAATGAAGTACATTAGTTCCTTCTTTTTATGTTACGCTTTTGGTTGTTCTTTAAAATAGTAATGTCAGCGATATAATAAAACCAAGAGTAATCATTTAATAAAAATGGTTTTGCTATCCAGTATCTTGTCCGAGTGTTTTATTTTGGGACACACAGGTGTACCCCTGGCTACTTCGCAGCAAATGTACAATAAGGACCTCACTTATGGTATTTTGGCATAGGACAGACCAGCACAGCACCTTACTGTGCTGCCCTATGCCAAAGTGAAAGGGCAGGAATGCACCGTATTTAAGCAATACGATGCATTCTTGTATTTTCTCCCTGCGCTTATGCTATTTTGGCAGCCTAGTGACAACTTAGGCACACTTGCACCATAGTGCAAAGGGGCCTCCGCTGCAGGCAGGATTGTTTTTGTGCAGGAAGGGGCACCTTCCTGCACAAAAACAATCCTACGAGGCATTTTTCTCTTTCTTTGTGTGCCCCAGAATGTAGCACACATGCAAAGAGGAAAAAACGAGGAGAAATGAACATATTTCTCCTTGTTACGCCTCATCTCGGAAGGTGTACGGATTTGGCACTTCACCAGGTTTACATCACGTTGTAAATCTGGGGCAGCGTCAAATTCCATGGTTGTTGCGTGGGAAAACCCACTGCAACACCCATAGAACGTCTCCCGATGCAGAGTAAGGTGACGCAGCGTATGATTTATGAGGCCACTCAAAGCCATGCAGGGTGGCTTTGCATGGCTTCATAAATCTTTATGCGAGCCCTGCGTCACGCATGTACCACTTTACGTGGTGCAAAAGTGACGCAGGGCTCTCATAAATATGCCATAAATAAACCTAAGTGCTCCAAAGTGGAGCGACACAGATACAGCACTGGTGGGAATGAGGCATTCACAGAAGTACGTGAGGAGTGGCCTCTGTTGCCGCGCCATGAGAACTTCTGTGCGAGTCAAATCTACTGATGCAAGCGCAGCCACAGGCCAAGATGAGATAGACTACTGCTTCGGTCTCGAGGCCAGCCAAGAGGTAGATGCAGCCTGTCACATACCAATGCTGCACCTGCTGAGCAGAGGAACTACCTGTTTATTATATAGAATAAAAAAGATAAATATGAACGAAGAAAACACTGAGGCCCTGTTGGAAACGTTCAATCTGTTTAGATTAAAAGGTGAAAAGGAAGAGCCAATTGTCTCCTGCCCCACTGGTTTTCATTTTTACACCACTCGGGATGACTGTAAATGCTACAACTATAATAGGTCAATGTTTATTCTGTGGTGTTAACAGAAAAGTTTGACAGGAATGCAGGACGGGTAAAGACTGCATCAGCACAAACGAATTAGCAGGTGATATGGGGCTGGTAATTGAAATATGTCCTGTTAGAAGTCCAATCAATACTCTTCGATCTTCCATGATTTAACACTTTAGAGAGCAGCCCAAGACCACACATGAAGCTTTGACTTACTGTACGTGTGCTGATGCATGCAGATATATAGAAGACTCATTCATAGGCAGACACTAAACTTCCCAACTGGAAATTAATTCTATTTACCCTTCTCTGAGAGTTGCCCAAAGGGAAAGATGGCTGAATTTAAAAAAAAACACTATGACATGGCCAGCTTTTTTTTAATTGCAGGCGGGAGGGGAGTGTGGGGGCAACTTGGAGGGCCGGCATGTGGGAGCAGGAGTAACACTGACAACTGTATAGGTGGGAAACATGACACAGCCAGTGCTGGCTGTATCATTGTGCTTTTTAGGTCTCGCAGACCTGCGTTGCAGCGCGCATGCGCTGCTCGCTCTGCGAGGATTTTTGTAATCAAGTAGATTTCAGAAGGGGACTTGAAGCCCCGCCCATCATTCCTATTGGCTGGCGTCATCGTTTATGCTAAACGCTGGCTTCCGATTCAAAATGAGGCTTCTTTGTTACCGCCCTGTCTCCTTCTCGGACGGCCCATCAGGACTGGATTTTTCATTTGCGGCGTTACACAGTCTCCTTCATTAGTCGGGACGCACTATATTTTTGTCACAATGGCGATAGCTTGTTTACGGACCCCAGGCGGCACCGCGTCCTCCTGTTGCCATCTCCCTCGGGCGCCGCCGGGGCCGTCCAACGTGTCGACAGCTTGTTATTTATTCTCAGCGCTCACATCAGACAGCAGCAGCAGAGGAGCACACGCGGCGGCAGAGGGTGCGAAGAGAGCAGCGGCCCCGCTAGCGCACAGTGTGCTCGCTGGCCGGAGGTGTGCTCGCCGTGAGTGCCTGTTCTTGAGGCCACCACCATGGTCGGTGCCCGGTTGCCGCAAACTTTAAATCCCAAGGGGCCGAGGTGAACGTGCCGCTCCCGAGGAGAAACTTTCCGAGAGTTCAGAAAGTGCCGGACCCGTTCCCTCCGGCCCCTGCCGGTTGTCCTCTGAACCCCCGATACTTAATACACAGGTTCGCCCGATACACGTCGACTCGTGACTATAAGCGTAGCGGGATTAAATGTGCACACCTTTCATTCCCACAACAACAAGAACGCAGTGTAGTTTAATCAAGTGGAAACTATGGGCACTGCGAGGGCAAAGGAATGACAGAACCCGCTTCAGAGAGGGTGCTTATGCCGCAGCCGAGGAATTAAAGCCAAAAGATTCATGCGCGCCAGAGGACCAGCTACTAGAAGTGATTCCGTGTTTGATACACTCTATACAGCAAATTTACGTCACTTCCCCGGAAAAGATGACGCTCGTTTTAACACAAAGAATCGCCAGTCTGCAATAATAACATGCCCCACACTCAGAAGTGTCCCTCTAAATACAGCGGTTCTTGTTTTTCCTTGGGCGAGTAGTAGTAGGCCCTTAAAAGTGACGCCATAGATGTTGTGCCTCGATGCAGCATTTGGCGCTTTTGTAAGCAAATTGAATCAAGAGATCTACATAAATGAACCGGTGAACTATTGTATGTATGGATTATTTATTATAGCAAAAATATGGGTACACGCCTAAGTAAACGAGTAAAAAGGTACGTCTAGGCATGTGCGTTAAGTAGTTAAATAAATGCTCTCTGAGCAATGAATGTATTGTACGCTATAAGCAATGAGAGGGGGGTGCTGGCCCTCAGCGGGTAGGGCTGGTATCCGTTCACCGTCAGGTGAGTGTTCATTCCTGGGGAGGGCATGGGTGAGGGCCTTCCGGGAGAGCTCTGAGACGGGGGGAGGGATGCCCGCTGGAGATATGACCCCCTGAGGCCTGGCCACTCTTATAGCTTGGGCTGTTCCCCACTACGGGGGGTGGAATGGGGGGTTGGGCAATGCATGGGGGCAGTCAGGTAAGAAGAGGGGAGGGGCTAGAAGAGCTGCTTTATCGTTACCACGGAATAAACAACATACGATTTATTTGAGGAGAAAAAACATTTTATACAAACAGTGAAAATCCTCCAAGGGCCAGATAGGCCGGACTGGCCTACAGGGCAACCAGGCAGTGACAGAATGATTGGCCTGACAGGTCAGTGTGTGGGGCGTTTTTTGGCCGTTTGTGGGTCTGTTTTGTGGTCTGCAGGGCCTTTTTTCCTGTTTTCCCTGATATTAAAACAATGATTGCCTGCAGCAAGCATAATCTATGTAATATTCCATATCTTGCAAACAACTTACACAGCGCGTCTTTACAAGTTCAAAACTGCTCTATTTTGCAAAAATGACGTGGGGGCATATTATCAAGAACGGCGTTAAAATTATCGCCGGGTTAGCGGCAGAAAACTGCCGCTAAAGCGGCGATAAAGGGCTTGATAATATGCCCTGGAGAATTCCAATAGAAGCCCATGTTCACACCAGAACATGGACTTCTATTGGAATTCTCAAGGGCATATTATCAAGCCCATTATCGCCGCTTTAGCGGCAGTTTTCTGCCGCTAAACCGGCGATAATTTTTAACACTGTTCTTGATAATATGCCCCTAAATGTTTAGCTTTCTAATTTGCTAATGGGGGCCAGGAGATCCTTGGATGGGTGAGGTCACACGGGCAACATGGAGGTCGGAAAATATTGCACAAAAAATATTACTAGAAAGTTCGACATTTGAAAACTGGGGCATTAAAATAAAATCCATCAACATATCCGGGTATCCAGCACCATTAATACAGGGGCAAGGGGATAGATGGACAACAGAACGGTCCAAAACCTCTAAGTCAATACTGAGAGGGGCAAGGGGACCCTCGCCGGTTATCATGAGGCAGCCACAGGATACAGGGAGTTATCGCCTGAATCACTTGCATCAAGGCTCCTGCCATGAAGGCTCAGGATGGCCCATGAGGGTAGTCACCAATCAAGTGAGAAACAACTGACAGAACAGCAGGTACAATTTGTCAGAAGGCGAAATAAACTTACTACGGATATGCTCATGGAACATCAATGGGCTAAACAGCAAGCTGTCAGACCACGCCTTCATGAACTATCAAAAGTCATTCCACATCATTGCTTTTCAGGAGACATGGATGACGGATCCACCGCATCTACAAGGATATCTTCGTTTCTATGCACCGGCCCTCAAAAGGGCAAGATTTGGTCATCTGCAGGGAGGCCTGGTGATCTACGTAAATAACATCTGCGCATAACAAATAACACAGTTGCCCTAACAACACCAGAATCCATCGCTATAAAAATTTCCACCACAAAGGGGCCATCAGGGAATGGGCACAAGGATATAGTAATAATAAACACGTACATACATCCTAACAGGAAATCTAACGATGCAAAACAACTGGCCAACTTCGTAGAGTCATGCATGAGTGAGGTTAACACACCAGATATGATACTGACAGGGGACTTTAATTTACATCTACTTGGCCCATCGAAAGCGGAGGAAGTTTCTATACATAACCATTTATGGAATATTCCGCCACAGGGTACCAACTCATCAGCAGCACCCTCAAAAATCAGCCAGCGTCTTATAGAGGAGCTTGAACATCTCACGCTCAGAGCAGTGAATGGCAGAAGCATAGGTGATATGCCCCCAGCATTCACCTATCAATCACCAATCAAAAACTCAACGCTGGACTATACCTTTGTGTCTCTAACTCTCTTTAATGAAATCTTTTCATTTAGTATGGGCGACAAAGCTGATAGTGATCACCGGCCCCAGGAACTTATACTTCGTACAAATATGCCAAAACTAATGAAATGGAAGGGCCAACCAGGCATAATTACCACAATCAACTATAGGAAAATAAAATGTATGCAAGCGACGCAAGATAACTTCCAGCAAGCCGCTAAACTTCTATTTGAATCACGGGAAGGGGACAATGAAATAGAGAGATGGATAAATTACACAAACGCCTTGGCAACATCCTTCTCCGCCCCAATTAAATCTAAATCACAGCAGGATTATAGAGGCCACACTAACTTCACCATGCTGCAAAAAAGCAAGATAAAATCCATCAAAAATAGTATTAATTATTCCTTGCTGCAGGTGCGCCGGTCTCCAACCAATACCGCAAAACTAGCTGTATTGCGACAGCAGAAAATACAGCTGAAGCAAGCAACTTGGAAAGCCAGGCATGACAACGAGGATATTCTATGGGCGAAACTACATGCGGACTCCAAGATGAAAAACAGTGCGAGATTCTGGGAAACAATAAAAAGATTCACCCACCCGATGCACAAGGGTTTGTCTTCAAATATATCCGAGGAAGATTGGGCCACTTACCTTGGAAATCACTTCCATCAAGAAAAAACTTTATTGCACACAGGAACTAGCATGGATTCAACACAGAGGCCCATCACCTTGAAACATCAACCCAATGAGGGAAATGTAATATCAGAGGAATGGTATGAAGGAGAGTCACCGGGAGTCACACCCGTAAATGATTACATGAAATCAATCAACAGTTACATCAAGAAGGGAAGGCAAGAAGGGGCACCGGGACCCAATGGAATTCCACCTATGCTTTACAAATCAGATATAGAATACTGGGTGAAAGCACTCAGTCCTCTGTTTATGGAAATAAGATCGACAGGCCTACTCCCTCCATCCTGGCGGACTTCGATAATTTCGCCAATCTTTAAATCAGGTGACAAGACTCAGCCTAAGAGCTATAGGTTAGTTGCCCTCTTGGACAACGAGGCAAAATATTTTGCCGGCACTCTGCTGGACGAACTGCAACTCTGGGCGGAAGACAACTCGATCATCCCCTTAAATCAAACTGGTTTCTCCAAATCTGTTGGGACCATAACAAACATAACAACTATGGCTCTGTTAATTGATAAGGCCGAGATTACAAAAATGCCGCTATATTTGTGCTTTATCGATTATCGGGCAGCTTTTGATCATGTAAATCGTCATAGACTTTGGCTGAAACTGGCAGGCTGGGGCATTCCCCAGGCTTTACTGAATCTGTTAATTAATCTGCATACTAAGACCTGGGTTCAAGTAAAGCTGGGCGACGGGTCAACTTTATCGAGGAAAATTCCAACAACGAAAGGCCTCAAGCAAGGCTGCGTATTAGCCCCGACGCTATTCAATCTATTTCTTGCAGATCTGATCCCGCTATTGAATGCCAGTAATTCACACTCTCCAAAGATAGGGACCCTAGTACTACCATGCTTACTTTACGCTGATGACATAGTTTTGATCAGCCAAACGAAGGTGGATCTACAGCGTCTTCTTGATATCACGTTTAAGTACTCTGAGGCTAACAATCTAAATATTAACCTGGAAAAAACCAAAACCATGACAATTAAAAAGAACCTTAAGAAAACACCTGTCTGGTTTTGGGACAAGACTCGTATAGACTCAGTTACAGAGTACAAATACCTGGGGGTGATTATCGATAAAGGTGGGCACTTTGTAACCCAAAGGGATACAATTAAAAGGAAGGGTATAGCCCTAGCCGCCTCAATGAGAAACCTCAATTCCAAACTGACGGGCCCCTCACTTGCCCCATTGGTTGAAGTTATACGAGCACAACTTCTACCTACAATAACCTATGGGAGCGAGGCACAGAGGGGAAGGGACTCGAAGCTTTTGGATGTGGTGGTCGCAAAAGAGCACAGAATAATTTTTGGTTTACCAACACGAGTCTCCCTCGCACAAATTAGGCTCGAGTTTGGTGTTCAAAAACAGACCATTGCAAGAAAAGGTGCGATAATCATCTTCTGGGATAAAGTAAGGAAATCCAAACCAGGTACTCTAAACTGGCATTTGTGGTCTGAGTTACAACAGAAAGAAGCATCACCAGCGGCACAATACTTTGCAACTAGTCTGTCCACTCTGGGTCTTACCGAACTTTGGGTAACTCCTACAAGTCACTGCCTTCTTAAAAAAGCAACAAAGAAAATAGTAAAGAATCAATCTTGGTTGGAGGACAAGGCAGCTTTAACAAAAAGGTTGCATGGCTGGATGATCTTGAGCTCCTATACCTCCTTGGCTGCACAAAAGTATCTAGCTCTGGGGTTTGCCAAATATACTAAAATTAAAATTTTAAAATATAGATTAGGCCTGCTGCCATGCACAAAGACCTTTCCACATTGGGTGAAAAACCAATCTGATTCCACCTGTCGCCTATGCGGTATATCGCAAGAAGATATGCTGCACCTTCTCTGTACATACAAAGAACTAACAAAGGAAAGGAAACAGCTTTTAAAACCACTTTTTAATCAGAGAGATATCCGCACACGGAGACAGGCTGTGCTGGCATGTTTTGCACCTGAGGACACACAGCTTAACTGCCGCTTTGTAAAATTTTTGAAACAAGTGGAGAAGAAAATGCCTAGACAGAACAGCAATATAGCGGCCAAGGAAAGGTCGGACGCTGCTAAATAACTGCTTATTTTTTTAAATGTATTGCAAACATTAACCAGTTTGTATTGATTTTTAATTGGTTTTATTATTTTAAAAATTGATGATATGTAATGAGACATTTTGTAGCAATGGTTTTAAGTAACTGTGCTAAATAAAAAACTTGACTTAATGGGGGCCACTTTTATTTTTGTGCCTGGACCTATTTTCGGTCCCAGTCCGACCCTAGGGGCCTGCCATCTGCCCACAGCTCCTTCTAGCCTTCAACGACCCTGCACAGCTCTACTGCCCCCTACCGACTCAGCATCTTGTTACAGCCTCTCATCTCTTCACAGCATCTCCTCATGAATCGATATCCCCACAGCATGGCATTGTCTCCATGGCCACGAGCAGAGCATCCCCCCACAGCCACGGCAAACCCTCATCTGACCAGCTCCTTCTAACCTTCAACCACCCCTGCGCACCTCTACTGCCCTCTACGGACCCAGCATCTTGCTACATCCTCTTCATCTCTCCACAACATCTCGTACATCCTCACAGCGTGTCATTGTCCCAAAGACCACGAGCTCGGCATCCCTCCACAGCCATGAGAACCCCTCATCTGCCCACAGCTCCTTCTAAACTTCAGCAACTCCAGCAGCCCTCCACACCCACCTAAACCCCGTATCTATCCGCATTCAGGCGCCCCGCCAAAAATCACGGCTCACCAACCCACCCGTAATCCGCAAAAAAAAAAGAGGGGTGATGGAGTGGGAACCGATCAGGCACCCTAAGGTTGTCAAGCAAAGCCACATCTACTGAAATATCGTGACCTCATTTAGTGCAAAAATCCTAGTGCCAGATGAAACCGGCCGCAAACAAGGCGCCTTACGGTGCGTCGTGCGATATTGGTATGCCTACAATGTGTGACTGCTGCAAAAGTACACATTATGTGGCTTTTGCATTGGAGGGTACATACCTCAAGCACACACCTAACGCAAGGTACACTTAGTTGTCGAAGCGCACAGCCTGGTGGCCTGCTAAAGGGACATTTTAAAAGCAATTTCTGCATGTATCTATAATAATCTGGGAAAAAGACACGAGCTCTTGTCAGTCGATGATCGCAGAATGTGAGCACAGGCTCAGCATCTTTCCACATCCCTCTCATGCCCTCATTTACCAACACCCCTCAACAGCGACAGCATCAGTCTCCATCCCTGCTCCCACCCACCCTGTGGCCACAGACTCTTCATCTCTCTATACAGCCACATAAGGCAATTTTACTCACATCTTTTCACCACAACCACAGACTTTTCATCTCTCCACAGTATGATAGTCACAGCTTTTTCCTACAGGCACATCATCTCTCCCTACTCCCATGCCCAACCCCTCGGCATTCCCTACACTGCTCCACAGCCCTCTGAAGCCCAGCATCTAGTCGCTGCCACTTCATCACCTCTCCTTTCCAACATCTTACCTAAGCGGTGTGTTTCCTCCACAGCCTCAGCAACTCCCTACTATCTCGCCATATATCAGGTCCTTCCGCAGCTCCACAGCTCTCCTCATACACAGGATTTAGTCAAAGGTTTCTCATTTCTAACCAGGTCCAGTTTCTCCCGATAACCACACCACTACCTACAACCACAGCCTCTCGCCACAGCTTAATGTATCCACATATCTCAAAAGTTCAGGATCTTCTATTGTTTCCTCAACCTCCAAGTGCCCACATTCATCCACATCCCCAGCTTCTAGCAACAGGCACCCCACTTCCCACCACCATTTCCCCCCAACAGCCACATGTCTTCACTGACCTTCATTTCAACACAGCCATGGATAGTCACAGGATCTCTAACTCCCCAAAATCTCACCATAAGGCCAGCCTCCATCCACAGGGTCCTCATCTTCCCAATGCATGTCTTCTCAGCCACAGTACCGTGGAACCGCGGCCTGCAGTGCTAAGCTGATGACCGGAGTCTCACTGCTGCTCGAGGCCTGGAGAACAGGACTGGTGTCTGCGTGCATTTACGGTGTGATAGCGCCTCATTCAATATTTCTTTTTGGCAACTGTCCTCAGGGTATTTGGGTATTTCATTTGCCTGGGTTCATGGTTTTAGTGCTGTCAGTTGGCTATTTGTGATGGGCTCCTATCACAGCGAGGCTTAATAAACAGAGCTGGTGACTGGGGAACCAGGTTCGAGTCTCGGCGTCGGCCCAACGTCCTGTGATTCTGGGCAAATCACTAAATCTCCACGTGCCCACCAAAAATGAATGTGTTCTCGTTTCATGTAACTGGTGCTCTTGCAAAGCACTCCAATAACTTCGGGTCGAGTTCCCGCTATATAAAACTGCAAAAAAAAAAAACTGAGTTTTATCTCCTTTAGTGACCACTGGAGGGTAGTGTAGTTCTTGTTTAGTTATTTGCTTCCCTCCTCAACTCTCTTCATACTTGGAATTTATTCTGCTTCTTTTAACTGTTTACTAACAATTCATTTATTTTGCTCCGATAAGGAATTTATTGGCCTTCAAGCGCCTTAATCAATTGCAGATGCACACTTTGTAAATGCTCCTCTGAGCTTTTATATTGCTTGTGTTAGTGCCCTCCACCCAACCTAGCACTTTCCAGAGAAGCACTGTTCTTTGAAACTACTAGTTCACCTGCTCGTTCATAAGAGCCGGATTCTCAAAAAGGACTATATCGGCATACTTTGGTTTACCTCCTGGCTTGGGTGCAGAGCCACAATTTTTGCCCTGCTCGGAACTTTCCTTGGTTATGCAGAACCTGTTGCAATCGCAGTTTTCCAGGCTAAATTCTGAAAACGTTTTACAGTTTAATTTTGGGTACCGAAACACACGTGTGAATTTTCACACGAGGAATAAAGTGCATAAGAAATTATTTTTGGGTGAAGATTCTCTAGCCTACCCCCCTCCCTCCCCAACCCTTGAGTAATCCCATCACTTACATTCCTAACTAGTTCAGCAGTTCACCTTCCCCTTCGTGCCCTGGTAAAACAAGCATTTGCAATGCAATAGGTCTCGCATTTTAGAAACTTTGACCTATTGCTATTGTAAATGACAATGCCTTTTCTTTTTGCAGGTTTTTTATACACATAACTAAAAGGCATTGACATTTACAATGCCAATAGCTAAAATCTCGCAATTGCGAGACCTATTTCATTGCACATGCTTGTTTATGTTTATTATGGAGGGACGGTGGGTCTTCAGGTAACATTGTGGAAGGGAGGATAAGTCAAGGGCAACAAAACAACGGTGGATGTACAAATGGGCTGGGGGCAACATGGACAACAGAGGAAGGTATTGAGGAGCAGGTGGAAGCAAGCACATGGACAATGAGGGTGATAGAGAGGGGCTGGGGCAAGCAACGACGTGGTCTTCAAGGGATGGAGAGAGGGTGGGGCTAAGCAAAACGCAGGAGGAAGGGACAGGGAGGGAGAAGCAGTACATGAGGGATTCAGCTGAAAAGGCCACACTCTACCAGTGTGCTTAGGGAGGGAGAAGCAGTGCATGAGGGATTCAGCTGAAAAGGCCACACTCTACCAGTGTGATTAGGGAGGGAGAAGCAGTGCATGAGGGATTCAGCTGAAAAGGCCACACTCTACCAGTGTGCTTAGGGAGGGAGAAGCAGTGCATGAGGGATTCAGCTGAAAAGGCCACACTCTACCAGTGTGCTTAGGGAGGGAGAAGCAGTGCATGAGGGATTCAGCTGAAAAGGCCACACTCTACCAGTGTGCTTAGGGAGGGAGAAGCAGTGCATGAGGGATTCAGCTGAAAAGGCCACACTCTACCAGTGTGCTTAGGGAGGGAGAAGCAGTGCATGAGGGATTCAGCTGAAAAGGCCACACTCTACCAGTGTGCTTAGGGAGGGAGAAGCAGTGCATGAGGGATTCAGCTGAAAAGGCCACACTCTACCATTGTGCTTAGGGAGGGAGAAGCAGTGCATGAGGGATTCAGCTGAAAAGGCCACACTCTACCAGTGTGCTTAGGGAGGGAGAAGCAGTGCACGAGGGATTCAGCTGAAAAGGCCACACTCTACCAGTGTGATTAGGGAGGGAGAAGCAGTGCACGAGGGATTCAGCTGAAAAGGCCACACTCTACCAGTGTGCTTAGGAAGGGAGAAGCAGTGCACGAGGGATTCAGCTGAAAAGGCCACACTCTACCAGTGTGCTTAGGGAGGGAGAAGCAGTGCACGAGGGATTCTGCTGAAAAGGCCACACTCTACCAGTGTGCTTAGGGAGGGAGAAGCAGTGCACGAGGGATTCAGCTGAAAAGGCCACACTCTACCAGTGTGCTTAGGGAGGGAGAAGCAGTGCACGAGGGATTCAGCTGAAAAGGCCACACTCTACCAGTGTGCTTAGGGAGGGAGAAGCAGTGCACGAGGGATTCAGCTGAAAAGGCCACACTCTACCAGTGTGCTTAGGGAGGGAGAAGCAGTGCACGAGGGATTCAGCTGAAAAGGCCACACTCTACCAGTGTGATTAGGGAGGGAGAAGCAGTGCACGAGGGATTCAGCTGAAAAGGCCACACTCTACCAGTGTGCTTAGGGAGGGAGAAGCAGTACACGAGGGATTCAGCTGAAAAGGCCACACTCTACCAGTGTGATTAGGGAGGGAGAAGCAGTACACGAGGATTCAGCTGAAAAGGCCACACTCTACCAGTGTGATTAGGGAGGGAGAAGCAGTACACGAGGGATTCCGCTGAAAAGGCCACACTCTACCAGTGTGATTAGGGAGGGAGAAGCAGTACACGAGGGATTCAGCTGAAAAGGCCACACTCTACCAGTGTGCTTAGGGAGGGAGAAGCAGTACACGAGGGATTCAGCTGAAAAGGCCACACTCTACCAGTGTGATTAGGGAGGGAGAAGCAGTACACGAGGGATTCAGCTGAAAAGGCCACACTCTACCAGTGTGCTTAGGGAGGGAGAAGCAGTACACGAGGGATTCAGCTGAAAAGGCCACACTCTACCAGTGTGATTAGGGAGGGAGAAGCAGTACACGAGGGATTCAGCTGAAAAGGCCACACTCTACCAGTGTGCTTACATCTAAAGATAAAAGCAGTACTTAAGAGAATAAGCAGTGGAAGGACACAAGTAATGCATTCATGCTCAGGGAAGGGATGCCACCTGAAGAGGCAGGAAGCCTACAGCAGCTGACCAAGAAGAACCAAGCGAGAGAGACAATAAAGCCAACCACTGGTAAGTAATGGATGGCCTACAAGTCCACTGATAGTAAACAAAATGTCTCACAGAGACAGCACATGCACTGTCTAGTGGGGACCTAAAAAAGGAGGAAGCACCAAAAGAGTTTTTGCTATAGTGACTATAAGTGTAAATTGTGCTATTGGATAGATATTCCACATTAGGAAGTTTACATTTTGACTTTTCTACACTTTTGTTGCTTAAGGTTTATGGAAAGGATGCATTGCAAATGCATGGTTTTATTCATCAAACAGTACTTTGTTGTTTAAATATGAAACAGTTCAGTTTTTCCTTCTCGGTTCCCAAACTGGGGCCAAATTACAAACAGACTGGTCCCAAAAAATGGCTGTACATTGTGGTCGCAAACCATCATTTCATATATAACAAAGCAAAGTGAAAATAAGAGGTGATGCCTATTTTGCACTCATGCCTTTTTGTGAGACCCTAAACCCACTTTGCCGTTCAGAAAAACTTTACCCCTTAGGGCCAGGTTTGCATTCTGTGGGTGGGTAAGCTATTTTGATGGTGTTGGGGGACTGTCATAGGTCACCAAGTGGTCTAATAAGTATTGGTGACCCCCTGCATCCAGACTTTCCTCCTGATTTTTAGGAGAGAAACTGTTCTGAGTGTGCCTGGCACATCCTGCCTTGCTTGCTAATTGGTGAATATTAGGAATAGTTACGTTTTGATTAACTTCACTACTTGGTCAGCTGTTCTAGGATCACCTTTCCTTCTTTTACGTAGTCTTTTTGCGTTCTCTCTTGGTCATCCACCCGATTGGCCTAGTGAACTTTTCAGTTGTATTGTGTGCTTTTTAGGTCTCGCCTAGCATGGCAGCGCATGCGCTGCTCGCTCGGCGAGATTTATTGTTAATGAGGAGTTTGAGAAAAGGGCTTGAAGCCCCGCCCCTTATTTCCATTGGCTGGCGTCACCGTTTATGCTAAACGGTGGCCTGCCATTGGAAATGAGGGTTTTTGGTGGACGCCCTTTCGCCTCCGATCCGGACTGGGTCGCCTGCTTTGCTGCTGTCGCAAAGCACTTTCTTATCTTTATGGGGCCATGTGTTTCTAATTAGGAACACATGGCCCCATAAAGACAAGAGATTCCCATGCTCCGGCTGCAGCGCGGTCCTCTTTCACTTTCGGGACCGCGCTTGTTTGCAATAGTGACTGTCTGTAAACAAAGGGCTATGATGTTCGCCCCCGGGTCCTGATATCTTTTCTCCTCAGGAGCCCAGAAGCACTCGCCCGCCTGTTGCCACTTCGGATGTTTTGGTGGTCCGTACCGAGACTGGAATAAGAGGAAAGCTGCAAATTTGGATTGGAGTTTTCCACCCCGTCCCCGAACTCATTAGCGCTGCCCGCGGGAGTGGGTGGGCACAAGTGGGGCGGCATGCCACAACTCTCCAACAGCGGGGCAGGGGGCGAAGGGGACCCCGAACTGTGCGCCACCGACGAGATGATCCCCTTCAAGGACGAGGGGGACCCGCAGGAGGAGCCCAGCTACACCGAGGTCAGCCACCCCGGCGAGGAGGAGGAGGGCGACCTGGCCGACATCAAGTCCTCTCTGGTGAACGAATCCGAGGTCATCGGCCACGGTCACGAGGTGAGCGCGCGTGATGGGCAGAGCCCTGCCAGTTTCAATATAGTGCTTACATCCTGCGGCATTCAATAGCACGCTTTAGTATGCTTCGAATGGAATGTTACTCATTATTCGCACATGGGGAGGATGTAAGGCCAAGGCAGCCACGCTGGGATTCACACACGTGACCTCCAGCATGCGAATCTCTTCGCAGCATGCGCTATAGCCCCCTAGGCGGAATAACAGCCCCCCCCCACTGCCCCTTTCAAATGCTATTTTCTAAAACACATTTAGAATGCGTAAGCACTCGTTGAGATATATTTGCATCCATTTAAAGCCTTGTCCATCGGGTGCAAGTCTCACGACACGGAGCACAATCTGTCTGGGTGACATTCTGACACCCCGGAGTACAGGCTGACTCAAAGGTCGAGAGTCTGAAACTTTGGAGCGCAGTTTCACTCACTTGAGGCGGATCTCACTTTTGGTCATTTTCAAATGCCCAGTGGTATTAATAGAGTTTCACGCCTGGCAGTTAGTATTCTTGTATAAACACATTACATTTTTCCTAAATAATGCACCGGGCCCTCAAATCTCTCCTTGCCCTCCTAAATCTTGAAATCTGTCTTGAGACATAGCAATGTTGGTGTGGTGGTACAGACAAAACTGTCAACTTTTAATTATCAGTGTTCTTAAAAAAAAAAAAAGGTTAATGTTCTTGCATATGCTCCATTACACCGTGTAGTTGGTCGGCTTAGCCTTCATTATGTCACTTTTTTATGTGTATTTTTTCTATTGCTACACAAAAGAAGACTAGATCTTTACATTGGTGGAATATGTTGTGAACACTGAACGGAGGATCTCTTAATGCACGATAGGGTGCCCAAAAATGTGCAAGACATTGTTTGGACTGGGTCATAATATGCGGTGATGCCAAGAAAGGAAACGCTGGCACCAGAAGAGTGGAGGTGTTGGCAGTGGTAAACAGAGTATCTTCTGTACAGAAAGGTTTTCTCTTCTGGGAGGGCAGAGGGCAGCATGCCACTATACGGAGCGCTCGCCCTCCCTACCGATGAAACGCTTTCTAAACGTTTGTCTACTTTTATATGGAAACTGTAACTGTTGTGGCAGTTCCCTCCCCTCGGCACTGCCATTATGAATTCCACAACGCACGTCAGTGAGAGATTAAGAAGTCTCCGGTCATGATCCTCTGATATTCGTGACTCGAGTTCTGAAGCGCAAGTGTTGCCAACTTTGGGCAGTCACAAAACGCTACGATGCTCTAGCCAGCAGCTTCTATGAGCACTGTGAGCGACCGGAAGTGTGGCCACGAGGCCTCATTCCAGAGGCCCTTCCAAGCGTTGCAGGGTTACCACGAGGTGACACCGTCTGTGCTGCCTCCTTTCCCCCGTCTGCGGGGTTGATTCATGTCAACTGGAAAAATTCGAGAAATCCACGTGGGAGGGGGTGTGGTAAACCTCGCGGGGTAGAGAGAGAATTTGATGACGCCTGGCATCGGTGTGAAAAGTGCAAGACACTAGGGAGGGATTCGCGAAGCAGCTTTAGGTGGTGGATGCGCATAACATCTGCAGTACTATTAATAATAAAATCAGAGATAGCTCGTTGTGTAGCGTTTAAGGACAGTCTTGCTGGGCTATAAGCTGTTATTATGGTAATCTTTAATGTCGGCCCTGCACGAGTGAAAAGCCAAGATCCCACTACAAACTGCGACTTCTATCTAGGTTACCCGAACATCAGTGTAGCAGGTGCCTCAACCCACTGAGCCATGTTGCTTTATGAATTTACTGACATTTCTGAGGGCAAAGCAGACAATGGGTAAACCGATGTGAGGTTGGTCTGACTAAAAATCAGCTTCGCCATTGATTACCAAATATCGCCGGACTCTGCCAGGTAGTTGGGAGTCCCCTTCCAGTCACATGGTTTGCACCAAACTGTAGCCTTTTCCTAAAATGCCCAAAAATGTGCTCCTAGGGCAGCCTAGCATTCACTCTCATTTGCTTGATTCTTATTCGATGACTTGCCATCCTCTTCATGTTTTTCTTTCTTTCCTGGAGCATAGCCTCTTTACCGTGCTTTTGATTGGCTGACTTCTATCCTTCCACTGCTCACTTTTAGGAAACGACATTTTTCTTTTTGCTTTAGAACACCATGAGAGTGCATGTGCAGGACCATTTCATCGTTTTCAGATGCTGCACAACATCGTAAACAAGCATTTGCAATGCAATAGGTCTCGCATTTCGCGAGTTTGAGCTATTGCCATTGTAAATGACAATTTCTTTTATTTATGTTTTTGTTTTTAAAACAGAAATAAAAGGCATTGTCATTTACAATGCCAATAGCTTAAACCCGCGTAAATGCGAGACCTATTGCATTGCAAATGCTTGTTCTCCTTGAGCTATGGTCCCCGATTGTTGAGGGACCGGACATTGGACATTAATTGGAGTTCTTACACCTATTTCCCTTTATTGTCTATTTGGATACCCTTATGATTGTGGTTCTCTTGCTGGGACAACACCAATGAAAATGGATGAGATATTCCATTTTGGGAGTCCTCTTGTGCTTGTGATGTGTAGGAGGTGGTTGATTTCAAATAGATGTCTGTTATAGCTCTAGATGTAGATGGAATCATCCTTGACTCTTTAAAACTTGGTTTGAGGCGGGAGATAATCCTTGCACCATGCACAGCCACTTCTGAACAAGTTGGTTTGTTCTCAGATTGGAGATTGTCTTCTAGAGCAGCATACTCCTAGTTGCTGTGTTGAAGGGCGTGTCGGCCTTTATGCTGGTGCTTTCCTTTGTGATGTTTGATGCTGCTGGTTGTCTAGAGCTTTTTTTAATCTCCTCTACCAAGCTGCTTAAGAAACAGGGCAGTGTACTTAACTTTTCCATGATTTGGGTGCAGTCAGGTGATGAAATTAGCTTCAAGATCTCTCTGCACCCTAGATATCAGGCTTAGTCCCTCCAACTTTGTATTGAGTTCGAAGATGAATACTGCAGTGGTGTTTAAAAGATCACCCTGTATGTCGAGTTTTGATGAATGAAAGTTCATAGCATCAACGGTTGCCTTTAGTATATCCAAAAGGGTAACAGAACATTTTGAATGATTTAAGTTCTCTTTCACTGAGGTGTTAGAGCCTTCATGATTGCTAGCTACCTGCTCAATGATCAGGTGTGGACTTAAGGCAATTAGATCTGGGCTCACGGGTGGACTGCATATTTTGAATGTGCGCAGGATGGTTTACGGAGTTAGGAGAAATTTTCTCCTCGTTTATGGAGGGTCTATAAGAGCTGTAGGAAACCTTCTCTTATCATTCGATTTCATGCTAATTTTGGGTCGAAATAATGGAATATATGATGTTACTTAGCATACCGTTACTCCGCAGGTATTTACTTGAGTTTTTACTTCGCAAATACCTTTACTACGCATGATTTTATTGCGCATGCTTTTAATTCGCAAATATATACAAATACATTAAAAGTGCTTTTACTTCGCAGTTAATTATTACGCATACCGTTACAAAGCGTTATTGGTACTTTAATACAAAAAATTAATCGTAATAGTAACCTATCCCCTCGCACGCACCCTGAACCCTAAAAATACCCCCTACACCCCAAAACCCTAACCCACCCTGACCCCTAAAAATACCCCAGTACCCCAAAACCTAAACGCACCCTGAACCCCAAAAATACCCCAGCACCCCAAACCTTTAACGCACCCTGAACCCTCAAAATACCCCATGCACCCCAAAACCCTAACCCACCCTGACCCCTAAAAATACCCCAGTACCCCAAAACCTAAACGCACCCTGAACCCTAAAATTACCCCTACACCCCAAAACCCTAACCCACCCTGACCCCTTAAATTTCCCCAGCACCCTAAAACCTAAACGCACCCTGAACCCCAAAAATACCCCATCACCCCAAAACCTTGAATGCACCCTGAAGCCTAAAAATACCCCCTACACCCCAAAACCCTATCCCACCCTGACCCCTAAAAATATCCAAGCACCGCAAAACCTAAACGCACCCTGAACCCCAAAAATACCCCAGCACCCCAAAACCTTAAATGCACCCTGAACCCTAAAAATACCCCAGCACCCCAAAACCTTAAATGCACCCTGAACCCTAAAAATACCCCCTACACCCAAAAACCTTAACCCACCCTGACCCCTTAAATTACCCCAGCACCCCAAAACCTAAACGCACCCTGAACCCCAAAAATACCCCTGCACCCCAAAACCTTAAATGCACCCTGAAGCCTAAAAATACCCCCTACACCCCAAAACCCTATCCCACCCTGACCGCTAAAAATATCCAAGCACCCCAAAACCTAAACGCACCCTGAACCCCAAAAATACCCCAGCACCCCAAAACCTTAAATGCACCCTGAACACTAAAAATACCCCCTACGCCCCAAAACCCTAACCCACCCTGACCCCTAAAAATACCCCTGTACCCCAAAACCTTAACGCACCCTGAACCCCAAAAATACCCCAGCACCCCAAAACCTTAAACGCACCCTGAACCCTAAAAATACCCCCTAACACCCCAAAACCCTAACCCACCCTGACCCCTAAAAATACCCCTGTACCCCAAAACCTAAACGCACCCAGAACCCCAAAAATACCCCAGCACCCCAAAACCTTAAACGCACCCTGACCCCCAGATTACCCCATGCAGCCCAAAACCCTAACCCACCCTGACCCCTAAAAATACCCCAGTACCCCAAAACCTAAATGCACCCCTACACCCTAAAATTACCTCCTACACCCCAAAACCCTAACCAACCCTGACCCCTAAAATTACCCCAGCACCCCAAAACCTAAACGCACCCTGAACCCCAAAAATACCCCAGCACCCCAAAACCTTAAATGCACCGTGAACCCTAAAAATACCCCCTACACCCCAAAACCCTAACCAACCCTGACCCCTAAAAATACCCCTGTACCCCAAAACTTTAATTTGCACAGTAACTCCATTATGCGTAGTAAGTGCATGCTAAGTAATGGAACATGGTAGTAAATGCATGCTAAGTAAATGCATGCTAAGTAATGGCATCTGCGAACTAAAATATGCGTAGGAATGGTAATACGAAGTAATGACCGCGTAGTAAAGGTAGAATACCGATTATAATTATTTTAAAACATAATAAAAATACTTAAAAAAATAGACAAAAAATAGTTACAATCATCTTTTCATAAATAAAATGATCTACAAAAACTTAGAAATTGATTGAAAAAAACAAAGTTTCAGGGACCTTATAGTTAGGAATTAGCATTTAAAAAACCTTAGTAATTCACTGAAAAAAACAGGTTTCAGGGACGTCATAGTTAGGAATTAGCATTTAAAAAACCTTAGAAATTCACTGAAAAATACACAGGTTTCAGGGACGTTATAGTTAGGCTGACATTTCACTCGTACAAAGCCAGAGAAATTCAGCCGTTATAGTTAGCTGAGCTAACTATAACTCGTGCCCCCACAATGCACTGCTGATGATGTTACATATTACATCACTCATGACATGGTCAGTGACATCACTGATGACATCTCAAATGACATCACTGATGACATCATCCTGTGCGTGTTTCTAAAAAGTTTAAGAATGTTATATATATATGTATATATATGGATAAGCTACTTTTAGCTTACAATGTACGTAACATAAAAGGATAAATGTGCCCTTAATTTAATGACCTAAATTGTAAATGTGCTCTTGTTGTGGTCTAATAAGGTACTATACCTTGAATGTATTAGTAGACATACACATACCACAATTTGGTAATTGAACACTTGTGAACTGATGGTATGTTGTCCCCGTCCTTACTTAAGGGCATCAAATGTGACTCTGAGCACAAAAATACCAACTGCAGAAAAAGCAATGTTTGTTTAAAAACTCAAAATTGAAAATGCCATGCTTATTGTAACATGAAATGTTTTTGGTAAACTACAACTCCCATCATGCATCATAATGGGCAGAGGATGGAGAGAGTATAAATAAGAAATAAAAAAAAGACCAACTCACCGTGAAAAAGACCCTGTGAGGTCGAAACGCGTTGGTGGAGTAGTGTTGTTCTAAAATTAAAATTGAAACGCAGGAATCACTGAGTGCAGCGTCTTTTGTATATCGAAAAATTGCCTTGGGCTCTGGGGTTCAGCCCATCGCTAGCACCCGCAGAGAGCGTGCCTGGAATTGAACCTAATTGTATCAAATATATATATATATATATATATATATATATATACACGCCAAGGTGTATTGAAGAATGAGTGGATGTATGAGTGTCTGAATGGATGATTTAGTGGGTGCGTCACTAACTGTATAAGTGAGTGATTAAACATGTCTTAGTAAATGCATGGGTGAATCACTAATCTATGTGTCAATTGGTGAGTAAGTGGCTACATGGGTTGGTGAGTAGCTACATGAGTGTTTATATGGGTTAATGATTGGTTGTTTGAGTACCTGTATGGGTGCCTGGGTGTCTGTGTGGGTGGGTGGGGGTGTATGACTCCCTGATTGCATGTGTGAGTGGGTGATTCACTGGGTGTATGGGTTCATGAGTGTATCTGCGAGGAGCTGTATGGGTGAGTGAGTGTGCATATGGCTGTGTTGGTGAGTGTAGGGATGTCTCAGTGCTATATGGGTGAGTAACTGCCTATGTGAATGGCAGTATGTGTGAGTGTTGGAGTATATAAGTGACTATGTGTGAGTGAGTGTGAGAGTGGCTATATGGGTGAGTGTCCGCTTGTGTTAGCAACTGTATCGGAGAGTAAGTATTTGTTAGTATATGTATGAGTAGTGAGTATGTGTGTGTTTCTGTATGGGTGAGTAACTGGTTCTGTGATTGAATGTTTGGGTGAGTGAGTTGGTATGTGAGTAGCTCTATGGGTGACTGAAAGTGCATGAGAAGCTGTATGGGTGCATGAGTGGATATATCAGCATCTGTATTGGTGAGTGACTGGCTTTATGAGTACCTGTATGGGTGAGTGAGTGGATGTGTATGTAGACCTATGAATCAGCAACTGGGTATGTATGTACTGGCATTGTAGTCTGATATTTGAAGTGGGTGTATGAAAGGTTATATTGGGGTGTGAGTAGGAGCATCAGAGATTAAGTGGATGATGTCATCAGTGATGTCATTTGAGATGTCATCAGTGATGTCATCAGTGATGTCACTGACCATGTCATGAGTGATGTAATATGTGACGTCATCAGCAGTCCATTGCGGGGGCGCGAGTTATAGTTAGCTCAGCTGACTATAACGGCTGAATTTTTCTGGTTTTGTACGAGTGAAATGTCAGCCTAACTATAACGTCCCTGAAACCTGTGGTATTTTCAGTGAATTTTAAGTTTTTTTAAATGCTAATTGTTAACTATAACGTTCCTGTATCCTTTGGTTTTTTCAATTTCTAAGGTTTTTTAAAATTCTATTTCTTAATTGTAATGTCCATTTTTTTGTAAGTGAACCTGTAAGATTTTTGTACTTTCTTTCTATAATTGGATATTGTGTATTATATTTATATAATACACCACTGATTTTTTGATTTCTTATGTCTTTATAAGAAAAGACATTAATAACTGGTTTTATTTTTAACAATTTTGTAAGTCGGCACAACATTGTTGAATTTACTACATTTTACCTACTGAAAATTATACTTAAAGACATTTTTTAAATAAAGTTTAACTCTAAATATGTAGTAGATATTCCTCTAACTTTTCTTTCTAAGATCAATTTGGAAGAAAGCCACCTTCTCACAAAACAAATGTATGCGTGACTACCGACGTCATCGCGATGATGTCAGAAGTCGCGAAGAGCGTGTATCAAAACCACTTTATTTGGTTAATAAAGACCATAAAAGTACACAGTATACAGCATATGCTACAACAATAAAATTTAAAAATGTCATAAATAATCTCGGGTACCATAAAACATATCGTTACCAGAATTCATAGAAAGCAAATAAAACAAGCTGCGAATAATTCAGGTTAAAAGGGAAAGTCTGTTAACAGTTTCTCTGTGAGATCTCAAGAGAAGACAAACGGTCCAAAGTACATATTATACAGCAAGACTTCTCAGGTAGAAAGGCAGACATTAAAACAGAATTCATTTAGTCATACAGGAGCAACCGGGTTACTTAACATAAGATGCAATTTTTTTCCTTTGCCTCACCGCAGTCACTAAAAAACTAGCAATATTAAAAATCTCCCAGGGGTCATTCAGCATCTGCAGAAATAATAATGCAGGTCTGGCCTGCGTAAAACTTTTTCCATTTAAAATAGGAATTAAAAACTTTCCATGCATATCGCTAAAATGATCACAGAACATTATAAAGTGCATAGCATCCTGGGTAGAGAAATTATCACATGTACATGGGCCTAGGTCATTCACCCTACTCCAACCCAGCGAATCTGCTAGTAGACAATGAATGAGGTTAAAACGAAATCTAATTAAAAGAAAGCGGTGTTAAAGGCTTAGTGACAATTTTCAAATAGGGTTCTGTCTGTGGGGAAGTTTTTAGCAGGAGATATGCTCTCACCGTAGTTTTCGTTATCTCACTCGCCTCTCTCTCTAAAAACAACATATTTAAAAAGTGTTTTTAACCCAGGCCAGATCCTCTTTCCTGATATTTTCTGGGGAATCGAAGAGATCGGGGCGCCCTAATTGTTTTAGAATTGTTTTAACGTATCGTACACACAAAATACAGCTTGCTCTCTCCATGGATACACAATCCCTGGCAATCTCTTGGTTCAGCACCAGATCTGGATTAGTCCAGATCGTTAGCCAGCATACAACTGGGGCCAGACCTATCAAGTCAGAGGCATAGCCAGTGCCTAATTCTTGATGTATAATATATGTGGGGGTGGATTGCGGGACCGACAGCAAGTTCCTTAGAAACTTATTTTTAACTATTTGTAAACCCTCTACCGATTTATAACCCCAAATTGCAGACCCATACTTCGCGATGGCAATACATTTGGATCTAAGATTAACGGAAGGTGCACCAAGCTAAAAGTCCAGATGTTAATTGAAGTGTCCTTTAAATTTCCTTTATTCCTTGTAGTAAAACAAGCAGACAAATCTCAGCCAACGCGTTTCGTTCTTTTCAACAGAACTTCCTCAGGGCAATAATTTACTGTAGTCTTGCAGAATTAAGATCCAGAAAGGTATAGTAACCTAATTATCAATTGCAACCCTACAATCAGAGTTCCAGGGCATAACTGGTCAATTCAAACGATCACTATTGATGATTAGCAGTAGTTCTATTGAAATAAAAAGCAAGATTGACGTAACCAAATCACACCAGAAAGCCCCTCGATCCAGATTCAAGACCAATTATAATAATCTAAATTGGTGATCATTAATACCATCGTTCCGGTATGTGTTGCCAAAAAGATTAAATCAAAGACAATCCCATCTGGGATCCCCATGGTCAGGGCTCCCGTTGGTCAATAAAAGCCCGAGTAATCTGCAAATACTCGGCGATATTAATGGCAAGTGCCGTATTCAAATTGTTACACACAGAATACAGCTTGCTCTCTCCATGGATACACAATCCCTGGCAATCTCTTGGTTCAGCACCAGATCTGGATTAGTCCAGATCGTTAGCCAGCATACAACTGGGGCCAGACCTATCAAGTCAGAGGCATAGCCAGTGCCTAATTCTTGATGTATAATATATGTGGGGGTGGATTGCGGGACCGACAGCAAGTTCCTTAGAAACTTATTTTTAACTATTTGTAAACCCTCTACCGATTTATAACCCCAAATTGCAGACCCATACTTCGCAATGGCAATACATTTGGATCTGTAGATATTAAGCATTGCTTCTATTGGCTTGGCCCCAAGTCGCTGTGCAAAACCATGGACGGCTGCTATAGATCTTGCATTGGCGTGTTTTTTAGCCTTATGTTGGGATACCCACGAGCCCCTCTCATCAAACAAAACCCCCAGGTAAGTAAAAGAGGTCACACTAGACAGGTCTGCACCGGCGAGCCAGCAATACTGCGTCATCCGCATATAGGAGAGCAGGTATAGCTCTGTCCCCTACGCGGGGAATATCTTGGCTGGCAGAACACAGGGAGGTGCCCAAATTGTTTATATATAAAGTAAAAAGAAGGAGAGCTAAGATGCAACCCTGTCTGACGCCTCTGCCAATACTAAAGTGCTTGGTGCATTTGCCATCTTGGTCAACTCTCACCCTCGCAAAGAGGTCCTTGTGTAAGTCAGCCAGGAAATTAACTATGCAGTGATCCAGTCCCATATCAATCAATATAGCCCATAGTTTCGATCTATTAACTAGATCGAACGCAGAGGACAGGTCCATAAAGGCCAACTGTAAGGTCCCAGCCTTGGCCACTGTATATTTCCCAGCTAATAAGTGCAGATTTAAACACTGGTCTAGTGTACTCTTTCCTTTTCTAAAACCATACTGGAGATTTGACAGTACACCACTGTCATCCAACCAATCCGAGAGCTTGCTGAGAATCACTCTCCATAACACTTTTACAGCAGAGTCAATCAGGGATATCGGCCTATAGCAGTATGGGTCACCTCTCTGGCCTTTTTTAAAAACCGGTATAATGGTGGAGTGGGACCAAGACCTCGGAAATCTATGCTGACTAGCCACATTCAAAACTTTAGTTAAAATGTTTGCCCAGAGGGTTGGATTCTGTTAGTACAAATCAGCCGGGACACCATCCAGGCCTGGGGCCTTATTGCTAGTCATTTGCTTAATTGCTAGCTCTACTACTCCTTCAATAAAAACCAGAACTGATGGGCCCATTTCTTGAACTAGGGGTGCGGGGGATCCCAGCTCTACAAGGACCTCATATATGAGTTTAAAATGAGAGAACCATTGATCCTCTGTGATATTGCATTCCAGAGGAGAATTATTGGTACCAGAGAAAAAAGGTTTGTTTACTATTGCCCAAAATCTGGCACTATCCTTAAGAACCTCCACTGCAAGTAGGTCATTCCATGCTTCCTCTTTGATTTCATTTTTGCGGGTTTTCAAAGCAGACTTATATAACTTTCTTAGCGTAGCTATGGAGGTTTTATCTTGTGGAACCTGTTTCAGGGCAGCAAAAAGCTTTCGATGTGCTTCAGAACAGTTGCTATCAAACCATCTCTCGCCTGTATCTTTACGACTTCTGCTGGGCAGGGTAAGGCCTTTTGCTACCTGGGCACAAATTCTTTCAAACGCAGAGAGTACCTTGGCCCCCAGTTTTGTTGGACCAAGACAGAAGCTGAAGTTCTCCTCAGCGCTCTCCCGTAAATCCTGGAGAAAAAGGTCCGGAATTACCTTAGTCCATTTCAACCAGCGCCCCTGGTCAGATGGTGTTAAGCAATTAACAGTAGATGATTCTCCTTGTTTACCCTTTAAACCCATTCCCGGGCCTAGCGCTAGGTAGATGGAGTTATGGTCACTAAAGTGCGACCACTGAGCATTATAAGAGAGCACCTGAGTTGACAGTACTGGGGAGATAAATATAAAATCAATTATAGAGTCCCGCCCTCTCGCCTTAAAAGTGGGGATCCTCGCCTCATAAGCATTTATACTAGGTTGAACAAGGTCTACTTCAGCCAGGAGATCCTCCAAATATTCCCCTTGCTGTGTATGCTCAAAAAGCGAATTAAAGGAATTAACCGGCCCTAGAGAATCTGCAACATGACAGTTCATAGTACATAAATGAATATTAAAATCGCCCAAGAATATAATTGAATAAAAAGTGGTTTGCTTCATTCTATAGTCCTCTAAAAAACATTTCAGATTACATAAGTGTTCATTTATAAAATTACTTTCAAAAGAATTATAAAAATGAATAATCAACAATTTTGTTGTGTTGGTAGGGGTAATTTCTATCGCTAGGCAGTTACAAGAACCAGAGTACACAGTACAATGTGAACCCAACAGTTTGGGTGAAATTAATGTTAAGAGACCCCCCTTTGCTCTACCTACTGAGGAGGGATGTGCAGGCTCACCATAGGACTTATAGCCATCCAACCAGAAATTATTTTCCCTGTCCCATGTCTCTTGTAAGCCCACTATGTCGTACTCTCTTAAAAGATCAAGCCACCTAGGATCATCTCTTTTGCTTCTTAACCCTACTATATTCCAGCTAAGAATCTTACAATTTAAATCATTACCGTCACTTGTCCCGACATCCTTTGATCTATCTATACTATGAAACCGCTTTTGGGGGGGAGACACCAGTTAATCATTATTGTCCAAGTGACTTAATGGGAGGAATCTGTTTGTACACGCTAGACTAGTCTCCCTACCTTCCTCCTCTGGAAGCTCTTTTAGCAATATAGGTGGTGTCCGGGCAATGAGGGGGTTCAGTTTAAGAAGCTGACCTTCCCTAGAGCTTGGTCTGGGCAATGGACACGCCCTCACTTTTGCCAGCACGGAATTCCCCTGCTCACTCATACAGGAAACCTGTAGCCCATCAGGTGGTGGATAAAAAAAACCCAGCGGTAAGACCCTTATGACCCCCGGACCCTCATTAAGACCATCTTGGAAAAGCTTCCCTGCTATTCCTGCCTGATCAAAGTTAAAGACAATACAGTCTCCCTCTACCTGTTTCGGCCTAAATCGCACCCAGCCAACCCGTCTTGCCATTATGATGTGGGTGGAAGCCAGCACCCCATGGCCTGAATGCTGTTTACACCAGAACTTAGTTTTGCGTATGAGTTCCTGGGTAGATTCTATACAGTTCTCTTTGAGCGGGGGAACACCTATGAGAACTGCTACTAGGGTAGTAGCATCTGGTGGCAAGTTAAGCCTACAGCTATTTAGGATCCTATTATCAAGCCTATTTACGGTGGTCTTGTCCTGTCCTACTTGTTGTTGATTGGCGACAAGGATTTGCTAAACATGTTCGCTCGGCTTGTCCACATCCCAACGCCCCGAGCTCTCCCCTGTCTTGGCATTAACTAAAGGGCCCATGATAGTCTGAGACAAGGACCGATTTACCTGCCTTGATGCCCCCTCTCCTTTCTGACTTACAGCCAGGATTTGTGAGGTCGATACACCACCCTTATTAATCGACACACCTCTGTTAGTCAAGTCCATTAGTTGAGTCTCTAAACGCTCTAGGGGCCTGATTCACAGAACTAACTTACGACAAAATCCTAAACTTACTACCATTTTGGTATTCACAGAATGAACTTACTCATTTTGGTATTCACAGAATGAACTTACTCATTTTGGCATTCACAGAATGAACTTACTCATTTTGGTATTCACAGAATGAACTTACTACCATTTTGGTATTCACAGAATGAACTTACTACCATTTTGGTATTCACAGAATGAACTTACTCATTTTGGTATTCACAGAAGGCACTTACTCATCAATGAGTAAGTGCCTTCTGTGAATACCAAAATGTGTAAGTTACACAAAATGAGTAAGTTACACAAAATGTGTAAATTACACAAAATGAGTAAGTTACACAAAATGTGTAAGTTCACACAAAATGTGTAAGTGCCTTCTGTGAATACCAAAATGAGTAAGTTCATTCTGTGAATACCAAAATAAGTAAGTTCATTCTGTGAATACCAAAATGAGTAAGTTCATTCTGTGAATACCAAAATGGTAGTAAGTTTAGGATTTTGTCGTAAGTTAGTTCTGTGAATCGGGCCCTAGGTTCCCCATTACCCCATTTACCAACGTTTTAAAAAGATTGGAGATGTCTTTGATAACAGTAGAAAAAAGTGGCTCCAGGTGCGTTTTACGTAAGTCCTCCATGGATTGTCTAACAGCTGTGAAGATGGGATAGTCGAGGCCTCGGTCTAAACCACTGTCGTGACTTGGGGTGCATTCAGCTGGTGCTGTGCCAGGTTTAGTGCCTCTCTTTTTCCCCTTTTTTTGGCTAAAGGTACGGGCAGATCCTGAAGCGAGGACACATTCTTTCCCAAAGTCTTTACCTCTGCAGACTGGGACCCCCGCAGGGAGCCAAAGGACCCTCCCTCGGCACCCCCTGCATAGTGGGACTGACTTGGAGCTCATTAGGGATTACATTCAGAGGGGGGGCAGCTGAGAGGACGCTCAACCCACGATGATCATCTCTCAAAACCAGCTGGTCCTCAGCATTTTGAATTTCTTGAGTTAATGCCCCCACTGCGGAAGTTAAATATGAGATAATAAAGGCCGAGTTCCTGGGCACTTTAGCTTTAGATTTCCCCATATCAAGAATACAGGGTTCTTTGCGCTTACCCATGGTAGTGGCTGGAGAGTAGACGAAAGGGGGGTGGCCCAGCCCAGCCTCTGCCAGTCTCTGACGGGTGCAGACGGCCTGCCCTTGGTCCGGGCTTCGCCCGGGCACGGCCCGGGCACGCATGCACGCGTCCCATGCTGCGGGAGCCCCGTGGGCTACTTGAGCACCTCCTGGTGCGTTGCAGTGACGATGGCAGCGTGGTGGCCGCTTTGCGGGCTGGGACTTGTGGTCCTGTCCCCCCACTACTGGTGGCGGCAAGTGGCGGCAACAAAGAACGAGCGTGGGAGCCCCGTGGGTTACTTGAGCGCCTCCTGGCGTGTCGCGGTGACGTTGGCGGCGTGGCGGCCGCTTTGCGGGCTCGGACTTGTGGTCCTGTCCCCCCGCTTTGTGTGGCGGCAACAAAGAACGGCTCCCGCGCTGCGGGAGCCCTGTGGGCTAATTGAGCGCCTTCTGGCGCGTCGCGGTGACAATGGCAGCGTGGCGGCCGCTTTGCGGGCTGGGACTTGTGGTCCTGTCCCCCCGCTACTGGTGGCGGCAAGTGGCAGCAACAAAGAGGGTGTGGTTTATACAAAGTGTAAAACATATATATATATAGACATATTCTACAGAATATTTTCCAGTAGAGCTTTACCTTTCAAACTTATATTTTTCTAGTGAGTTTCCAGATTAATCGCCTCCAAACACTTTTTCTCGTTTCCGCAAAGCCAGAGGTAGTCACGGATAGCGCGCGTTTTTCAACAACTCTGAAACGTATATGTAGAGGTACTGTGAACAAGTTTAGTATAGCTGTTCACTATTATAATGTTGCAAGTTCTGCTTTTCTTTCCATTTTTAAACAAAACTACTTTAAACTTATATTTTGCATTTCCGCTTCACAGCGGTAACCGCGACTATTTTGGTCACCGCGAATATCACATGACCAGGAAAACAAGGAATATGATTGGATAATATACTTTTCAGCAAAATCAATAGGAAGTACACAACCACTGCTCCTTCTTGAATCTTCTTTCATAGAACTAATTCTGAGCAGGTGGATTCATTTTGCAGTGGAAACATTTTGCTGTTTTTTACTATCAGAAATGGCAACACAGCAAGGAGATAGGGGTCAGCAGGAACAACAGCTGGACCAGGATGTGGAGGAGGGAGACAGTGAAGATCTGGAAGAACAGAAACCTCCACAAAAGAGAGCCAGTGTGGCTTGGGATTTTTTTACAATCCCATCAGGTGAATCACAAACAACTGCCAAACTTGTGCAATGCAGAATTTGCGAGAAGACCCTCTCTAGAGGTACCAACAAGAAATATTCATGTGGGACAACGTCCATGTTATACCATCTAAAAACCTATCATAAAAAACCTCTCCAACAGGCGATCAAGCAGAGGGAAGCTGGAGGACCATCTACTTCAGTGGCAGCAGCAACCATTCCTGGTCAAAAACTCCTTTCTGAGGTGCAGAGTACTGCAACATATATGGCTCCAAAGATGGCAAGAATGGCCACGTACTGCATGGACTGTAATGCTGTCATAAATGCTGGTGAGCAGTGTCTTACAGCTATTCACAATGCTGAAAACAGCATACATGCTAATTCTTTTCCTCTTTTATATGTTTTGCACATTTTTCAGTGCATGTTTTTTCAATTCCTGCTGTCCCAGTTGCCATTTTTGTTATTATAAAAAACAACAACAAAAAATGTAAAACTTTACAAAAGCCTTAAAAAAAAAAAGGTTCCTGTTAAAAACGCCTTTTACAGTTAAAAAAAAGATAAAGTATGTATATATGTTGGTATGAGTGTATGACTGGTGTATGGATAATTGAATGAGTGGACAACTGGTACATGGATGTTACAATTAGTGCAGCAGTGGTGCCTGAGTGATCCGATGAGTGCAAACGTAGTAATTGGGTGATTGCATGTGTGCATGGGTAGTGTGTGGCTAAATGGATGAGTGCATATGTAGTGTTTGAGTGAATGGAAGAGTGGAACAGTAGTGCCTGAGTAAATGGATGAGTGCATGGATAATGGCTGGGTGAATGAATGAGTGCATGGATAGTGCCTGGGTGATTGGATGAGTGTATGGGTAGTGCCTGAGTGAATGGATAAGCGCATGCATAGTACCTGAGTGAACAGAGGAGTGCAAGGGTAGTGCCTGAGTGATTGGATGTGTCCATAGGTAGTGCCTGAGTGAATGGATGAGTGTGTGGGTAGTGCCTGAGTGAATAGGTGAGTGCATGGGTACTGGCTGAGTGATTCCATATGTGCATGGTTAGTGCCTGGGTGAATGGATGAGTGAATGGATGAGTGCAAGTGTAGTGCCTGGGTCATTAGATGAGTGTTTGGATAGTGCCTGAGTGAATGGATGAACACATGCATAGTGACTGAATGAATGGATGAGAAGAAAGGTAGTGCCCGGGTGATTGGATATGTGCATGCGTAGTACCTGGGTGAATGGATGAGTGCATGGGTACTGTCTGGGTGATTGGATGAGTGCATGAGTAGTGCCTGGATACATGGATGAGTGCATAGATAATGCCTGGGTGAATGAATGACTGTAAGGGTAGTGCCTGGCTGAATGGATAACTGCATGGGTTGTGGCTGAGTGAATTGAGGAGTGTAAGGGTACTACCTGAGTGAATGGATGAGCGCATGGATAATGTCTGGGTGAATGCATGAGTGTATGGGTAGTGCCTGGGTGATTGGATGAGTGCTTGGATAGTGGCTGAGTGAATAGATGAGTGCATGGGTAGTGCCTGGGTGAATGGATGAGTAGAAGGGCGGTGCCTGGGTGATTCGATATGTGCATGGTTAGTACCTGGATGAGTAGATGAGTGCATATGTAGTGCACGAGTGAATGGATCAGTGCAACTGTAGTTCCTGAGTAAATGAATGAGTGGAAGGATAACGCCTGAGTGATTGGATGAGTGCAAGGTAGTACCTCAGTAATTGCATTAGTGCAAGGGTAGTACCTGGGTGATTGGGTGAGTACATGTATAGTGCCTGGGTGATTGAATGAGTGCATGGGTAGTACCTCAGCGAATGGATGAGTGCAAGGGTAGTGCCTGAGTGAATGGATGAGTGCAAGGATAATGGCTGGGTGAATGAATCAGTGCATGGGTAGTGCCTGGGTGAATGGATGAGTGCATGGGTCGTGCCTGAGTGAATGGATGAGCACATGCGCAGTATCTGAGTGAACAGATGAGTGCAAGGGTATGTCCTGAGTGATTGGATGTTTCCATGGGAAGTGGCTGGGTGAATGGATGAGTGGGTAGTGCCTGAGTGAATAGATGAGTGCATGGGTACTGGCTGAGTGATTTGATATGTGCATGGTTAGTGCCTGGGTAAATGCATGAGCGCATGAGTGAATGGATGAGTGCAAGTGTAGTGCCTGGGTCATTAGATGAGTGTTTGGATAGTGCCTGAATGAATGGATGAGAAGAAGGGTAGTGCCTGGGTAATTGGATATGTGCAGGCGTAGTGCCTGGGAGAATGGATGAGTGTATGGATAATGCCAGAGTGAATGAATGAGTGCATGAGTAGTGCCTGGATCATTTGATGAGTGTATGGGCAGTGCCTGAGTGAATGGATGAGCGCATGCATACTGCCTGAGTGAACGGATGAGTGCAACGGTAGTGCCTGGGTGTTTGGAAGAATATATGAGTAGTGCCTGGTTGATTGGATGAGTGCATAAGTACTGCCTGGGTGATTGGATGAGTGCATGAGTAATGACTGGGTGAGTGGATGAGTGCATGGGTAATGCCTCAGTGAATGAATGAATACAAGGGTAGTGCCTGGGTGATTGGATGATTGCATGGATAGTGCCTAGGTGATTGGGAGTGTGCATAGATAGTGCCTGAGAGAATGGATGAATGCATGGGTACTGCTTGGGTGATTGGATGAGTGCATGGGTAATGCCTCAGTGAATGGATGAGTGCAGGGGTAGTGCCTGGGTGATTGGATATGTACATGGGTAGTATCTGGGTTAAATGGATGAGTGCAAAGGTAGTGCCTGGGTGATTGGATATGTGTATCATTAGTACGTGGGTGAATAAATGAGTGCATGGGTGGTGCACAAGTGAATGGATCAGTGCAAGGGTACTGCCTGAGTAAATGAATGAGTGGAAGGGTAACACCTGAGTGATTGGATGAGCGCAACGTAGTGCCTGGGTAATTGCATGAGTACAAGGTTAGTGCCTGCGTGATTAGTTGAGTGCATGGATAGTGCCTGGGTGATTGGGTGATTGGGTGAATGAATGCATAGTGTCTCCGTGATTGCGTGAGTGCATGGATAGTGCCTGGGTGATTGGATGAGTGTATGGGTACTGCCTGGGTGATTGGATGAGTGCATGAGCAGTGCCTGGATACATGGATGAGTGCATAGATAATGCCTGGGTGAATGAATGACTGTAAGAGTAGTGCCTGGCTGAATGGATGACTGCATGGATTGTGGCTGAGTGAATTGAGGAGTGTAAGGATACTGCCTGAGTGCATGGATAGTGGCTGGGTGAATAGATGAGTGCATGGATAGTGCCTGGGTGAATGGATGAGTAGAAGGGTGGTGCCTGGGTGATTCAATATGTGCATGGTTAGTGCCTGGGTGAATAGATGAGTGTATAGGTAGTGCATGAGTGAATGGATCTGTGCAACGGTGGTACCTGAGTAAATGAATGAGTGCAAGGATAATGCCTGAGTGATTGGATGAGTGCAAGTGAGTGCCTCAGTAATTGCATTAGTGCAAGGGTAGTACCTGGGTGATTGGGACACTGCATAGATAGTGCCTGGGTCATTAGGTGAATGAATGTATAGTGTCTGCATGATTGGGTGAGTACATGTATAGTGCCTGGGTGATTGAATGAGTGCATGGGTACTGCCTCAGCGAATGGATGAGGGCAAGGGTAGTGCCTGAGTGAATGGATGAGTGCAAGGATAATGGCTAGGTGAATGAATCAGTGCATGGGTAGAGCACTTCATCGCACGTCAGCACTTTGTGGGGACTGCATTCCCCAGTGAGCCTCGCTTCAGGAGCCGCCTACACATTCCTTTCACGCCAGGAAGCACATAAAGCTGCCCCGGGCTCCCGCGGCCCGGGAGCCCTTCATCGCATGTCAGCACTTTGTGGGGACTGCATTCCCCAGTGGGCCTCACGGCAAGAGCCGCCTACACGTTCCTTTCACACCAGGAGGCGCATAAAGCTGCCCCGAGCTACCGCGGGCGTGCCGAGGCCGCGCCCGGGTGAAGCCTGGGCCAAGGGCGGGCACATCTGCACCCGTCAGAGCCCGGAAGAGGCTGGGCCACCCCCCTTACATCTACCCTTCTGCCACTATTATGGGTAAGGGTAAACAACCCTGTAGCCTTAGTAGGTACGGTCCTGGGCACACGTAATGAGGATATAATACTAGTAGAAATGTCTCATACTGTTGAAATGTAGAAGGTCTACACCAGAATGATAATCATAGGTGTTTAATATAGTAACAAAGCAAAAGCAACCAGCCAAAGCAAAAGCAACCAGCCGACACGTGTTTCGTCACACAGGGGTAGTAACCCGTGACTCTTCAGGGCTGGGGAGGATACAAAACATAAAATAAACTGGCAAGAAAACATACAGAGGATGTGTAGGCCGAAACTGAGAATCATAAATAAACGTGGAAACCTAGTTACAAAACTTAAACATAAAATGAAAATGAAAGATCATTGCAACAAGATCAAAAGGTCAAGCTGTAACTGTGTGGTGGAGAAAGGTGAATGGAATTGCAGACCAAGAAGCGAAACAATAAGTACATGGTGAATGAGATACAACAGGAGGTTTAAAGTAATAAAATTGAAAGAGCAGCCTGTAAAGGTAACAATCACGCACTATGCGGAACGTATTGGAAATACATGCAGAAGAAGGCGCCCAGTGTTGAGAATGAGCAGGTTCTAAGGGCGGCTGTAATCACAAAACAGTGTATATAAAAGGTAATCAGGCGGAAGACAAACTAGGTGAACATGGGCTCCTGAATGGAGTATAGGTCACCCAGGGTTAAAAGGTGGACCTCTGAAACACAAGTAGATAAGACCAACCGCACAGTGAATGAAATGGTGATCACGAGCAAGCTCCATGGTGAGCTAGACGAGTGCGACTGAAAGACATGCAGGAAAAGCGAGAAAAACGATAAAAACACAGCCTAGTGTGTGGCTCTAGAAGAAGTAGTGGGCTGCCCTTGGTGAAGAATGTTTTATGTGTACTACACAAGAGCCGCCTACACGTTCCTTTCGCACCAGGAGGCGCATAAAGCTGCCCCGAGCTACCGCGGGCGTGCCGAGGCCACGCCCGGGTGAAGCCTGGGCCAAGGGCGGGCACATCTGCACCCGTCAGAGCCCGGAAGAGGCTGGGCCACCCCCCTTACATCTACCCTTCTGCCACTATTATGGGTAAGGGTAAACAACCCTGTAGCCTTGACCCTGGGAAATCAAATGTAAAAGTGCCCAGGAACTCTGCCTCCATAATCTCCTATCTAACTTCTGCAGTGGGGGTTCTAACTCAAGAAATCCAAAACGCAGGGGACCAGTTGGACTTGAGAACTGATCAACCAGGGATGAGTGTCCCCCTAGCTACTCCCCCCGGATGGTAACCCTTAACGAGGCCCTAGTCATCGCTAGTGAGCAGGGATTACAGAGGGAGGGCCCTATGACTTCTGATAGGGTGCCCCGGACTACGGAGGGAGAGATTATGAGTAAGGATGCACCCCCGCAGAAGGATCTGCCTCTACCCTCAGAACAAAAAGGGGGAAAGAGAGTTACCGAACCTGGCTTGGTACCAGCTGATCTTACTACAACTCGCGACGGTAGATCAGATCGTAGCCATGACTTACTTGTCCATACAGCTGTTAGACATGCCTTGGAGGATCTATTTAAATCGCGACTGGAGCTACTTTTTTCCACCACTATTAAAGACATTTCTACGCTTTTTGGAACTTTGGTAAATGGTGTAATGGGGAAGCTAGAGCACCTAGAGACTCAATTAATGGACTTGAAGAATAAAAGTGCGCTGCTTGATAGTTGTGCTCTATCCATCTCACAAACTCAGATTGCAGTAGAAAAGGTAGAAGGGGCCTTAAGGCATACAAATAGGACTCCGCCTGAGACTAGCATGGGCACCTTAGTTGGAGCCAACCCAGTTGCGACTACGGGGTATCGTGAAGTGGGTAAGGCAAACACAAGGAGATGATGAACGGAGCGCTGAAACTTTTCAGACACTCACCCCCAGTCACAGATCTGGGTTGAATCCATCATCATTCTTTAGCTCACTTCGCCCCCTCAGTTCAGACCCAGCTATATGCAAATCAGTCTTGACCCTGTGCCTCATGGGAACAGTCCAGCCCGAACTGCCAAGCCAGGTCTTCCCTGAACCGGAAACAAGCATCCTGGTAAGCACTGCAAATATGCTGAGTCAGTCCCTGTGGTTAATCAAGACTCTGTGGAGCAGGGTAAGATACCTGCAAATAGGTCGGATAATAGGGTCACAAATAATTGTAGACTTAATTTGCCCCCAGATGCTACCCCCCTAGTTGCAATCCTTATAGGTGTGCCTCCCCTTAAAGAGAATGGTATAGAATCTACCCAGGACCTCTTACGTAAAACCAAGTTCTGGTGTAAAAAGCACTCAAGTAATGGGGCGCTGGCTTCTTCTCACATTATAATGACTAGACGTGTGGTTTGGGTTGGCCATAGGCCAAGACAGGCAGAGGGAGACTGCATCGTTATTAATTTTGATCAGGCAGGAATTGCGGGGAAGCTGTTTCAGGATGGTTTCAATGTGGGCCTGAGGGGTATTAGGGCCCTACCTCTGGGGTATTTTTATCCACCACCTGAGGGTGGATAAAAATACCCCAGCCCCGGCCACATAGTAGGAGGGAGCGAGGGACTTTTGCATTAGGAAATAGGAGATTGCATTCATTGCGCCGATCAAGTACCAGGGAGGAGCAGCGTACCATAATGAATCCCCATAGGGCCCCGACTCCACCTACGCTGCCAATAAAGCCTTTAGGGGTTGAAGAAAGAGAGAACAGTCTAGTGTGTGAAAATAGATTTCTCCCATTAAGCCTTCTAGATGAAAATGATTGACTGGAGCCCCCCCTCCCACAGCGGAGTCATAGTAGTGATATTACCAGGGTGTGCCGGGACGAGTGAGGGTAAAAACGTAGATTGTAAGATTCTTAGCTGGAATATAGCAGGGCTAAGAAGTAAAAGAGATGATCATAGGTGGCTTGATCTTGTTAGAGAACATGATAGTGTGGGTCTGCAAGAGAATTGGGATATGGAAAATAACTTCTGGCTGGATGGGTATATGTCCTATGGTGAGCCCGCTCGGCCCTCGGCCGCAGGTAGAGCAAAGGGGGGGTCTTCTATTATTAATTTTGCTTAAACTGATAGGAACCCACCGTAGGGTGGACGCAGGTTCTTGTAATTGACTAGCGATAGAAATTACCTCTACTAATACAACAAAACTGTTGCTTGTTAATTTTTATAATTCTTTTGAGAGTACATTTCTAAATGAACATTTATGTAACTTGAAATGTTTTTTAGAGGATTATAGAATGAAGCAAACCACTTTTTATTCTATTATAATCTTGGGCGATTTCAATATTCATTTATGTACTATGAACTGCCATGATGCAGATTTTTTAGGGCCAGCAACTTCTTTTAATTCTCATTTTGAGCATACACAGCAAGGGGAATGTCTGGAGGATCTTTTGGCTGTAGTAGACCTTAGTCAACCTAGTACAAATCCTAGTGTGGCGAGGATTCCTACTTTTAAAGCAAGAGGACGAGACTCTATAATAGATTATGTATTAATCTCCCCTGTACTGTCATCTCAGGTGGTTTCATATAACGCACAGTGGTCTCATTTCAGTGACCATAATCCTGTCCATCTTGTGTTAGGTGGGGGCAATGGCTTAAAGGGCAAGTATGGGAAACCTTTCACTGACACCTGCCTAAAACCTTCTGACCAAGGACATAGATTAAAATGGACTAAAGTAATCCCGGACCTTTTCCTCCAGGACCTTTGGCAGAATGCAGAGGAGAACTTCGGCATCTGCCTTGATCCAACAAACCTGGGGCCTGAGGTACTTAAAGCGTTCGAAGGAATTTGTGCTCAAGTAGCGACAGGCCTCACCCTCCCTAGCAGAAGACGCAAAGAAATGAGTGAGAGATGGTTTGACAGCAATTGTTCTGAAGCACACTAAAAGCTTGTCCCACGGGATAAAACGTATATAGCCACGTTAAGAAAGACATATAAGTGTGCACTGAATACTCACAAAAATTAAATTGAAGAGGAAGCATGGAATGACCTAGAATGTAATATTACAGAGGCCCAATGGTATTCTCATTTTAAATCGATATATGAGGTCCCGTCCGAGCTGGGATCCCCCGCTCCCTTAGACCATGATTTGAACTCCTTTGTAGTGGTCTTTAATGAAAGAGAAGTTGAGCTATCAATAAAGCAAATGACCAGTAATAAGGCCCCAGGCCTGGACGGTGTACCGGCTGATCTATACAAACAGAATCCAATTCTCCGAGCAAACATTTTAACTAAAGTTTTTAACGTGGCTAGTCAGCATGGATTACCGTTGTCCTGGTCGTACTCTACTATCATTCCGGTTTTTAAAAAAGGCCAGAGAGGTGACCCGAGCTGTTACAGGCCTATATCCCTAATAGATTCTGCGGTAAAAGTGTTAGGGAGAGTAAGTTTAAGTAAACTTATGGATTGGCTTAATGAGAGAGGCGTTTTAACAAATATTCAATATGGTTTTAGAAATGGTAGGAGTACACTAGACCAGTGTCTGAATTTGTATTTATTGGTAGGGAAATATACAGTGGCCAAGGCTGGGACCTTATAGTTGGCCTTTATGGATCTATCTTCGGCGTTCGATCTAGTAAATAGATTGAAGCTATGGTCCATACTGATTGATATGGGGGTGGATCACTACTTAGTTTATTTCCTGGCCGACCTACATAGGGATCTCTCTGCGAGGGTGAGAGTCAGCCAAGATGGCAAATGCACAAAGCACTTTAGCATTGGTAGAGGCGTTCGTCAGAGTTGCATTTTGGCTCCCCTGCTCTTCAATTTATTTTTAAATAACCTAGGCAATTCCCTATGCTCTGCCAGTCTAGATATTCCACGTGTAGGGGATAGGGCTATCCCTGCCCTCCTATACGCGGATGGCGCAGTACTGCTGGCACGCACAGCTGTAGGGCTCCAGAGGCTTTTGGATTCATTTGGGGCTTTTATGAAATCTTTGAATTTAACTGTCAACATTGCTAAATCACATACAATGATTATGGGACAGAGACCAAAAAAGTTTAAAACCTTTTATTGTGAAGGCGTAGACCTATCTAGGGTGACTTCCTTTACTTATCTGGGGGTACTGTTCGATGAGAGGGGTTCATGGGTTCCCCAACAGAAAGCAAAAAAACACGCTATGGCAAGATCTATAGCTGCCGTTCATGGCTTTGCTCAGCGACTAGGCGCCAAGCCAATTGCAGCCATTCTTACCATTTATAGGTCTAAATGCATAGCTATTGCGAGGTATGGGTCTGCTATCTGGGGATACAAACTGGTGGAGGGGCTTCAGATAGTTGAAAACAAGTTCTTAAGGTCGCTCTTGTCGGTCCCTCAATCTACCCCCACTTATGTCATACATCAAGAATTAGGTATCGGTTATGTCTCTGATCTGATAAGGCTGGCCCCGGTAGTCTGTTGGCTAACGACCTGGATCAACCCAGAATTAGCGCTGAATCAAGAAATTGCCAGGGATTGTGTCTCTATGGAGAGAGCCAGCAGCATTCCATGGCTACAATATGTTGTCAATTTTAAACAAATTAGGGCGCCCTGAACTCTTCGACTCCCTGGAAAAAATAAGGAAAGAGGACCTGGTGTGTGTTAAAACACATTTTTTAAACTTGTTGTTTTTAGAGAGGGAGGCGACTGAGATAATGAAACCAACCGTAAAAGCATACTATCTTTTAAAAACCTCTCCACAGATAGAACCCTATTTGACGTTTGTCACCAAGCCTTTTCATCGCTTTCTTTTAACCAGATTTCGCCTTAATCTTATTGTTCACTAGCAGATTCACAGGGTTGGTGTAGGGTGAACAAGTTAGGGCCATGCACATGTGATAATTTTTCGACCCAGGATACTATGCACTTTATAAGGTTTTGTCATCATTTTAGCGACATCCGTGGAAGGTTTTTAATGCCTATTTCAAAGGGAAAAGGTTTTATGCAGGTTAGACCTGCTTTATTATATTTACAGATGCTGAATGATCCCTGGGAGATCTTTAATATTGCTAGCTACTTAGTAGCTGCAGTGAGGCATAGGAAAAAAGGTACTTCCCGACAAGTAATTTGGTTGTTTTAGAATGATCAAAAGAATATTGTCTTAACCTTTGCCCTTCTACCTTAGTTTCTGCTGAATAAGTTGTATTTGGGAAACATGCTGCTATATATGAATTTCTGGTAATTGTTTTATGTCGTATATGTATGAAATTTGGTCTTGAAATGTTTTATGCCGCCTAAGCCGAGTGATGAATTTTATTTCAAAATTTTATTATTGATGTCATAAATGTTGTATTCAATGTACTTTTATCGTTTTTATTAACCGAATAAAGTGGTTTTAATGATGAATCAGGGCATGGGTAATGCCTGGGTGAATGGATGAGTGCATCGGTCGTGCCTGAGTGAATGGATGAGCGCATGGGCAGTATCTGAGTGAACAGATGAGTGCAAGGGTAGTTCCTGAGTGATTGGATGTGTCCGTGGGTAGTGGCTGGGTGAATGGATGAGTGGGTAGTACCTGAGTGAATAGATGAGTGCATGGGTACTGGCTGAGTGATTCGATATGTGCATGGTTAGTGCCTGGGTGAATGCATGGGCGCATGAGTGAATGGATGAGTGCAAGCGTAGTGCCTGGGTCATTTCACGAGTGTTTGGATAGTGCCTGAGTGAATGAATGAATGCATGCATAGTACCTGAGTGAATGGATGAGTGTAAGGGTACTGCTTAGGTGATTGGATGTGTGTATGCGTAGTGCCTGCATGAATGAATGAGTGCATGGATAATGCCAGAGTGAATGAATGAGTGCATGGGTAGTGCCTGGATCATTTGATGAGTGTATGGGTAGTGCCTGGGTGAATGGATGACTGCATGCATACTGCCTGAGGAAATGGATGAGTACAAGGGTAGTGCCTGGGTGATAGGAAGAATGTATGAGTAGTGCCTGGTTGATTGGATGAGTGCATCAGTACTGCCTGAGTGAATGGATGACTGCATGGATAATGTCTGGGTGAATGAATGAGTGTATGGGTAGTGCCTCGGTGATTGGATGAGTTCATGGATAGTGGCTGGGTGAATAGATGAGTGCACGGGTACTGCCTGGGTGAATGGATGAGTAGGAGGGTAGTGCCTGGGTGATTCAATATGTGCATGGTTTGTAACTGGGTGAATAGATGAGTGCATGAGTAGTGCGCGAGTGAATGGATTAGTGCAACAGTAGTACCTGAGTAAATGAATGACTGGAAGGGTAAAGCCTGAGGGATTGGATGAGTGCAAGATACTGCCTGGGTAATTGTATTAGTGCAAGGGTAGTGGCTGGGTGATTGGGTGAGTGCATAGATAGTGCCTGGGTGATTGGGTGAATGAATGCATAGTGCCTGCATGATTGGGTGAGTACATGGATAGTGCCTGAGTGATTGGATGAGTGCATGGGTAGTGCCTCGGTGAATGGATGAGTCCATGGGTAGTGCCTCAGTGAATGCATGAGCGCAAGCGTAGTGCCTCAGTGAATGCATGAGTGCAAGGATAGGGCTTAGGTGAATGGATGAGTAGAAGGGTACTGCCTGGATGAAAGAAGGAGTGCATGGGTAGTGCCTAAGCCTGGGCAGAGTTCGCGTAGTCGCGCTACGCTGAGTTCCGCGAAGTGGTAAAAAAACTCTGCGAGCTACACAGAATTCCGCAAGCACGCGGAGTTGCTTGTTCCACCCGTTCGCGATGTGTTTTTCCTGTTCGGGAACGTGTATTGCGTGTTCGGGACGCTGTTTGCGTGCTCGGGGGGAAATATCTCGCGAACTTGCCCATGCGGTCGCCAATGGGTGCGGCCATCTTGTTTTTCACTTGTCCCGCCCGGTCGCGATGCGTATTTCCTGTTCGTGAACGCGGATGTCCGATGGCGCGTCCGAATGACATGTTCGCGATCGCACACTCTCGCGGGATCGCGCGGCCGGCTACCAAAATCTTGTGGCGCACGCGAACGGATAGGAAAACTCGTCGGCGAACGCAGGGATCCTGGTAAGTCGCTACTGCGCGCGCAAAAATGCATTTTGAAAGCGTGGACAAGGGAAAAACTCCGCTACGCCGCGGATCGCGGAGTTTTCGGTAACTCCGCGTTCTACACGGAACGCGGAGTTGCCAAAAATCTGCAAACTCCGCGAGTGGAGCGGATTTTACCGCCCAGGGTTAGTAGTGCCTCAGTGAATGGATGAGTACAAGAGTAGTGCCTGAGTGAATGGATAAGTGCATGGATAATGGCTGGGTGAATGAATTAGTGCATGGGTAGTGCCTGGGTGAATGGATGAGTGCATGGGTAGTACCTCAGTGAATCGATGAGTGCAAGGGTAGTGTCTGGGTGATTAGATGAATGCATGGATAGTGCGTTGGAGATTCTGTGAGTGCATAGATAGTGTCTGAGTGAACGGATGTGTGCATGGGTGCTGCTTGGGTAATTGGATAAGTGCATGGGTAGTGCCTGGTTGATTGTATGAGTAGCACATAGGTGAGTAGATGTCTGCAAGAGTAGCACCTAGGTGATTGGATGAGTGCAAGGATAGATCCTGGGTCATTGGATGAGTGCAAGGGCATTAGCTTGGTGATTGGGTGAGTACACAGGTAGGGTCTGGGTGATTGGGTGAATTCAAGGATACTGTCTGCGTGATTGGGTGAGTGCATGGATAGTGCCTGGGTGATTGGATGAGTCCATGACAGGTGCCTGGGTGACTGGATGAGTGCATGGGCTGTGCCTCAGTAAACGGATGAGTGCATACATAGTGTCTATGGGTTTGCATAGTGTATGGGTAGCACCTGGGTGATTGGATGAGTGCCTGAGTAGTGGTTGGGAGATTAGATGAATTCAAGTGCAGGACCTGAGTGATTGTATGACTGCTTAGGTAGTGGCTGGATGATTGGACTTGTGCAACTGGTGTGCATGGGAGATGGGTTGAGTACATGAGTAGTAACTCAATGAATCCATTACTAGATTAGTGATTTGACACACGTAATATATCTCGACCTCCAACCACTGTGAAGAATTTTAAAAAGACAAAAATATATTAGAATTTTATTTCGAACATTAGGCAACCAAACAACATACAATATTTTTTTACCAAAACTTTAATTCAACAATGACAAATGTTTTACTGTTTTTTCCTGTTTTTAGCTTTCATACTTGTTCACTTTCAACAGTGCTTTGTATAAAGACTCATCATGAAACAGTGGGAAAAAACAATCAATGGATTGTAAAAAAAACAACAAATGTGCAAAGTAGATCATTATATATATGTCATACTGTTCACTGCACTCACTACAAGTTTTTTAATACTAGCTTGCTTATAGCTTGCTACCTTAATGAAAACAACTATATGGTAAAATTGTTTCTGATATTATTATATATGGGACAAAATGTCCAACAATTAAGAAGCAGTCTTCATTTTTTCATATCCTTTTGTAAACATCATCCCTGTTAGGCCAAATGATGTCTAAACTGTTCTTAGTCCATGTATGAAAAACATAACTCATAGTGCAACATAGAAGTTGCTGTAGCAAAAACAAAAGGGGACTTTTTTTAGTGGTGAAGAGACTTTTCACATGCAACTGAAGGCTACTGGTATTATAGTACCTCCATTTACTTTTTAGCTGTAGTAATACAATGTAGTCCTCAAATATTTATAAATTCCTTTCCCACAGTTAAAAAGAGTCCTTCATTTCTAACAGCTTGCTGTAGACAATACCCCCAATAGGCCGAATAATGCCTCAGAAACACATAATCCATATATATATCCACACAATACCACATTTTCTTATCTTACATTCTCCTTAGAACTTCGGTTTTAGAAACAGCAGATATGAGTTTGGTAACTTTTTGGGTAGTCTTGATTTGAATGTCACTTGTATGTCATTGCACTCTGTCCATCCTGTTTGACATCTTAAATATATTGTGTTGTGTCCAGAGGTTATATTAACTCCTTCATGAAATATGATTGCTATAGTTGTGAAAGTTCTTTTTGAGATGGAAGCTTGTGCAGCTTTAAAGTTTATAATTTCAGTTCCTAACTTACTATCCACTCTGCATCGTTGTAGCATGACTATGATATATTTTACATACCTCTGTAGAAACAACATTGACCTAAGTTCTGATCTGCAGTTTGAACAGGTCATATCTTGATGGGCGTTTGTAGTTAAATCTTCAAACGGCACAGCTTCACAATCTGGTAATGTCAAGTAGAGGAATCGTTCTGAATTGATTTCAGTGTGAGACGTAAATTCATAATCTTCACAGTTATGGTTCCATTTATAAGTTAAACCAAATAATTCAGTTGTGAAGACATTGTTTTATCTACCTTTTCTTTAATAGAATTTGTAAAATAAGGCAAATGATATAATCCATTCAACACTACATTTGCATAACAGTTCACTCCAGATTTATTATCAACGTGATAGCATTGTATTTCCTCATTGTGCTCTAGTTTTCTTTTCTTTCCTCCTTGTTGATTTTCTTTTTGTTCATCTTTCTGTTCAACTGTGATAGACTGTTTAGATATTTTCCGCTTTGGACACAGTATTGCTTTTTGACCTACAGGATACTGGCCTAAATGAGGTGCATATTGAGCTCCGTTACACAGCTCACATCAGCACTTACTTTCTTCTCATCAAAATCAATCAGAAATAAACCAGACAATTTTCTATTTCACGACAAAGCAACATATGACATTCCTTCTTTGAATACACCTCTACCAATATTAACAAGACCTGTATCTACACTAAAACCTTGCGATTTATGAATAGTTACTGCATACTCTAAAGACATTGGGAACCGCTTTCGCTGGACATACAAGTCTTTCACAAGTAGAAAATGCACAACACATCTAACAATCTGCTTAACTTCAGCAATATCATCAAATTTTATGGGTAAGTATTCCACATTATTTCTGTTTAGATAATTAACAAACTTCATAACTTTGCCCATTGCACCATTCACTAGCCCTTCTTCAACATTTAAATTATAACGTAAGATTACACAACAATTTTTACAGATACATAATTGTTTTTCCAATCCTGCAGTTTTCGACACAGACTTTTCTAAACTATCCAATTTCGATTGCAGTTTTTCTGTTAGTAGCACTGTAACTCCTTGATGTTCCATTTTATCATTTGCTCAAATTTCGATGATTTCTTCTTTTTACAGTTGCAATAATTGTTTATTGAATTTACTACACTCCTCAAGAGTTGGCATCAAACAAACAATAGACTTCTCTTCCTTAACAAAACTGTACATTACTTCAGCAGTTGAAATATTACTTGTAAACACATTTTTGATGAGACGGGTTTGTAATACTGTCTTTCCCTCTTTTGTGAAGACTCCCACTCTTATATCCTTTAGTATATCTGCATAATGCTTATCTGATGCTTGGCGCATATTTAGTATTAACTCTTTGTATTGAAAGTTTTCCCAAATGTTTACATTTCCAATACTTCCTAGTGAATTCATTGTTTCATTATGTAGTAGTTTCTTGAATACTGGTTGTCCTTTTACAGGAGTTAGTTGTAGCAGGTCTCCAAAGACTATTAAGGGTTTTCCTCCAAAAAGTACATCGTAGTCAGTTTTTAATATTTGCTGCATTTTTAAATGTATAAAAGCTAGCATTAGATTAGATACCATGAAGACTGCATCAATAATTAGTAGCTTTAATTTCTTTAATACTCTTGCCACTTCATAATAAGCATTACCAGATAATTTGTTGTATTGTAATTTGTTGTCATGTTCAACAGGCAGCATTAACAATCAATGAGCAGCTAATCCTGTTGGTGCAATGACTACACAAGACAAATTGGAATCTGTTCTCTTCTGTAGGTAACTTTGTTAGTACTTTAATCAAGAAGCTTTTTCCAGTTCCAGCTTGACCACTTATGTACAATAGAACTGGTTTATATGTAGAACATGCACACTTTTTATTCTCATGGAGAAACCCATGTTCTACCTCACCTTTTACCTCTTCATAAATTTATTTCTGATCTGCATTCAATTGCTGTATTAGTAGTTCTCGATCCACAGTTTCCTGTCTTACTTGTTGCATTGCATTCTCCACCTCATTCATAGCTATTGCAGCTTCATTTTCAATGATTGGCTGTCCAAAAAGATCTTGACTTCCAGGTGCTGAACTTTGATTGCTCTGAGAACTCTCTCTTGCTATCTCAGCAGCAATTGTTTCTTCTTGTTCAATCTCATCTCTCAACATTTGAAGATACACTGGAAACACAGAACACTCAACTGTCTTTCACACTTCAAAGAGTCTTCATAACAGGCACATTCTCCAAGTAGCTTACTTTCAATTCACCGTGGCTTAAACAACTGTAACAAGGTTAAATAGAAAAACTCTCTTTTGTTTGGAATTTGGCAACTTAGCTGTCAATGGTTGATTACATTTCCTTTGTTATGTCTCACCAAACATCCTTCGCATCCAGCCACAGCAAACTTTCCTTCATCTATGTTTTCACTGACATTACTTCTGAAAGTATCATGTTGAAGTATTTCATAAAGACACATGCTTTCCAGATGATGATGTCTTCTTGAATAGTACGTATCCAGCATGTTACTCTTCAGAATATCTGTACTGTGTGGCTCAAAATCTGCAAGATATTGAATTTCAGGAAAAGATTTCAGTACTCTGCTATGAGTCTTACCATGCCCTAAACTCAGCCATAGAACTCCTCTAGATTTAGAAAACAAACTAGCTGAGCTTAACCGGTCTACACATTTATAGGAGCCTATCTCTCTATGAGAAAGCATTTTCAAACTAAAACTTACAATTTCTTCGTAAGACTCTTTTCTGCTGAAATCTCCTCCCACATTTCTTTCACCTCAGTTTTCTTCGACTTTGTTATATAAGATGTAACATACCGAGCAACAGCAATTGAGTTGTCTGCAACAAACTGCACATTCATATTTGCATTCCACATCTACAGAATCACAGGGTTTTTGCATTAATGTACTTGGAGGCCTCTGTTCTTCTTAGTTTGTATGTATTTTTCAGTGATTTCCTTGTTAGTGTATGTCTGGCTGCAGACAAAAAGCTGCTGACCCTTCCTTGTGAGATGACAGGTCGTGGGAATCAAAAACAACATCTTGTATAAAATTTCCCTTTTGCTCTGTTTCTTCGCCGACAGTATTTTCCGCAGCTATGATTTTGGAATCGTAGAACTTATCTTAAAATGTTGTCACTACTCTCCCTTGGGATGGAGCAAGTTACATACTGCTCAATAAAAGACAACACAGACTCATCACTGTCTGTTCTAAACTTTGGGGCATCTTTTACCCACAACAGCATGTGAATATGGGGAGCACCTCTGGCTCGGTACTCTTTACGCCAAAAGAAATCAATCACTTCACCAAGAGGAGGTTTTGTTTTGTTTAAGATGAAAGCCATCATTGCTTGAAATCTGTGATCAAAATATCTGCAAACACTTGCAGGGTCTAGTGAGCACAATTCTCCTGGCGTCTTCAGATGAATGTCTTTTATATATAAATTTGCCTCCTGCAAGAATTATAGCAGGTCATCCCAAGCATATTCAGCAGAACTCAGTGTCAGGAACCAAGTAGGTGCTCCAAGGTTCCTCAACATGCACTTGAGTTCACCATGACGCCGATACCAATAGTCATTAGTCCCACACTGACATGCCATTAGGTTTATTAAATTGTATTCCAAGTGCTCATCTTTTTCTTGAACTTTATCCAAAAGTTCTCTTGCTGATATAGTATGCAAATTAACTCCTGTTTTTAGAATATGATTCACAGCATATGAGAAGCCAGACAAGTCACTCTCAAATAATAGGTGAAATATATACGGAATACACTGACGAAATCTAGGGTCTTCTGAAAAAAGTCTACTACATCTATACTCAGCTGCAGGTATTTGCACAGGTAGCTCGTCATACCTGCCACCTACTCCGGTAGAAAAAAGATGTAGGAAACACCGAGCTCCTAAACTTTTTTCCCACACACTTAATGGAACTCCTTTTGCTTCCTTTATTTGAAACAGCTCAATGGCATCACCAATAACCTCTTTAGAATGCAAAGGGTGGATGCTATAATGTTCATAAATGTCTTCTGCCGTGGACTGATCCACTTTCTCAATCTGACCTGTTGATGATAATGTCTGATCCTCCATATGTGTGATATCTTGCAGGCTTTCCACATTTCTATAGTAAACATTGTTTTGTACCAGATATAAAGTTGCTTTTTTAACTTTGGTAACATCTACTAACTCCTGTCATATCTTCTTGTTCTTGGTAGGGACACCATTTACAAAAATGACTCGTCCTTCCTGCAAATCTCTGTCTACCCCTACCGTTTCAATGTTTTTCTAGACATCTAATGGCAAACCTTTTAGACCTTTTTGCAGCTCTGTTGGGGATAACTTACCTGTCTTTGGCTCCATACGTAGCATAGCCTGAAATGGATGTATAGTTTGGATAAGAATGGACTCATAAATATTTAAACCTTGAAGTGCTTCTGGAATGGGAACCAGTTCTAACTTTTTATGCACAGCTCTAGCAGGCATTTTATTATCCTCAAATTTATTGTAGCAGTACTTACATATAACTTGTTGAGTGGACAAGTGAAATCTTTCTTCTACAAACAAATACAGTGCAAACTTTTACCAATTAACATTATTCTCTATTTCACTTTTTAAATATAAGTCAATAGTCCGCGTTTGATTCTTCTAGTGAGTGCGTCGACAGCATATACAAACATAATCTGGTTTTTCAGCATATACTGTCTTAAATTTTGTAATCTCTTTTTCAAAACTATCAACCTGTGTGCCTGTGTCCTGTTCTACAACTCCTCCTGTTATCAACTCTTCAATTCCCCTACAGTCCTGTTCTGGACCAAAGAAACTAAACTGCACATCATCACAAACCTTTTCTACCTCTGCCACAGTACCATGCAAAAGTGCCCTATTCATTTCTCCTAAATATAAAACAGGATTTTTCACATAATACAGCCTCCTAACTAAAGTTCGCATTGTTGAGTGGTGTACAGCTGACATCCTAAAATGATGAAAGGTGCTTTGGCACACTTTCTTTGATAAACAAGCTAGTGAGTGTCCCTGCAAATGTGTATGCTTTCTCAGCTTGCAAGGATCCAAACCTTGTAAAGTACTTATTTTGTGTTTTAAACTTCACCTTGGAAATATACGTAGGGATTTCCTTAATATGTCAATTGATTGCTGTCTAATACTACAAACACTACTCCAATTCCAGTTGTATACAGGGGCCTGACTACGCCTCCCTTGTATCTCTTCTGCAATAACTTCTTTTATATTTCTAGGCACCATCACCTCTTTTGCTATAGGACTGCCATTCTTTATTTCATAACATCGCCCGCTTTCATCAATAGCATGAACTAATCTGTTATCCTGGAGATAGCTTTCTTCATTAAAGAAAGGCTCTGTACTAGAAGTATGCATCCATTTTCCACTAAAAACTGTACAAAAGTTACTTATATTCACTAATCTTTTCTTCTGGTTTTGTCTCTTCATGCACAACACTATTTTGTCAAGAGAGTCTTCATTCTATTTAGAATCAAAATGAAAAGCTTCCTCTTCAAAGCATATGCCTTATCAACTACTCTTGCAACTCATTCTTTCTGTTTCAGTGCCTCTCTCCTTCTTCTATACTTTTTCTTTGTAGATTTATAACCACTCTACTGCAAAACTTTCTGGCTCTGACTTCCTTAAACTGCTTCTGTCTCCTTTTTAACGTGCGTCCATGTCTTTTACAATCTTCTGTGTTCTTGCAATGTACAGTTTGTCCACTCTTATTGTTTCTCATAACCATAATTTCATTTTCTTTATTTCCTAATCTTCGGAAATGTGTGCATATCCTTTTAAGAAATATCTTTGTCCTCTTACCAGTACGTCTTTTTTCTTTCACCTCTTTTTCTGCATTTTGCCCCTTATGTAAATCCTTTCTGAAAACCTACTAGAGTTGCTTCTGTTGCTTTTTCGTCCGAGCTTTAGAAGGCATTGCGTCTGTGTGTGGTTATGTAGATATTGTAAACGACTTGCGATGTAATGGTTTGCGTTGTAACAACGCGGTCATTGTAACGACCGCGTTGTAATCGCATGCGTTGTAGCGCATGCGATGTAAACGCTGTTTCCCATACTGCACTATTAATCCTTCTCAAAAAACACCATCCTCACCATATACATGAAATGTTCATCAGCCTTACTGAACATAGATCACCATGTAAACATATATATGCAATTTCTTAATAGATGTACACCTTCAAGCCATCTTTTCAAAAATATATACCTCTATGCATCTTTAAGTAAACTCAAAAGTTCCACCGTATATATAGCTATGTGCATTCACAAGAACCATATCTCACCATCTAAGCATATACAAAGTGGTCATATAAGTTAAAAACCACATTGACAAACACTTCCCAATACATACCTAACAAGTATTACTTCTTTCAAATTCATATACAGGCGGACAACATGTTCTCATCTTTTAATTGTGACTACACTACTCCTGTGATATATCTTTTCATATCACTGTGATACTCTTTTTTATCAAACTCCCATATACATCTTCTTTTCTTATGTAATTTTTTATAAAGAATTAAAAAGTTATGTACATACCAGTGAATTCAGTTTGTAGACTACTTTGTTTTTTTAGCTCTTTGTGGATAGTTTTGACACTGTTAGGTTTTCTGAAAACTAAGCACAAGAATGGTACACCACTCTCATACAAAGCAATCATAAAATGGCAACCTCTTCAACTTTGCACTCTGTGATCATGAGAAAGGCAGCAAATGAAACCATGTCTTTCATTTTAGACTATACTATTTCCTCTTGCGAATGGGTAGTATCTGTTAACCCTTTGCCACCCTTTCAAAAAGAGATTCCTATCTATATGTGTGCGATGTTTTCGCGGAAAAAAATGGGAGTTCAAACCTTTATCTAGCTTCATTGTTTTTTTATTTAAATAATACACAACAGTTTATTACATAGTCCTGTGTTGGAAATTAAATCTTGCCATTACTTAAATTGTGTCATCACTCCTCAACTTTTAAAAAAATGTTCTGTCTCTTTAACACCCTTCCCCCAATACACTCTTACCTCAGTGTACCTAGCAACCCAGTGCAACCAGTAGGTCACAAGTTCATAACACATTCTAAAAGGAATATGCAGCCTCCAAAGATACAGCAGGTGTGCTTTACTCCACAGATTCAAAGCATATGAATATCTGTATTACATTCCTTTCCTTAAACAGCAGCCAATAATAAGACTTCTTGCTAAGGCATCCAACACACTACCTAATTTTATTCACTTTCATGCTGACAGCATCCAATTCAATATTTCTTTTTAAAAAAAACTCCATTTTAACTGCTTTTTATTTGGAAAACTACTTTATTTAGCTCCAGCCTTCTCCTGACTGCTATTGCTCCTTCACTTCAAAATGCGTAGAGTATGGATTGTGGGCCACAGCTATATCTATTGGGCTAAAGATGCTGCAAAAAAGAGAGGTATTGACAGAGACTTGGGTTTGCCAAATGTGCAGATTACTTGGTTTGGCCAGAGAGGGTTAACGTTTCATCAGTTGCTGGCTTTGGTTGAATCCATTCTGGATTCCCAAGCTCCTCACCTTATGATTGTGCAATCACTGTGGTGGCAATGACCTAGGCACATTGACTGGGGTAGGCCTGGAAATCCTAATGAAAGAAACCTTTGCAGAACTGATGTCGCTTTTCCCTCACACTGTCTTAGCGTACTCTAATATATGCCAAAGACAGAAATGGAAGTGGTCAAATCAATTCTGTCCACAGATTGACAAATCCAGGAAACATGTTAATAAAACTATTTCTGCATTCCTCAGAGACCATCGCATGGGTTATATCTATAACAACAATCTGCATTTTGACATGCATGAAATTTATAGAAATGATGGAATGCACTTTACAGATGAAGGCAACAGGGTGTTTCTAAGTAACCTGAAACTCTGCATCCGGTCTTATGTGTAGCAGCCATATACACACAGTCAACACAACGGCTCTTGTCAGTGCCACCCTAGTACCTGAAATATTGTGAAGTTTTTTTCTAAAGGTTTTTTTTTTCTCTTTAGTTTTTTGGGATCTTCGCGATAACGTTGCGATCACCGTGGGTACATCATGAAAGCAGAAAGCAAAAGCAGAAGTTCAATGGCCACCAACACATCCAAAAATAATATGTAAAAAAATCCATTCTGAACATTGCCCTGCACACATTACTATATACATACTTCTTTCAAAGCATGTTTAAACTCATATTTTTGTACTAAGTTTCTTTAAAAACCATCTTTCAGACCTATTTTTCATTTTCACGGTTATTCAGGACATCACGATGACGTCATTAACCACGACGATCGCGCCTTTCCCATAAAGTGAAAACACATACATGCACACACATTACAGTATTCTACACACTAGAGGTTTATTACTGTACACTTCAAACTCATGTTTTTCTAGTGTATTTCTACAATAACCAGCTCTAAAACCTATTTTCTGTTTTCGGGATGACTCTGGAGATCGCAATGACATTGCACATCGCGGTCCCCGCGGTTACGCCACAAAAGTGGAAAACAAAAGCAGACATTCAATGACCACAAACACATCCAAAAATTAATATGTAAAAAATACATTTTGAACATTGCCATACACATTTTACCATATACATACTTCTTTCAAAGCATGTTTAAACTCATATTTTTGTACTAAGCTTCTTTAAAAACCATCTTTCAGACCTATTTTCTGTTTTCGCGGTTATTCAGGACGTCACGATGACGTTGTTAACTGTGACGGTCGCACCTTTCTCATAAAGTGAAAACACATATATGCACACACATTACAGTATTCTACACACTAGAGGTTTATTACTGTACACTTCAAACTCATGTTTTTCTAGTGCATTTCTAGAACAACCATCTCTAAAACCTATTTTCCGTTGTTATGGTGAGTCCGGAGATCACGATGACTTCACTCATTGCGGTCCCCGCTGTTACGTCGCAAAAGCGGAAAGCAAAAGCAGTATTTCAATAGCCACCACCACATTAAAAAATTATAACTATATAATTCACTCTAACCATTACAGAAGATATTTTACTATATAAATAACTCTATAAAAACATTTATCAGAATCTCAATATCTCTATAAGAATGCAACGATGTTGATAGTTGCGATGTCCCCGCAATGGTACATGGGGGGCAGCGCTAGTGGTCGCGGCGTAGCCACGAATATCGTGCACATTAAAAAAAAAATTTTTAGACACATAACTTGTGTCACTAACACCTCTATTTCTCAACAATGTGGTCAGAGTATCTCCACCCTGACCCCTTATGTGGACTTTCACGCACATTTTCAGCCCCGGGAACCGTTCCCGATAGATAAAATGGTGGCCACACCTTTCTATTCAGGTTGTGACCAGCCAATCAGTGCATTCCCATTAGCGCATGCATTTGCGACTCATCGCGAAACCACCACGAAATATCCGTGGCCAGAGAAATCACTATAATTTTAAACTTAAATTTCTCAAAAACTACTGAACGCATTTACACTAAATAAGCAAAAGGCACTTCCTTGAACCGACATCTACCTCCCTGCCAAATTTGGTGTAAGTCCGTTCAGTGGGTTGGGCTGTAGAGGTGGCTAAAGGTTCCAATGGGAATTAACATTACAAATGCAACCTTATTTCGTGCCCCAAATTCTCGGTCCCCACTGCACGAATAACCCCCAAACTTTCCCTATCAATAGTACCCACCATGACACTTGTTTGGCAAAATTTCATGCAGATTTGTCAAACAACGCCAAAGTTATAGCCAAGTCAAAAAATGCTTTTCCTATGGAAACTAGGTCCTAACTATAACTACCTACTGGTGATCGCCAGTAGGTTATATATATATATATACATATGGAAAGAAGAAGAAAAATTGCTAAGCTGGGACGAATATAAGTTTATCAAAAAAGAAAAACCAGTCTTTTATATGCTTCCGAAGGTGCATGAGAGTGCCACAACCCCACCAGGCAGACCAATAATTTCCTCCTGTGGAAGCCTATTCGAGAACGCCTCAAGGTATATTGACTATTTTCTGAATCCGATTGTTAGAACATTGACCTCATTCATCAAAGACTCTACAGATTTTCTTAAATGTATTTATGATATACGTTGGAATGAAGCAACTATGATACTAGTGACACTTGATATCTCTACTTTATACACTAGTATTAGACATTTCGATGGTTTGAAAGCGACAGAATATTTTTTGAATAGGAGATCAATTAGATTTTTAAAACATAATCAAATGATTTTAGAGCTAATGGAATGGTGCCTAACAAAAAATATCTTTCTATTTGGTGAGGAACTTTTTTTTACAGGAACAGGAGACGGCGATGGGCACCTGCTTCGCCCCCAGCTATGCGAATTTACATCTTGGCTGGTGGGAGGAGCAGGTGCTCGGAGGGCCACCACTTGAACAATGGTCAGAACAGATTTTGCTATGGGTAAGGTTCATAGATGACGTTTTCGTGCTGTGGCAGGGCACGGAAACGGACATAGCATTATTCATCAGGGACCTTAACCAGAATACCTTAAATCTAAAGTTTACAGGTCAATATAGTAAAACCACCATAGATTTTCTTGACATTCGTATTAAACCAGTAGGGGGAAAACTAGAAACTACTGTTTTCAGAAAAGCAACTGCGGGTAATACGATTCTCCACGCAGGTAGTGCCCACCCTGCACCCTTGATTAGGAGTATCCCCTTTGGGGAGTTTTATAGGGCTCGAAGGGCGTGCAGTAGCGAAGAAGAATATCTGAAATAGAACAAGAGATGACTGACAGATTTATTCAAAGAGGATACTCACCTAGTGTAATAACAGGAGCAGCTAGGAAAGCAAGAAACTTATAAAGACAGAAAGTGCTATTCGAACCATCTAGAACCCAACAAAAGAAAAATGCAAAGAGAATGCAGAAGAGTTGGGAGAACCATAGATTCATAACTACATTCAACATCAAACATAAAGAAATAAGAGCCATTTTGAATAGGCATTGGTATCTGATTAAGGATGATCCAGTACTGGGCCCCAAAATAAACAAACACCCTGATATCACGTATAGAAAGTCAAAATCGTTAAAAGATTTAATTGTAAAAAGTGAGTATCAGGAGAGGAAAGGAGGGGCCCCTATGTGGCTCCAACAAAAACCAGGTTTTAAAAAATGTTTTAAGTGCAAGGCGTGCCAACACGGCATGAATCGCACAGATTTTAAGACATCTTTTAATAAAACAATCACCATTAAGAGTTTTTTAACTTGTAGATCTAGCTTTGTTGTCTACCTATTACAATGTCCATGTTCAAAAATTTATATAGGTAGCACAACTTTACCAGTCTATAAGTGTATCTTGCAGCACAGGAGAGCGATTGTGAATCAGGACAGAACGTATCCAATCGCGAGACATTTTGAAACCCATCACAAAAGCGATCCCTCTAGTTTAGAGTATAGCTGTATAGTAGAAATCCCCAGAAAAAGAAGAGGTGAGGATAGGGAAAAGGAACTCAGAAAATTGGAGACCTACTACATATTAGAGTTCAACAGTAAGGAACCTCAAGGACTAAATGTAGATGAGGATCTATATACATGTCTATACTAGATAGAAAAGTGAAGAAGAGAGAATGAAGGTAAAGCTGCACAATGTAAAACCATTTTGTTCTTTTTTAGCAAAAATTTCCTTTTTTTTAAATGAACGAAATAAGAGGGGAATGGCCGTGAATACCAGATGAAATTTGTTCTTAACATAGTTATTATACATTGAAGATGGTACAATTTGATTTTTAACTATTATGTTTTAATATGCTTTTTATTCAGTATATGAAATATGTTTTAATAGGAAAATTTATATGCTGTAAAGCACTGGCACTTTCTGATTTTACACGAGTATTTTAGATTCATGGAGAAAGAAATGAATTGTTTTTTATATATTTAAATTACTAGCATTTTAAAGGGGACAGGATTATAAATGACTCTATAAGGGTCCTTGTCCCAAATATGAATCCTGATAGTATATGATGATAATATGTCTTTATAGAATTGAGACGCAATATACTTGAAGCATTTGCACTTGATAAGACAAGTTTGCACAAAAGCACTAGCACTTTATTATTTATATACTTATATCGTGATCAATCTGTTTAAGTGTCTCATATGTGCACTTTGAAAGTATATGATGATTATATGTCTTTAAAGAATTAAGACACAATGTACTTGAAGCACTTGCACTTTGAAAGAAAAGTTTGCACAAAAAGCACTAGCACTTTATTATTTATAATTGTACCGTGATCAACATGTTGAAGTACCGCTAGTATATACTAATGAGCAAATAAGATTTGTATGTGCGGTAAGACTGGTGAATTGACCATTGAAAGAATGAATTCATGAAGAGCAGTTTTTGTAATTATAATTTGATCGCCATAATTGCAGGACTATAATTTGCAAGAAATGTTTGTTTCTGCAGAACATAGGAGTCTTAAGCAGGCGATTAGATATATATTATCAATGATATATGACCCAATATATAAGTAAAAACTGTTTTTATGTAAAGAAGGTCATGAAGGATAAGTAATAGCATGAACTGTTCTTAATAATGAATGTTTATCCAAGTAAAAAGACATGTGTCAAGATGGCAACCGCTCTGCAAGGAAGAACGGCTTACATGTTAGTCATTGAAAGTGAAGTCCCTCGTCAATGTTCCTTATTGTACTGACTATTTTAATGTGGAAGAAATGGCGCTCAGGCATCGTGAACAAGGCAGCAAGAGACTGCTGAAACGCGTTGATGTTTATCGTCACAAAATAAAATTATCGAGTGACCAATACCTTTGGGAGTGCTGGATGATTATTTTCGAAGATGGAATGATCCTATGCGAATATATATATATATATATATATATATTCGCGCTCAGATTCCATCTTCATTCCCTCACTCACGGCCGGGTGCCTTCTAACGTGGTGAAGGACACCACGCAACAATTCCAGGCTCAAGGTAAATAAATACCAGCACTCACGGGAACGTAGTCTCTCAGATTTTATTGGGATTCTTCAACACGATCGTGTTGAAGAATCCCAATAAAATCTGGGAGACTACGTTCCCGTGAGTGCTGGTATTTATTTACCTTGAGCCTGGAATATATATATATATATATATATATATATATATATATATATATATATATATATATATATTGACTAAAAACACAGGTTTCAGGGACGTTATAGTTAGGCTCACATTTCACTCGTACAAAACCAGAGAAATTCATAACTATAACTTGCGCCCTGCAATGCACTGCTGATGACATCTCAAATGACATCACTGATGACATCACTAATGACATCATCCTGTGAGTATGAGTGTTTCTAAATAGTTTAAGAATGTTATATATATATATTCGCCAAGGTGTATTGAAGAATGAGTGGGTGTATGAGTATCTGAATGGATGATTTAGTGGGTGCGTGACTGACTGTATAAGTGAATGATTAAACGTGTCTTAATGAATGCATCGGGTGAATGAGTAATCTGTGTGAATGTCTGTATCAGTCTGTCAGTTGGTGTGCAAGTGGCTGCACGGGTTCGTGAGTAGCTACATGTGTCTATATGGGTTAATGATTGGTTGTATGAGTACCTGTATAGGTGTCTGAGTGTCTGTGTGGGTGAATGGGGAGGTGTGTGACTCCCTGCATGGATGTGTGAGTAGGTGATTCACTGGGTCTATGGGTTCATGAGTGCATCAGTGAGGGACGGTATGGTTGAGTGAGTGTGTGTATGGCTGTGTCGGTGAGTGTATGGATGTCTCACTTATATATGGGTGAGTAACTGGATATCTGAAAGGCAGTATATGTGAGTGTTGGAGTGTATAAGTGACTGTATGTGTGAGTGAGTATGAGAGTGGCTATATGGGTGAGTGTCTGCTTGTGTCAGCAACTGTATAGGAGAGTAAGAATTTGTTAGTATTTGTATGAGTAGTGAGTGTGTGTGTGTTTCTGTATAGGTGAGTAGCTGGTTATGTGATTGAATGTTTGGGTGAGTGAGTAGGTGTGTGAGTAGCTCTATGGGTGACTGATGGTGCATGAGTGGCTGTATGGGTGTATGAGTGGATATATCAGTGTCTGTATTGGTGAGTGATGGGCTGTATGAGTACCTGTATGGGTGAGTGAGTGGATGTGTATGTAGACCTATGAATCAGTAAGTGGGTATGTGTATACTAGTATTGGTGTGTCAATAGTATCAAGAATGGTAGTCTGATATTTGAAGTGGGTGTATGAAAGGTTATATTGGGGTATGAGTAGGGGCATCAGAGATTAAGTGGATGATATCATCAGTGATGTCATTTGAGATGTCATCAATGATGTCATGAGTGATGTCACTGACCATGTCATGAGTGATGTAATATGTGACATCATCATCAGTGCATTGCGGGGCGCGAGTTATAGCTATGATGGCTGAATTTCTCTGGCTTTGTACGAGTGAAATGTCAGCCTAACTATAACGTCCCTGAAACCTGTGTTTTTTTTGTGACTTTCTAAGGTTTTTTAAATGCTAATTCCTAACTATAACGTCCCTGAAACCTCTGTTTTTTTCAGTGAATTTTCAAGGTTTTTTTAAATGCTAATTCCTAACCATAATGACCCTGAAACCTCTGTTTTTATCAGTGAATTTCTAAGGTTTTTTAAATGCTAATTCCTAACTATAACATCCCTGAAACCTTTGTTTTTTTCAGTGAATTTCTAAGGTTTTTTAAATGGTAATGCCTAACTATAACGTCACTGAAACCTCTGTTTTTTTCAGTGAATTTCTAAGATTTTTTAAATGCTAATTCCGTAGAATAAAGTCCCTAAAACCTATGTTTTTTTCAATAAATTTCAAGGTTACTGTAGATCTTTTTATTTATGAAAAGATTATAGTAACTATTTTTTAATTTTTTGTCTATGTTTTCTAAGTATTTTTATTATGTTTTTAAATAATTATAATTTGTTTTAAAAAATATATATAACATAGCTGATAAAGATTTATAGTGTTATGTATTTGAGTTAACACTGTTTTATTGTTTGTAATTTTGTACAGTGGGATATTATATAATAGAATTTTCAATTGAAAAAAAATGTAAAAATGTATAGTATATTTTTTTAACAATTTTTTGCTAAATTAAATTTTGTATGATTTGTGTTAATACTATGAAAGTTATTTTGTTGTTTTGTTATGAAAACTATATTTTATATATATATATATATATATATATATATATATATATATATTTTTTTTTTTTAATTTAGGAAAAAGGGTTGCGCACCGTACGCAACCCTACGAGGTGGGTGTGCGGATCCGTTACACGAATATCACTCTAAAAAACACATTTAGAACGAATTCATTTATGTTTTTGATGTAGAGGTTTATTACTGAGTACATAAAAAGAGTAATAAAGGTGTTATGAATTTGTTTTCAAATGTTTTTAACAAATGTTTGGGGACGCAATGGTATCGTGTACGGGACACGGATCTACGCGGTGGGTGCGCAAATCTGTTACACGAATGTAACCATAAAATACATACTTACACTCAAATAATATATTTTTTAAACAAAGAGGCTTATTAATCAATGCTATAAATTACTATTAGTATTCTTGTGCAATATTTTTAAGATGTTTAAAGCATATTTTGGTGTATGCTGTACCATCGCGCACCGGACGCGTACGGATCGCAAATCCTGCCGTCACTTATTTCCGGGTTCGCGTAGGTGACACGACTCCGGCGTAATTTCAAAAGTATGAAATATGAAGGTTGCTAATTTAAATATCTGTTTTGCATAAAGAGTTTTCATTGAAATACCTTGAAACACAATATCCTGATAGTAGTTTACAGTTTTAGATGACATTAAGGACATTTCACTGGTGCGCAATGGATACGAGTAGGGTACGTGACCCCTACGCGACTCCATGTGACATAGAAAGAAAGCTTGTCATTGGTTGAACAGCTTTTCATTCTGTTGGTGGGTGGAACCAAGACCTCTTTCAGTCCTTTCTTTTTGGTTGTGTCTGTTTGAACACTACCTATTTTGTAGGCTCCGGGAATTTTGTTTTTTGTTGGTGTTTTTCATTTTTGAGAACTCAAAATGCCATCAGCATTCCCTGAGGACCACGAGGAGGAGATGGAGGAGGTGCAGGAGCCAGTGAGGAAGAGGAAAGAGAGTGTGGTATGGGCCTTCTTCACTGTGCTGGAAGGTGAAAAAAAAGTTGATGCAAGAAAGGTGACATGCACTATCTGTCACAAAGTTCTGTCAAGAGGCTCAGAGAAGAAGTACTCTTATGGTACTTCTGCTATGAAAAAACATCTGGAGACCATCCATCCTATTCGCCTGGCACGTGAGGTGGAGCGTGAAGACAGGAAGAAGCAGCCAACAATGATGGACAACAACCATCAACATCTGCAGCGGTTGTTTTGACCACTCCACAACACCTGATAGTTCCGGAGTTGCCGGATGCTGCCATCCACTGCCGCCACTGCCTTACAACACTGAGTGTGGGAGAGCTGTCTATTGACCCCATCAAGACGCTCCTCAAAGGTCACAAATGTGGATTTGTTTTTGTTTTGTTGCTTATGTGTCTATGTTAAACAGAAACAGCACAGTTGGACTCTTTTACTTTTATTTTTTGTTTTAAAAAAAATGAAAAACACCAACAAAAAAAAAGAAATTCAGAAAATACAAAAAAATATAAAACTGTTCTATAAAAAAAATGGTTCTAATGGAACCACCTAAACTAGTAAAAAATAGAATGTACGTAATGAAAGTGATTGCTTGTATGAATGTTTGTATGAATAATGTTAGAATTGTGTATAAGTAGTGTCTCAGTGAGCAAAAGGGGACATGGGTAGTGTTTAAGGGAATGGGTGAGTTCAATAGTAGTGCCTGAGTGATTGCATGAGTGCATCGATAGTGCTTGGGTGATTGCATCAATCAATCAATCAATCAATCATGGGTTTGTTAAGCGCGACTACTCACCCGTAAGGGTCTCAAGGCGCTGGGGTGGAGGAGAGGTGCAGGATCCTGTCCATCAAGGATGAGGTCTATCGAAGAGCCATGTTTTGAGGTCCCTCGTGAAGATGGGGAGTGATGTTGTCAGTCTGAGGTGGAGCGGGAGGGTGTTCCAGACTCTGGCCGCGAGGAAGGAGAAGGAGCGGCCTCCCGATCTGGACTTCCTGGTGTGGGGGACCACAGCATGGGAGATCTGGGCTGATCGTAGGGTCCTTTGGGGTGCGTGGAATTTGAGTCGGCTGTTCAGGTATGCTGGTCTGGTGTTGTGGAGGGCTTTGTGTGTGTGGGTGAGAATCTTGAAGGTGATTCTTGCCTCGATGGGGAGCCAGTGGAGTGTGCGCAGGTGCTGGGAGATGTGGCAGTATCGTGGCAGGTTGAGGATTAGTCTGGCGGTGGCGTTCTGGATGTTTTGTAGCCTGCGGGTGAGGTTTTTGTTGATTCCGGCGTTGAGTGCGTTGCCGTAGTCAAGTCTGCTGGTGACGAGGGCGTGAGTGACGGTCTTTCTGTGTTCGAGGGGGATCCATTTGAAGGTCTTGCATAGGAGGCGGAGGGTGTGGAAGCAGGAGGATGCGACGGAGTTGATCTGGGGGTCTATTTTGTGTTTGGAGTCCATGATGATTCCGAGGTTGTGTGCGTGGTCTGTGGGGGTGGGTGGGCTTCCGAGGGTGGGGGGCCACCAGGTGTCGTTCCAGGCATTGGGGTGTGGGCCCATGATGAGTACTTCTGTTTTGTCTGTGTTGAGTTTTAGACAGCTGCTCTTCATCCATTTGGCGACTGCTTCCATGCCTTCTTGAAAGTTGTGTTTGGCTGCGTTGGGTTCGTTGGATAGGGAGAGGATGAGTTGGGTGTTGTCTGCTTATGAAACAATGTTGAGTCCATGGGTTCTGACGATGGGGGCGAGCGGAGCCATGTAGACGTTGAACAGCGTGGGGCTGAGGGAGGATCCTTGGGGGACTCCGCAGGTGGTCGGTGTAGGGTCTGAGAGGAAGGGAGGGAGTCTGACCTGCTGTGTTCTACCAGAGAGGAATGAGCGGATCCAGTCGAGGGCCTTGTCCCGGATCCCTGCGTCGTGAAGTCTGCGTGTTAGGGTGCGGTGAGAGACTGTGTCGAAGGCCGCTGAGAGGTCGAGGAGGATGAGGGCTACTGTCTCTCCCCTGTCCAGGAGGGAGCAGATGTCGTCTGTTGCGGCGAGGAGGGCGGTTTCTGTGCTGTGGTTCTTTCTGCAGGGGTACTACATGGGTACTGCATGGGTGCAGCATGGGTGATTGGAGGAGTGCATGGGTACTGCATGAGTAAAAGGATGACTGCAAGAGTAATGCCTGGGTCATTTGAAGAGTGCTTGGGTAGTGCATGAGGGAATGGATGGGTACATGGGTAGTGCCTGAGTGAATGGTTGAGTGCAATAGTGGCTGAGTGATTGCATAACTGCATGGGTAGTGCCTAAGTGATTGCATGAGTGTATGGGTAGTGCCTTGGTGATTGCATGAGTGCAGGGGCAGTGTGTGAGTGAATGGATGAGTCATGGATACTGCCTGAGTGAATGGTTGAATGCAAAAATAGTCCCTGGTTGATTGGATGACTGCGTGCATAGTGTGTGAGTGATTGCATGAGTGCAGGGGTACTGCTTGGGTTTTTGCATGAGTGCATAGGTAGTGCCCCAGTGAATGGATGAGTGCATGGTTAGTGCCTGGGTAATTGGATGAGTGCATGGGTAGTGCCTAGAGAATGGATGAGTGCATGGGCAGTTCCTGAGTCAATGGTTGAATTCAAGAATTCTGCTTGAGTGATTGCATAAGTGCATGGGTAGTGCTTGGGTGATTGCATGAGTGCAGGGATTGTGCCTGGGAGATTGGATGAGTGTATGGGTAGTGCCTGAGTGAAAGGTGAGTGCAAGGGTAATGTCTGGGTCATTGTATGAGTGCATGGGTAGTGCCTGAGAGAATGGATGAGTACATGTTTAGTGCCTGAGTGAATAGTTGAGTACAAAAGCAGTGCGTGAGTGATTGCATGACTGTAGGGGTACTGCCTGGGTGATTGGATCAGTGCATGGGTAGTGCCTGACTGTAAGCATGAGTGCAAGGGTAATCCCTGGGTCATTCCATGAGTGCATAGGTACTGCCCGGAAGAATGGATGAGTGTATGTGTAGTGTTTGAGTGAATGATTGAGTGCAAGAGTAGTGCCTGAGTGATTGCATGAGTGCATGGGCAGTGGCTGGGTGATTGCAAAACGTGCAGAGGTACTGCCTCAGTGATTGCATGAGTGCATGGGTAGTGTCTGAGTGACCTCATGAGTGCAAGAGTAACATCTGGGTGATTAGATCAGTGCATAGGCACTGCATGAGTAAAAGGATGACTGCAAGAGTAATGCCTGGGTCATTTGAGAGTGCATAGGCAGTGCCTGAGGGAATGGATGGGTGCATGGGTAGTGCCTGAGTGAATGGTTGAGTGCAAGAGTAGTGGCTGAGTGATTGCATAACTGCATGGGTAGTGCCTAAGTGATTGCATAAGTGCATGGGTAGTGCCTGGGTGATTGCATGGGTGCAGGGTAGTGTGTGAGTGAATGGATGAGTGCATGGGTACTGCCTGAGTGAATGGTTGAAAGCAAAAATAGAGCCTGGGTGATTGGATGACTGTGTGTGTAGTGCCTGAGTGATTGCATGAGTGCAGGGGTACTGCCTGTGTGATTACATGACTCGATGGGTAGTGCCTGTGTGAAAGAAACAATACAAGGGTAATGACAATGTCTTCCTATTAGTGCAAGACTTGTGCTTCAAAGAATGGATAAGTGTATGGGTAGTGTGCATGTGAAAGGATGACTGCCTGCCTGAATACATGAGCAACATAATACAAATTTTCAAGTAGTCTAAAGGATCAACATTATTTATATTAGAAACAAATACCATATAATGAAACTTTAAACATTTTTTCATGTTATCATGCATATTATATTATGTATTTTTACATTTTAACTAATCTTGATAGATTACTCAGTACAAGTATTTTAGAGTAGTATTGTCCTACACAGCATTAAAACTCTTCTCAAACTTCAACAGTACTTACTATAAAGAAGAAAAACTTATTTAATGATAATATATCACTGAAATTATAATATATTTCAGCAACTCAACATAAATTTAGAATTACATAACATTTTCAGATTTCCTTTTTTGCTGTTCTCAGATTCCACTTAACTTCTCCAGACACAGTGATTTCAATGTGGTATCATCATTGAACAGCGGGGAAAAAAACAATCAAATTGATTGTAGAAAAAAAAACAAATCAGCGTAAAGCATCATTTTCAATATGTGTACCTATATGCTTTTCTATCTACACTTTGTTAATTCTTCATCTTCATAAACTCTATTATTTATCTCAAATACATTTGCCAAAATATTGACTCGCATTAACATCTGGCACAAAATAGACAACAAATATATATACTATTTTCTTTTAAACAGAATTTTCCAAATCCAATATCAATTACTGCAAATAATAATCCAAACACTAATTATGAATAGTAATACTTTGCATTCCTGTTTACTTTCTGTTCACATCTTCCCAATTGGGCGAGTGATGTAGTCAAAACTTTGGCTTCAAAAATAACAAATATGAATTTGGTAATTCATAAGGCAATCTAGGTTTGAATTCCAAGTGGGCATCATTGCAATGTGTCCATCCTTTATTACACTTTAAATATACAGTATAGTGTCCAGATGTTGTAGAAAGTCCATCATGGAAAAAAATAGCCACTGCTATAAAAGTTCTTCCTGAAATAGATATTTGACTTGCATTAAAATTTTTAATTCTCGTTTCCAATTTTCTTCCATTTGCTCTACAACGTTGTAGCATTAAAATGAGATATTTTTCAAATCTTTCTATATGTAATGTAGACAACATCTCTGATCTACAATGCGAACATCTCATATCCTGATTGGCTGTTTTTATCAATTTGTTAAAAGGTACTGATTTGCAGTCTGGTATCGTCAAGTATATGAATCGTTCTGTTTGTATTTCAGTGGTAGAGGTAAATGAACAGTCTTCACATTTATGATCCCATCTGTAACTTAGTCCAAAAAAGCTTTCAATCTGTACTCCTTCATCTTCTAATACTTCAACCATAAGCATTAGAAATTCATGTGCATCTTGTTGTATATTCAGAGTAAATGTCAAAGAACCAGTACATCTATCCAAAAGATGTCGAACACCAGAAGCAGTATGCATTTTACTTCTATCAGCTACTAACTGTTCAAATACATGTTTTAGTAAAGAACAGAATCTTTTTCCACGTTTTCTCATGATATCATGATGAAGATCTTGTAGATAAAAGACAACATTCAGAATCACATTAACATAACAGTTGATACCTGAACTATTTTCCAACTGGTATCCTACAATCTCATCAACAGTTTCTATTTTTTTTTTCTTTACACCTTCAAATTTCTCCTGATTTGTTTTCTTTTTTTGAAACTCAATTCCATTTTTGACATATTTCCGTTTTGGACACACTACATGTTTCTCATATGTGGGATATTCACCTAAATCAGGAGCATAAAATCTTCTTAAACAATTATACTCTCTTACACAATTTGCATCAGCACTAACCTTTTTCTCATCCAAATCTATCAAATACAAACCAGACAATGTTCTTACTCGAGACAATGCAATGTATGCCATTCCCTCTTTGAACACTGTACTTCCAATATTTACAAAAGCATTATCTATACTTAAACCTTGAGATTTATGAAGTTACTGCATATGCTAAAGACAGAGGAAACTGTTTTCTACGAACATACAAATCTTTTACAAGCAAAAAACGTACAACACAATGCCCTATCTGTCTTACCTCTTTAATCTGATCAAATTTTACAATCAAGAATTTTATTCATCTCTGTTCTGGAATTTTACAAAACCAATATCTTTTCCCATTGCTCCATTTACTAAACCTTCCTCTACATTCAAATTATGCTGTAAAATTACCCGACAGTTTATACATACATGTAAAGTCTTTTCTAAGCCTGCAGTTTTAGATACAGACTTTTCCAAAGAAAGCAATTTAGCCTGTATTTATTTTAATTATAAAGTTTTATATAGCGGGAACATGATCCAAGCGGGTATCAGAGCGCTTCACATAATGACGAGGATAACTGAGAGAAGGAGACAGGTGGGTAAAGCATCAATCTGACAGTACAGGATAAATGGGTAAACAAGAGTACCGCGGTATCAGAACACCACATAAATACAGTAAATACAGTAAATGAGCAGACGTGTGAGGAGGGGGCCTCAGCGCATTGTTTTCAGGGGGAGTAGGTACATTATAAGTTCAGAACGTATGCATAAGAAGTGCCTTGACTTCTTTTTTGAAAGAGGACGTTGAGGGATTCAGTCTGATTTCCGGAGGCAGGGCGTTCCAGATTCTCTGGGCAATATTGGAGAAGGTTCGGTTATAGGTTTTCCTTCTTTGAAATTTTTGTGGTTTCAGCAGTAAAGTGCTAGAGCTCCTCAAAGATCTGGAACCACCCAAGAGTTCCAGTTTCCGGGCGAGGTAGAGAGGAGTGTTAAGGTGAAGGGCTTTGTGAGCCATGCAAGCAATTTTAAGATAAATCCTAGCCTCAAAAGGAAGCCAGTTTAGAAACTTCAAATCCGGCGTGAAGTGGTTATTTCTTTTGGATCCTGTGATGAACCTAGCCGCCGAGTTCAGAGAGGCCCTCAGCAGTGCCAACTTGCAGCTCGGAAGACCACAGAGAGTTGAGCTCCCATACTCCAATCTGGAGATGACTAGCGCTTGAACAGCAGACTTGAGGTCTTCCGGAGGAAGGAAGGGTTTTAACTTTCTTAGTATGCTCATTTGGAAGTTCGCTCCTTTGGTGGCAGCGCTGATGTGCTCCTGCATGCTCAGGGCCTTATCCAGTATTATTCCGAGAGATTTGGTAGAGTAAATGATGTGTGGAACACAGTTGAGAGCCGTAAGATGCTTCATGCATTCAATGATAATAGGGGCCTGTTTGGGAGGAGAAATAAGGAGGAATTCTGTTTTGATGGAGTTTAGCTTGAGATGGTTGGAAGTCAACCAGTGTTGGGTTTTGAGTAGGGTCGAATTGAGTGAATTGATGTCTTCGGTGGAGGAGATTTTCAAGTACAATTGGGTATCATCAGCGTACATGTGATACAGTATATTGGATAATTTGAGCATTTGCGTTAAGGGCTCCATGAACAGGTTGAAGAGTGTGGGTGAGAGCGAGGACCCTTGTGGGACCTCCAGAGTGATTGGAGTAGAGTTGGAGAGGGAGTGATTGACTTTAATTCTTTGCGATCTGTTATGAAGAAATGAGGCAAACTAGTTTAGAACTGATCCTGAGAGACCCATCCTGCGTTTCAGTATATCCAGGAGGTTGTCATGTTTGACCGTATCAAAAGCCGACGAGAGGTCAAGGAGGATTAGAAGGCAGGCTTCGTTCTGATCCAGCATTTTTAGAGCATCATCCATTATGTGGGTAATGGCCGTTTCAGTGCAATGACCCTGGCGAAAGCCCGATTGGAATTGATCAAGAAGCTGGAATTGATTAATGTGGCTACAAAGTTGGACATGGACGCATTTCTCTAGCAGCTTCGATAGAGTAGTAATGGTAGTGATTGGGCGGAAGTTATTAAGGTCGTCTTGCTCAGCAGAGGTTTTTTTGAGAATGGGTGTAACCTGGCCCGCCTTTAGACAATCAGGAATCACACCTTGCTGTAGGGAGGCATTTACAATCTTGGTCCATATTGGAACTAGGGACCTCTTCATTTCATTGAAGAAACTGGGGGGTAGCGGGTCATTGAAGTGGTTGGAGGGTTTAAATGTAGTAAGTATGTTAAGTATAGAGATTTCGTCAAAGGGTGTGAAAAGGCTCCAGGAGGCACTATTTTTGGGAGTGTACCCTAGAGCAGGGGTTGACTGGGGTGAGGGAGGGGAAGGGTCTGTCAGCTGGTTCATCGATGTCTGGAGATCAGTTTTAATCTTATTCATCCTTCCAAGGAAGAAGTCAGCAAAATCATCACAATTTGGCTGTATAACGGAGGCCATTGGCGAAAGAATGGGAAGATTGTTGGATTGGAGTTTAATTAATTCAAAAAGCTTTTTTGGCCTGTTTCTGGCTTTGTCAAGTTGACTTCTGAAGAAGATTGCTTTAGCGCTCTTAATGTGTTTATTGTAAGTGCTCCTCCTAGATCTCAGGAGCATAAGGTGTTCAAGAGACGGAGAGCCCCTCCCGGATCGTCCGGCTAGTCTCAGATTGCGTCTATTTGTATTTAACCCCTCGTTGAACCAAGGTTTGGAGTCTTTGGTGGACCTTCATTTTAGTTGCAAGGGGGCAATAGCATCCAGAATGCTCGACATGGAGTTGTTGTAGTGCTCAGTGAGGTCATGAACCCCAGACATGTGAGTAGGAGGAGGCAAGGTCATGTTGCTAAGGGATAGATAACATTTCATTCAGGTTAGCATTTCGGATGGGTCATTTCCAATGCCTGGGTTTCTTAGGCTGAGATTTTAACTTAGTCCATGGTTCCATGATGCGGAAGGAGATGTAGTGAAGATCAGTCCAGTCACACTGGACAATCGAGTCAAGTTGAATGAAGTCGGGTTAAGCAATAATAAGGTCCAGGATCGAGCCCAAATTGTGAGTGGGGCTGTCACATATTTGAATCATGTTAAGGTCAACTAGGAAGGTTTTGAGGCTATTCACGGCAGGGTCATTAACGTCATTCCAGTAAAGATTGAAGTCACCGAGGAAGATTTGTGGACAGTGATGATCCACATTGGAGGAAATGGTTTCCATAATTTGTTCCACAAAAGGGAAGTTATCACCCGGCGGATGGTAGAATGTGTGAAAGGTGCATAGAGGCCTGAGGTTGCTTGAGATGTCTATGCACATGTATTCGCAAGATGGGAGCGTAGTAGTGAGTGACTGTTTCACAGTAAGACTGTTCAGAAAAATACAGGCGATCCCTCCACCAGGTTTGACCGATCTATCAAGTCTGATGATGCTATGGCTAGGAGGGACTAGGATGTCCAGGACTGGACCTGAAGACTCCTTTAGCCAGGTTTCTGTAAGTATTAGAAGGTCAAGGTCCTGCGTCAGGATAAGATCAGCAATATCCGCGGCGTGTTTCACAGCAGATCTACAATTGATAAGTATGAATTTCAAGTGGCTAGTTGAGTCAGATGAGGTAGATTGCGTGATGAGAAATTGTTTGAGGTTGGAGGTGTTTATAGTATTAGGGTTGTGTCTGGGTATTCTGAGAGGGTTAGGGAGAATAGACTGAATATGGAGTTGTTTACCCAGATTAACTGTGTGAGTGGAGTTGTAAGTAAGAAGGAGGGAGTGAATGTCAAAATCTGTTAAGGAGATCTTAAATCTACAAGGTCTGGAGGCAGCATTCGGGCAGGGAATGGATCTCCACCCTTGGGGGGAGAGATCGTGTAGGGAGATAATCTCTTCAATGAAAGGGGAGATCCCAGTGTAGTAGTGCAGTAGTTAGTAGCTGGCGCTTGGATATGTCTGTTCTTCCCTAACGACCTGCAGGCCAAAAAGTCATTAGCCAATTCCGAAGTGATGACAGTAAGCTTTTGTAGGTCAGCCCTAAGTAGTTGAAGATCCCGCGAGATATCAGCTAGGCAAGGAGCGGGGATGAGGTGATGCTCAGAAGGCAAGGTGTGTATCCGGGGGTCCGTTTGTGGGGAGGGAGAGCTGATAGCGGAGTTTGGGTGATGTTGGATTGTGCGATCCAGCGAAGGGGAGGTTGAGTTGGAAAGATAATTAGGCTTGCCACGGAGCGATGTGAGTCTCCTGAGCTGATTATTAGGTGATACTAGGGTCGTATGAGTACTGATGTAACTAGGGAGAATGGGTTCAGTGTTCAGAGAGGTCACCTTGTGAGCCATGGGACGTGTGAGGGACATATTAGTATCGAGTAGGCCGGGGCTAGCGCAGGATGTGTGTGTAAGTGTAGTGGCAGAGGGTGAGCAATTGCTATGGCTGCCAAGATTAGGCGGGTGGGCAGAGGGCTGGGTAAGATCACTGCTAATCATGTGAGAGTCAGGTCCAGTTGGCAGAGAAGGAGAAATGGGAAGGTGGGAACTGCTCGGAGCGAGGGTGCTGAGGAGGGCGCGGGGAGGTGTGAAAAGGTGGGAGGAACTATGTAACTGGATCACTTTGGTGAGCTGTGAAGGGGATGAGGGGCTAAGCCACCTATTTGCAGTATCGAGATCGCTGTTAGTAATAGACTTCTTGATGTTGTGAAATGTTTCTTCAAAAGTACCTAAATGATGGTCAGCAGCTTGGATGAGGATTAGCCCATTGTTATATATGGTGATGGTGGCGTCAGCTTTGAAAGTTGGAGAGGGGATTACCAAAAGCCTTAGACCGTGAGCAAATTTTTTGGAGGAAGTGATCATGAGTAGCGAGTGGAATGCTTTCCTCCATTTAGCTCTTCTCTTCGAGTAGAAGATGAGATCATTAATTGTGGAACCCCTTTTCAGGCAGAAGTAGGGATCAGAAATTAAGGTTTCGGGATAAGCTTTAAGAAGTCTGTGTTTGAGGCGTTTAGATGCATTTTTTGTTAGGTTAGGCGGGTATTTAATTGTAAAGGCATTGAGTCCCAGTGGCTCCAGCTTGGCATCCAGTGACCTCAGTGGGGTGGTATCCATTATTAAGAGAGACAGAGGCGCTCAGAGTAGGCGAAGATGTAGGTAAGCGTAGTTGACCTCCCATTTGGGAGTGCATACAACTACTGTTGGTTAGTATCTCAATGCAGCGACATAGAAAACCGCCATAATATATAGACACTATTAGTGGTGATAAAATGTCCGGGTGGAAACCTCTTGCGGCCAGAGAGGGAGGTACAGAAGTATGGTCATTGTAGAAAATGAAGACCACCAAGAGCAGATTGAACAACCAGGCTCCTGCTAATATGGCCACATCGAAGTTCTATTACAGACAAAGTGAGCCAGGAGTCCGCCAGAATAGAGAAGGAAAGGTCGTGGTGCACTTCTTAGACATTAAAAGATGGCCGCCCCATAATCCATAAAGATCTGAATGCCAGCAAAGCAGTATTACTTTCTATTGCAGGAAGGGAGACTCCTTTTTGCCACCGTGTGTGGAAGGAGAGAAGCAGCATGGAAAACTATATACCCAGTTCCCTACCATGAAGTCAGACTCCGCTCTCGCTGCCCGGGATCCATATCAAGAGAGCAGCCCGCAACTGCCCCATCAACAGCACCAGATCACCTATCGAAGATTCCCATCCGATCGCTCCAAGAACCAGTACAAGGTGCATTCATTAGCCCTTACAAGATGGCGGCCCCATTCTCCATAGCAATCTGGATGACAGAGGAGTAGTCCTACCACAATTTCAATTGCAGTGAGGGAGACTCCATTTTACCATGGTGCCCTCGTGTGTGGAAGGGGAGAGGAATCCACAAGATGGAGGGTGGTCAGATCCATAGAGCCCCCATCATGAATATAGACCAGCTCTCTCCCACGCCTCCGCTAGACACAACGAGTGAGTGGCCCCCAGCTGGCCCCACCAGCAGATCTAGCTCACCTGTAGAAGAATCGATCCAGGCTGAAAGATCCACCACCCGGTCCGTGGAGGGCCGACAAGGGGAGCAAGCCGAGCTCTGCGGAAGAGCCCCTCCCCCCGGAGCACTGGGGACGTCTGGAGCCAGCACCCAGGTGGCCAGAAGCAACGTGGTCCGCCTTCGTACCTTCACCCAAGATCGACGTTCATGAGGAGAAGTCCGCTGCCCAGATACACTGCCTGTGTATGCGGTGGGCGTGGACCGGTGTGGCCTGCAACAACCTCGGGGGCCGCAAGGGCGGAAGCCGGCAGACTAGTGAGCTCTACAGGCACGACCGTGGGCCTAGAGGCAGAGGGCGCGGCGAAGCAACAGCGGGACAGCCTCCTCCAAAATGCAGCACGAGGCAAGGGAACAGCGGGATGGCCACCTCTTGATTTCAGCGCCGCAGCAGCCCCACGATCAACGTCGATGTCCGCCAGCAAACCGTCCATAAACCAGCAAGATCTTCCGGTCAGTAGCAGTAGCCATCCAAGGAGAGGCCAGACGCGACCCAGAATGTCCGTGGAATCAGCGAGTAAGTAGATGGTTCAATCTTTAGTTTAATTTCCAGCATGATCCTCAGATCCTCCGACGGATGCAGGCAAACGCGCGGGTAGATGGCAGGCACAATCAGGGATATTAAAGAGATCCCAGGCCCAGGCCCAGGAGCTTGCCTTAGGCACCTCCAGCTGCAGCAGCCATCTTAGCTATTGTAGTTTCTCTGTGAGAAGAATAGCCACTCCCTGGTGTTCAATTTTATCAATAGCTTCAATTTCCACTATTTGCTGTTTTTCCAGTTTCAAAAGTTCTTGATTAAATGTAGAACACTCGTGCAGTGTAGGCATTAGGCAAACTATAAACTTGTTTTCTCCAAGCTTATTGTACATTATTTCAGCCGCTGTGTTTCCAGTTGTAAACAAGTTCCTTAGTAGCCGACTTTCTAAAGCGTGTTTACCATGTTTCGTCAAGACACTAATTCTTATATCTTGAAGAATATTTCCTTAATCTTCATCGCTTTCTTGTCGCATATTCTTAATAAGTTCTTTATATCCAAAATTTAACTAAATGTTCACATTTCCAATACTTTCCAAAGATTTCCTAGTGTCTTCATGGACAAGTGTTTTAAAAACAGGTTGTCCTTTTACAGGAGTAAGTTGTAGTAGATCTCCAAATACAATTAAATGTTTTCCTCCAAACAGAACATCGTAATCTGTTTTTAAATCTGTTGCATTCTTAAATGTACAAAGTCATGCATTAAGTTTGAGACCATGCTCAACTCCTTAATGATTAAAAGTTTCATTGTCTTCAGTACTCTTGAGACTTCATAACAAGCTTCTCCAGATAGCTTTTGATATTCCAATTTATTATCATGTTCAACAGATAGCCTAAGTAATCGATATAAAGTAATCTGTTTAATGTTGTGTGCTGCTAATCCAGTTGGAGCTGTTACAACACAAGATAAATGTGATTCTGTAGTTTTGTGTAGATAACTGGTCAAGACATTAATTAAGAAATGTTTTCCTGTTCCAGCTTGACCGTTGATGTACATTAGAATAGGTTTAAATGATGAACATTGGCATTCTTGTTTTTCATGTAGCAAACCATGTTGTATCTGTTCTTTCACTTGTAGATATATTTCTTTCTGTTCAATATTTAATTGTTCTTCTAACTTTTCCAACGGAATAATATATTGTTGTGATTGTTGCATTGCGGTTTCTACCTCATTCATGGCTATTGCTGCTTGATTTTCGATAATTGGTTGTCCCAGTGGATCTTGACTTAGTGGAACAGAACTTTGACTATCTTGAGAACTGTCTCTAGCTATTTCAGCTGCAATAGTACTTTCTTGTTCAATCTCTTCATTTAACATTTGTAGATATGTTGGGGAAATTGTGCTTTGAATGCTATCTTTACATGCATTAAAAGAATCTTCATAGCAGTCAAAATGTCCAAGTAATTCAGTTTCACTACGCCAAGGTTTGAACATTTGTAGAAGTGCTAAATAGAAAAATTCCCTCTTATCTGGACTTTCTCAGCTGAGTTTTCTGTGGTTAATAAGATTTACTTTGGCATGTTTTACCAAATATCCATCAAATCCAATAACTGCATATTTTTCTTGGTTTATATTTTCTGTAACATTTCTTTTAAAGCTGTAATGTTGAAGTATTTCATACAGACAGGTTTTCCAGAAGTGGACTCCCTTTGGGATAGTATGTATCCAACATATTAGTTTTAACAATATCTGTACTTTCTGGTTCATTGAGTGCTACGTATTCGATTTCTTGTAATGTTTTCAATACTCTATTTTGTGAGGAAGCAAGACCTGAACTTACCCAAAGGATTCCTCTTGACTTTGAATATAAACGAATTCAGCAGAAACAGTGTTCACAAGGAACTCCTTTTTTAATCGAGTGATAACTTATCGCAGCAATTAATGTATCCTGCTTGACTTAAACAAAATTGGTGAACAATAATAGAATAAGGCCCTAGTTCAATAAGGCATATCAATATTTAAGCAGTTTTTACGTTACAACCCACAGGACAATAATGTTTTTCCTCTTCACTTTAGCCAAAGTGAGTGTTATTTATTATTGCATAGTAGTTTTTATAAATTTTTACACAAAAAGAGCATAAGAAAAATATTTCCTGTCAGTATATTTACATTATATACATTTGCGTATTTGAAGGTGAATAATGAGCCCCAGTGAAATAACCATAACCAAACCCGTGCGGTATAAACAGTGCAGTAGAAAAACTTGTAATGATGGTCATTGGTACATAAAAGAGGAGCCAATTTGGAAATATAGTACAATCAATTCTTTGGATTTGTTGAGGGCTCTCTCTTTTTAAAAAGCCGATGACGTTTCGACCCTCTCACGATACGGGGTCTCTTGAGGACAAGAATTCTGGGGACTAAAGACAGGACAGGATTCAGTATAGTGATAAGAATATAAAACCTGTGGGTGCAAGAGTAAAATGTCGAGCAGGCTTACCAATGATTGAATCAAGATGCCCGAATGGTAGTTTTCAATTGACTGAATCACGATTCCGGAGTAGTAATTTCCTTATGGTATGATGTCGGTACTTCCTAGGGTATGATACTATAATTCCTATTAATGAAAAGGTGGAATACAATTACCACCTGCTGTGTGAAGGTGTACTACTAGGAAGGAAGGGCGCACGGGGGATGAGCTTACCCATAGAGAGGGAAGCCACAGCTTGGCTTCCGATGATGTTCACAGTAACAGAATTACTGTAGATCCTACCAATAGGAAAATCAATTAACTAATATGGTGGCCGTTCCCACCATATAGGAAAATCACAGTATAAACCCCATTGCCTATGGGCCTGTAGAATTTTACAGGATCGTGACAGGTATTAGGCACTGTTATCTGTCAAAACGGATGGTGTAAATGAGCCAGACTCACCTTACTAGAATGTTAGTAGGCGAAGGTCTTATTCGTAATGAGAGGCACAAGGCGTAAACCGATGTATGGATGTCCGCCAAGGAACTAGAATTAATAAAAAGAAGGGATATCTGAATTACAGCGTCAACCCGCTAGAAGTTCAGGATGCGGCTCGCAAGCGCAGTAGCAGAGAATCTTATTACAATTAGCTACAGAATGTGGAATCGGCACGGCTTACCTAATCTCTCGGTGGGGTGGCGCTGCTTCTGGCAACCTTGTAACCAGACGCGAACGAGATGGCTACATTTATGCCTGTCACCAATGAGCATGGGCGGGAAACCGTGGCCGGCCGACGCATGCGAGATGCGTTAGTTAGTTGGCCTTGTCAGGTACCTTGCTATTACGGCGGCCGTTTTGGAGTGGTGAATTACAGATAGGGGCATCATGCTAATTCCGCTCTGTAGAAGCAACTGTACGTAATGTATATCAATAGCCTGCAATTGATTAAACCGGGAGTATAAACCAGTGGAAGGCTCATATTAAAACAGGAAAAAGTGCAACAATACAGCGCCAAGTATTAAACAGTCAACAATATGTTGCACATCATAAAGGTTCCCATGATATTGGTTACAAAACATTGTCAAGGATTTACAAACAATCCGAGTTCATTTAGGTTTGTACACATTTAAATAAATGTTTGCATACTATCAGTTATCGATCAATGGTAACTGTCTCTTAGCAATGAATTATTCTACAACTCAATGGTTAAACTGAAATCCAGCACAGAGCTGGATTGGTACGTGTGTCATTACGAATATTGGTCTAGGCCTCGCTAAGGGAATGAAGGACGTAAGGGCCATGACCCAATGCGAGATATAGCATGCAAATGTAAGATGATTTGGGACAAATCATTGGACAATGATTAGAGGGTGTAGGCTCGAACTCTCTATCTCTTGACTAAGAGATAACAACTGTGTGAAGGTTGATGTATTAGTCACATTAGTAGGAGGTGGAACATGAGTAATTCATATAGGCTGAAGAGGCATGAGAGCTAAAGACTGCTCCAGAGATCATGGACCATAGTCTTCAGTTTAGATTAATGAATTTCCGCCATTCTTCCAGACTATTTAATCCTTTTCTGATAGAATCACACTTTTCGAACCATTTGCATTCCAAGAGCTGCAGAGTCAGGGAGATGTTACCGCCCCTGGGTGGGAGTCTCGCTTTCTCAATTACCTGCCAGCGTATTTCTTCTGCAGTGTGCAATTTCTCTTTGTAATGTTGTACCAAGGGTGCGGTTTCTACCTGGCAACGTATCCTGCTGCGGTGCTGGCCAATGCGAGTCTTGACTGGTTGGGTAGTCTGCCCTATGTAGATGAGGCACATGGGCACCAAATGCAATATATTACGTTAGTAGTGGCACAGTTTGTAAGTTCATTTAGTGTCCATTTTGTATTACCATGGTTGAAGGTTTTAGTGTTTGAGGTATATTGTCAAGCTATACATCCTCCACAGCGAAAGTGACCAGTGACACGGGGTAATGACCAAGCTTCGTTGATAGTTGTATTGTGTTTCAAAGCGCTGGTGTCTGAATGTACCAGATGATCCCTAATGTTTTTGCCTTTCTTATAGGAGAACATTGGTAGTTCCTGACATGTTAAGGGTTGGCCAATGTCTTTTGATGATTTTGACTACTTGAGTGCTCAGTGGACAAAAAGTGGTTACACATACACTTCTTTTATCTTGAGTTTTAGGTTTACTGACAAGTAGTTGTTCACGTGGGCTGAACCATGCCCTCTTCATGGATGTCTTAATCAGTCTTTTGGGATAACCTCGATCTCGAAGTCTGCCACTCAGGATTTTGGCTTCTTTGAAGAAATCTTCTTTTTCCGTGCAATTCCTTCTGAGACGTAAAAATTGTCCATATGGAAGCCCATCCTTCAATGCTCTAGGGTGAAAACTTCTGTATTGCAACAGAGTATTGCGCTCGGTCGGTTTCCGGTAGAGACTGACAATCAGCTGGTTATTGCGGTTCTGTATTAGTAGATCTAAAAATGGGATTTTCTCTTTGTCTGTGCTGTAAGTAAAGGTCAAAGCCGATTGACAGACATGGAGGTAGGAGGTGGACATGTTCAGGCTGGTATGAGTGCCAACCCATATTAAAAAGATGCCATCAATGTAACGCTTCCAACATTTGATGTTATTGTAGAAAGGATTAGTTACATTGATGATGAATCTGTTTTCCAGGTCGCCCACATACAGATTTGCCAGGTTTGGGGCAACAATCGCCCCCATTGATGTTCCGGAGCACTGCTGGTAGTATTCCGTATTGAACTTAAAATAGTTCATGGATAGGGCAATTTCTAGTAAATCTGTAACAAATTCCATTGGCACTGGCATCGGCGTTGGGCATGAATTAAGAACTTCTTTGATCACATCGATGCTCTCCTTCTGCGGTATATGCGTGTACAAAGATTCAATATCTAATGTCACAAGCAGATCTTCTAGGGGGTCGTATTCCATCCCTTCAATTAGATTAATCATATACGTACTATCTCGTACATACGTAGGTAAAGAGGGGACATAGTCTTTGATAACGCTGTTAATATATTGTCCCAAGGGCTCAAGCACAGATCCACAACCGGACAGTATGGGTCTACCCGGGGGGTTCACTATATCTTTATGCACCTTTGGCAGTGTGTAGAGCACCGGGGTTCTAGGGTTCCTTTGATTGAGATAGTCAAATTCAGATTTGGTAATGAAGCCTTCTTCCAGGCCGTCAGTGGTGATTTCTAGTATTCGTTTCTGGATTTCAACCAGGGGATTGCGTGACAGTTCTTTATAATGACGGTTGTTGCTCAGTTGCCTTGTTATTTCAGCTTCATATTTAGTTCTATCCTGGATAACAATCCCACCACCTTTATCCGCCGGTTTAACAATAAGAGAATTTTCTTTTTTCAGGGCCAGTAGGGATTGTCGCTCTTCTTTAGAAATGTTGTATGGAGTAAATACTTTTTTAGTTTTGAGCTGGAGAATGTCTTCCAACACAGCCTTTTCGAAAGCAATAATCTCAGGTGGCATCAGTGCATTAGGTTGTATGAAGGTGGATTTGGGGCGCATTACTGTATTGCATAAAGGTTGAACCCCTTGGTTGTCTTTAAAGAAGACCTTTAATCTTAGTGTTCTAAAAAAATTGTGTAGTTCTGTCTGGAGCTTAAAGAAATCTGTTCTCTCAGTCAGGACATAGAATAAACCTTTGCTAAGGAGGGACATTTCACTACTGTTGAGCTGGTGGAGTGATAGATTGAAGATAGAAATGATATCAGTCTGGTTCAGTAGATTAGTTTCCTGTACAGGGATCACGCTAGAGTCCCTCTCGTTAGTGTTGACAGATGTCGAAGGCGAGTCTTCATCTTCCATTCTCATTATTAGCCTTCTGGCTCCCATGTGTAGTATTGGCGTCGTGTCTTTCGCTCTCCTGCGAGTTGATTCCAGGTTTTCCTCTGGTTCCGGTTGGTTCCTCGGCCCCTCAGGCCTGTCCTAAAAAAGAGTTCTGTTGTTGATTACGTTGGACTCCACTGGGGCCTTCTCTTCCGTCGTCCGAGAATTCTGATCCCGTCGAAGAGTCTGAGAACCCAATAAGGTTGTTGTTCTTGAGTCTACCCCAGGTGACGTTTTTCTTACTCGGTTGTGGCTGGGAATAGTTGTCGTCCTGTAGGAAGGGAAAGGCCTTCTCTTTGGTGTAGGCAGTGATATCCTTCTGTACATTATGTGCCTTCTTCTTTAATTCAAAAGTATTAAACTTAATTATAGTTTTGTTCAGTTTCTCCAACGCTGCCTTGGATTCTTCTAGATTGTCACAACTGAACAATTCCTTCTCTAAGTTTTCAATTTCTATCAGCTCTTGTTTGCTGTTTTCCAGCGCTGTTTCAATCCCCAGCACCATCCAGTGCCTGGGGCAGGTGGTAGAGATATAGGAAAACCCTCCTTTAAATTTCTTGTCGCCTCTAAAGATACCAGGTAAGTTCCTCACTATTAATCCTTGTGGAATAATATTTGAGTTTTAAATATTCCGTTAGCATGCGCGCATGAAGTTCAGTACGGACATGCTTCTTTTTGGCACAGTCTAGTTTTTCTAGCAGGACTAATCTGGGATTTGTAATTACTCCCTGGTTAGGAGTTGAGAAGAGGGAAGGGCCGCTAATAACTTTTGCAATATACTCTTCTGTATACAATGGGGCCTCCCTATCTGACATAGTATTTGAATTCTACTGATGACGTGTATACAGGTATAGTGTTTATCTTTACACAGAGAGAATTAACAAACAACATATGCAACAAAAATTACAACAAAACACAAAAACCCAAAATTGGGTACTGAGCAATATCAAAATAGAGCTCTTGGAGAAACACTGCGCAAAAAATTCTCACAAAAAACAACAGTGACCCAAATGTCCTTGTGAACTGGGTAGTGCTAATTCAGCAGAAACAGTGTTCACAAGGAACTCATTTTTCAATCGAGTGATAACTTATTGCAGCAATTAATGTATCATGCTTGACTTAAACAAAATTGGTGAACAATAATAGAATAAGGCCCTAGTTCAATAAGGCATATTAATATTTAAGCAGATTTTACGTTACAACCCACAGGACAATAATGTTTTTCCTCCTCACTTTAGCCAAAGTGAGTGTTATTTATTATTGCATAGTAGTTTTTATACATTTTTACACAAAAATAGCATAAGAAAAATATTTCCTGTCAGTGTATTTACATTATATACATTTGCGTATTTGAAGGTGAATAATGAGCCCCAGTGAAATAGCCATAACCAAACCTGTGCGGTATAAACAGTGCAGTAGAAAAACTTGTAATGATGGTTATTGGTACATAAAAGAGGAGTCTATTTGGAAATATAGTACAATCAATTCTTTGATTTGTTGAGGGCTCTCTCTTTTTAAAAAGCCGACGACGCGTATTGCATAAAGGTTGAACCCCTTGGTTGTCTTTAAAGAAGACCTTTAATCTTAGTGTTCTAAAAAAATTGTGTAGTTCTGTCTGGAGCTTAAAGAAATCTGTTCTCTCAGTCAGGCATAGGATAAACCTTTGCTAAGGAGGGGCATTTCACTACTGTTGAGCTGGTGGAGTGATAGATTGAAGATAGAAATGATATCAGTCTGGTTCAGTAGATTAGTTTCCTGTACAGGGATCACGCTAGAGTCCCTCTCGTTAGTGTTGACAGATGTCGAAGGCGAGTCTTCATCTTCCATTCTCATTATTAGCCTTCTGGCTCCCATGTGTAGTATTGGCGTCGTGTCTTTCGCTCTCCTGCGAGTTGGTTCCAGGTTTTCCTCTGGTTCCGGTTGGTTCCTCGGCCCCTCGGGCCTGTCCTAAAAAAGAGTTCTGTTGTTGATTACGTTGGACTCCACTGGGGCCTTCTCTTCCGTCGTCCGAGAATTCTGATCCCGCCGAAGAGTCTGAGAACCCAATAAGGTTGTTGTTCTTGAGTCTACCCCAGGTGACGTTTTTCTTACTCGGTTGTGGCTGGGAATAGTTGTCGTCATGTAGGAAGGGAAAGGCCTTCTCTTTGGTGTAGGCAGTGATATCCTTCTGTACCTTATGTGCCTTCTTCTTTAATTCAAAAGTATTAAACTTAATTATAGTTTTGTTCAGTTTCTCCAACGCTGCCTTGGATTCTTCTAGATTGTCACAACTGAACAATTCCTTCTCTAAGTTTTCAATTTCTATCAGCTCTTGTTTGCTGTTTTCCAGCGCCGTTTCAATCCCCAGCACCATCCAGTGCCTGGGGCAGGTGGTAGAGATATAGGAAAACCCTCCTTTAAATTTCTTGTCGTCTCTAAAGATACCAGGTAAGTTCCTCACTATTAATCCTTGTGGAATAATATTTGAGTTTTAAATATTCCGTTAGCATGCGCGCATGAAGTTCAGTACGGACATGCTTCTTTTTGGCACAGTCTAGTTTTTCTAGCAGGACTAATCTGGGATTTGTACTTACTCCCTGGTTAGGAGTTGAGAAGAGGGAAGGGCCGCTAATAACTTTTGCAATATACTCTTCTGTATACAATGGGGCCTCCCTATCTGACATAGTATTTGAATTCTACTGATGACGTGTATACAGGTATAGTGTTTATCTTTACAGAGAGAGAATTAACAAACAACATATGCAACAAAAATTACAACAAAACACAAAAACCCAAAATTGGGTACTGAGCAATATCAAAATAGAGCTCTTGGAGAAACACTGCGCAAAAAATTCTCACAAAAAACAACAGTGACCCAAATGTCCTTGTGAACTGGGTAGTGCTAATTCAGCAGAAACTGCTCACAAGGAACTCATTTTTCAATCGAGTGATAACTTATTGCAGCAATTAATGTATCATGCTTGACTTAAACAAAATTGGTGAACAATAATAGAATAAGGCCCTAGTTCAATAAGGCATATCAATATTTAAGCAGATTTTACGTTACAACCCACAGGACAATAATGTTTTTCCTCCTCACTTTAGCCAAAGTGAGTGATATTTTTTATTGCATAGTAGTTTTTATACATTTTTACACAAAAAGAGCATAAGAAAAATATTTCCTGTCAGTGTATTTACATTATATACATTTGCGTATTTTAAGGAGAATAATAAGCCCCAGTGAAATAGCCATAACCAAACCTGTGCGGTATAAACAGTGCAGTAGAAAAACTTGTAATGATGGTTATTGGTACATAAAAGAGGAGCCAATTTGGAAATATAGTACAATCAATTCTTTGATTTGTTGAGGGCTCTCTCTTTTTAAAAAGCCGACGACGTTTCGACCCTCTCGCGATACGGGGTCTCTTCGCGACAAGAAGTCTGGGGACTAAAGACAGGACAGGGTTCAGTATAGTGATAAGAATATAAAACCTGTGGGCGCAAGGGTAAAATGTCGAGCAGGCTTACCAATGATTGAATCAAGATGCCCGAATGGTAGTTTTCAATTGACTGAATCACGATGCCTGAGTGGTAATTTCCTTATGGTATGATGTCGGGTACCTCCTAGGGTATGCTAATATAATTCCTATTAATGAAAAGCTGGAATACAATTACCACCTGCTGTGTGAAGGTGTACTACTAGGAAGGAAGGGTGCATGGGGGATGAGCGCACCCATAGAGAGGGGAAGCCATAGCTTGGCTTCCGATGATGTTCACAGTAACAGAATACTGTAGATCCTACAAATAGGAAAATCAATTAACTAATATGGTGGCCGTTCCCACCATATAGGAAAATCCCAGTATAAACCCCATTGCCTATGGGCCTGTAGAATTTTACAGGATCGTGTCAGGTATTAGGCACTGTTATCTGTCAAAACGGATGGTGTAAATGAGCCAGACTCACCTTACTAGAATGTTAGTAGGTGAAGGTCTTATTCGTAATGAGAAGCACAAGGCGTAAACCGATGTATGGACGACCACCAAGGAACTAGAATTAATAAAAAGAAGGGATATCTGAATTACAGCGGCAACCAGCTAGAAGGTCAGGATGCAGCTCGCAAGTGCAACAGCAGAGAATCTTCTTACAATTAGCTACAGAATGTGGAATCGGCACGGCTTACCTAATCTCTCACCGGGGTGGCACTGCTACTGGCAACCTTGTAACCAGACGCGTACGAGACGGCTACATTTATGCCTGTCACCAATGAGCATGGGCGGGAAACCGTGGCTGGCCGACGCATGCGAGATGCATTCGTTAGTTGGCCTCGTCAGGTACTTCGTTATTAAGGCGGCCATTTTGGAGTGGTGAATTATGGATAGGGGCACAATGCTCGCTCTATGGTGTAACGGAGGTCTATTGTACATCCATATTAGTGTATACTATACAGGCATCATGCTAATTCCGCTCTGTAGAAGCAACTGTGCTTAATGTATATCAATAGCCTGTAATTGATTTAACCGGGAGTATAAACCAGTGCAAGGCTCATGTTAAAACAGGAAAAAGTGCAACAATACAGCGCCAAGTATTAAACAGTCAACAATACGTTGCACATCATAAAGGTTCCCATGATATTGGTTACAAAACATTGTCAAGGATTTACAAACAATCCGAGTTCATTTAGGTTTGTACACATTTAAATACATTTTGGCATACTATCAGTTATCGATCAATGGTAACTGTCTCTTAGCAAAAAATTATTCTACAGCTCAATGGTTAAACTGAAATCCAGTACAGAGCTGGATTGGTAAGTGTGTCATTACGAATATTGGTCTAGGCCTCGCTAAGGGAATGAAGGATGTAAGGGCCATGACCCAATGCGAGATATAGCATGCAAATGTAAGATGATTTGGGACTAATCATTAAACAATGATTAGAGGGTGTAGGCTGGAACTCTCTATCTCTTTACTAAGAGATAACAAATGTGTGAATGTTGATGTATTAGTCACATTAGTGGGAGGTGGAACATGAGTAATTCATATAGGCTGAAGAGGCGTGAGGGCTAAAGACTGCTCCAGAGATCATGGACCATAGTCTTCAGTTTAGACTAATGAATTTCCGCCATTTTTCCAGACTATTTAATCCTTTTCTGATAGAATCACACTTTTCGATCCATTTGCATTCCAAGAGCTGCAGAGTCAGGGAGATGTTACCACCCCTGGGTGGGAGTCTCGCTTTCTTAATTACCTGCCAGCGTATTTCTTCTGCAGTGTGCGATTTCTCTTTATAAACTGGCAGAGCTCAAGCGATCCGATCATTCATAGGATCCAATCTCTCGATGGGAAAGCATCTTCAAGCTAAAGCTGTTTTATTTCTTGCTAAGACTCTTTTCTTGTGAAATTTCTTCCCACATTTCTTTCATCTCTGTCTTTTCAGATTTGGTTATATGTGATGTAACATAGCGAGCAACAGCAATTGAATTATCTGCAACATATTGAATATCCATGTTTGTATTCCACATTTTCAAAATCACTGGATTGTAGTCATTAATATACTTTGAATCTTCGGTTCTTTTTAAGTTACATGTATTCTTCAGAGATTTTCGGGTTATTGTATGCCTTACTGCTGACATAAAACTATTTACTCTTCCTTTAGAAATTATTGGACATGGGAATCCAAAATTACATTTTGTATAAAATTTCCCTTTAGACTTGTATTTTCGTCTACAGTATTTTCCACATCGATGACTTTGAAACCGTAAAACTTGTTGTCTCAAACTGTTTTCTCCTCCTTCTCTTGGAATGACACAGGTAACATACTGTTCGATGAAAACAAAACACTTTCATCAGTATCAGTTCCAAATTTTGGAGCATTCTTGATTCATAATAGCATGTGTATATGAGGAGCATCTCTGGCTTGGTACTCTTTTCGCCAAAAGAAATCAGTAACTTCTCCAAGAGGAGGAATTTTTTTATTGCAGATAAATGACATCATACTTTGAAACCTATGGTTAAAATACCTGCAGACATTTACAGGATCCAAGGAACAGAGTTCTCAAGGTGTCTTCTATTCAATATTTTTTACATTTGAATTTGTTTCTCGTAGAAATTCAAGAAAATCGTCCCACACATATTCAGCACAGCTAAGTGTTACAAACCATGTGGGGGTACCCAAGTTTCTTAACATACATTTAAGTTCACCGTGACGATGAAACCAATATTCATTGGTGCAAAAAAGAGAGCATTTATAAGCACACCCTTCTCTAATAAAGGATCACCCAGAGTACTGGTAAAGTAAAAAACAGTTCTAAATGTCTATTATTAGAAACATATCAATTTCAGGATAGTAATGGTCAATGTAATAACACACTGCTCCTGATTACATGCGATATACAGAGTCCACAATGTTCAGATTTCTTCAAAAATAAGATTCTTTATTTTCAATTGCATAAAATCCAGCACGAATAATCAGCCAACACGTGTTTCGTCTTCCCTTAGACTTTTTCAAGGCGATTAACGAAAGTTATGTTGTCCAGCATGTATATGCGCACGGCAGGTACGTGTCCCTTATTATAATCAGAAACCGAAATACTTGTGAGTAATATCGACTGCCAGATGTGCATATCACAGCCTCGTTAAATGATAATATTATCACACCTCGTATTTGGTAAAGCGGGTGTGTGGATATCCGGAAAGGAGAATATATTAATCCTTCTCCTTCCTATCATAAAAGGACCTTGTTAAAATATCGGAGGAAAACCTTGATAAGTTTCACTCCTTCAAAAGTCCGATCCGTAAGGAGAGTACTCCTCATGTTACGACGGCGTCTGGCCAGAGGTGTGATAATATTATCATTTAACGAGGCTGTGATATGCACATCTGGCAGTCGATATTACTCACAAGTATTTCGGTTTCTGATTATAATAAGGGGACACGTACCTGCCGTGCGCATATACATGCTGGACAACATAACTTTCGTTAATCGGAGTGAAACTTTTTTTTTTTTTTTTAATTTTTTTTTTATTTGTAGCAAAAGTATACTTTACAAAATAAGCCATTTAGAAAAAAACCGTCATCCTAAATATTACAAACATTTATATTTACATTTGCACAATTCTCTAGACACAAGGAAGAAACAATTCAAGAATTTATAAAATACTAAGAAGCACAAAACCTGTTAAATGCAAATAGTTCCAAATTATATTTATAATGCTTATAATAATTCTAAAGTAAAATTGTAATAAAATAATACATAATTATAAATTAATTGCAGAAGTGCTTTCATTCCAAAATCGCCAAATTCTATCGAGTTTAGCAAAAGAACCCAATCTTTTAGCATATAGTGTTTCTCGTTTAAAAACTCTTTGCATTTTTATGATCCATTGATGGACCGTTGGAACTGCTTGAGATTTTCAATTTGCAAGGATAAGAGATCTTGCAATTAGTGTTGCAATAAAGATAAATTGACGTTGGCCAATAGTCAAGTCTTTGCTCATCTCGGATCCACCAAAAAGAGCAGATAGAGGACTAGGAGGAAGATCGATTTCCAATTTTTTACTAATTTCAGAGAAAATATCCTGCCAAAAATGTTTTAAATAGTTACAAGTAAACCCCACATGAAGCCAATCCCCGGTTATAAATCCGCATCTAAAGCAGCTAGGATCAACCGTAGGGAACATTTTATGAAGTCGATCAGGAGTGTAGTAAATCATCCATTTGCTAAACCATGCAATTCTTCTTAGATTGGCCGCCCTAACTGCTTTATAGCTCATTTTGTTGTAGCTCTGCCATTGTTGCAAATTAAAAGTGCAACCAGTAGTTGAACTAATCTTCTCTAGGTGGCTAAAAATTACCTGTTTATTCTCCACTAATTTAAATAATTTGTACCAGTTGCCTATCCCCTTAATTTTAGAAATAAAATGAGCCTTCCCCAAAATAACGCCAGGACAGTCTTTCTTGAAGGTTAGATCTACGCAGAACCGCTTAACCCGTGCAAAGCTAAACACCAAGAGACTGCTTATATTGCTATTAAGGTTTAATACTTGTTGCCAGGTAAGAAATCTTTCATTTCTATAAAAATCTTGAAGGGTAAAAACCCCAATGTTCCCCACTGAGCGCAGTTCTGGTGAGACCATTGCAGCCCCTGAGGAATGCATTCTTTTAATTTCATCTGAGGATGAAGCCATGGGATATCATATATTTCCCATATTCTCTGAGAAAGCGAAATAATCGTCCTTGGGATCTTATAGCGCGTTTTTTGGGGAGTTTAGGTAAACGTAAAAGGGAGCAAGATCTACCTCTAATTCCTTGAGCATGGTTGTAAGAAAAAAATTGGCATCGATCAGTTCCTTTGAGATATTGTAATTTAGCCAATTAAGGATTGAGGCATAATAATATAGCTGTAAATCCGGCAAGGCTAATCCCCCTCCTCTGCTTCTAATTGTGGAATTTGCAGTTTTAGCCTCGGTTTTTGTGCAGACCAAATAAAACGTCTAAATTCTGACTGAACGGAATCAAAAAATGATTTAGGAATTTTAATCATTAAATTAGAAAAAAGGAATAAGAATAATGGAAGGATGTTCATCTTAATGAGAGCAACCCGCCCCATAATTGAAATGGGAAAATGTTCCCATTGTTTCAGGAGGTTCCGTGTTTTATTTAAAGTAGCAATGAAATTTAATGGATAAAGATCTTCCAATCTAGTAGTCACAAAGATCCCTAGGTACCTTATAGGCTTGGTGGCTATATAATGTTCCCGCATAGCAAGGGGCAAAATATCCACAGAACTATTAAAAAGAAGCACCTCTGATTTGGCATGATTTATTTTATATCCTCCGATATTAGTGAACTCCTTAATTTTATCTAAAGTCCTCAATATATTATCCCTATCAGCTGTTAAATAAAGTGCCATATCGTCAGCAAAAAGTTTAAGTTTTGCCGAACCCGGTAGGGGAGCAGTGATAGTTTGATCCTGCCGAATAGCACATGCTAGAGGCTCGATAAATAAAGAGAATAGAACAGGAGAGAGGGGACAACCTTGTCGAGTTCCCCGACTAATGGAAATTGTACCTGCGCTATTCCCATTAATAATTATGGACGCTTTGGCATTGTGATATAGATTTTTCACCACCTGACAGAATACACTGGGGATCGCAAATTTGTTTAAAATTGTAAATAAGACCTGCCATTGTACTCTGTCGAATGCTTTTCAGCATCGAGCATTATTATAGCCGCCTTGATTTTATTAGCATATAAGTAATCAATTGCCTGCACCAAATAATGAGTGTTAGAAGCCAGAAGTCTATTTTTGAGAAAGCCATTCTGATCATGGTGGATAAGTAAAGGGGCAACCTGCGCAAGTCGATTTGCAAGAATTTTAGTGAAAATTTTGTAATCGAATTTAATAAGCTAATAGGCCTATACGAATTAGTCTCATCTTCTGGTTTCCCTTTTTTAACAAAACTTATTACTGTAGCTTGAGTAAAGTTATCTGGAATTGGATCCCCTTCAAAGATTCCATTAAATAACGTTTTTAAAAAAACAGAAAGTTGGGGTGAAAAAATCTTATAAATCTCAGAAGGGATTCCATCTGGGCCACATGCCTTGGCTGCAGGAGATGAATTTATTGCCTGTATGACTTCGTCCACAGTGACAGCTGAGCTCAAGAGCTCTTGAGACTCTGGCGATAATATAGGGATGTTTATCTTATCTAGCCAAGCTAAAGCAGTCTCAGAGGTAGTATTATGTGTCTCGGTATAAAGGTCTTTATAATGATTGAGAAAAATTTCAGAAATTTCCAAGGGGAGAGACGAAGAACGTAAAGAAATCGGGTCTACTATTTTTTTTATACAATTAGTATTAGATCTCTTTTTAGTAGACCAGGCTAAGAATCTACCTATATGATCGCTCTCCTCATATCTTTTCTGTAGTACTGAATTATGATGCAAAATTTCTTTAGCTACAAAAAATTCTTGTAAATTGGACTTGGCACCAGCAAGTTTAATTTTACCTACTGGTGATGGCGTAGCAAGATATTCTGCTGTTGCGCTACTTAGCTCCTTCTCCAATTGGAGTCTTTGAATATTTTCTTTTTTTCTTCTAAAGGCCAAGTATGCAATCACCTCACCTCGAAAGAAAGCTTTTAAGGAATTCCAGACGTTGAACGTAGAGGCGGTGTTAATATTTAGTTTCAGAAACTCCTCGAGCGACATGCGCATGTGTGAAACCCAATGTTCATCAACAAAGAGGGACTTATCAAATACCCATCTGGGCCTAATTTTTGATTGAGTTTTAACTTTAAATTTCACAGAAATCAAGGCATGATCCGAAAAAGGATTTTCATAAATCTCAGATTCAGTTTTTAAAAGAGTATGTGAAATCAAAAAGAAGTCAATCCGAGAGGAGGAGTGAAATCTTCCTGAATGGCAAGTATATTGCCTTTTATCTGGGTATTCATTTCTCCAGCAATCTACTAGTGCAAAGTCCCGTAAAAGATCGAGATATAGCCTTTTAGACTTAGGCTTGGTTTGTGTTTTATTAGCCCGAGAACAATCTATAGCTGGATTGATCAATAGATTGAAATCACCCCCCAGTACCAAATACCCGGACTGGTTAATTGCAAAATCGTACAAAGACTGCAGGGATGCTGGGGAGTCCTCAATGGGGCCATAGTAGCTCACAAAATTAAAAAGTTGGTCTGAGATCTTCATCCGCACCCAGAGCCACCTGGCATTAGGATCTTTATGAACCATCTGTATCTCACACTGAAAATTCTTGGATACTAAGATAGCCACCCCTCTAACAGCTGCATTATAGGAAGCATAAAATTCATATTGAATATAGCCAGGAGGTCTATCTATAGGGGAGCCCTCTTTATAGTGTGTCTCTTGAATGAGCATTATATCGGCCTGTAAAGCTCTAAACCAAGCCATCATAGACCGTCTTTTAATTTTGTTATTGAAACCGTTAACATTGCAGGACACAACATGTAGCTTTTTAGTAAACATTCTTTTTCCTTTTTTTTTATTCCTTTTTTTCAATAAATACTGTCTAATAATAAAGCCGGAAACAGCAAATAATTTTTCCATTGGTCTTTGAGCTGCTAAACAAATATTACTTGAAACCGTTAACATTGCAAAACACAACATATAACCTTTTAGAAAACATTCTTTTCCTCCTTGTGCAATAAAAGGTTGTCTACTAGTAAAGCAAGAAAATACAAATAATTTTTCATTGGTCTCTGAGCTTCTATACAAATGCTACATTTTGTTTTCTCTCCCGTGACCCTACCACCCTTAGACTTTTTCAAGGCGATTAACGAAAGTTATGTTGTCCAGCATGTATATGCGCACGGCAGGTACGTGTCCCTTATTATAATCAGAAACCAAAATACTTGTGAGTAATATCGACTGCCAGATGTGCATATCACAGCCTCGTTAAATGATAATATTATCACACCTCGTATTTGGTAAAGCGGGTGTGTGGATATCCGGAAAGGAGAATATATTAATCCTTCTCCTTCCTATCATAAAAGGACCTTGTTAAAATATCGGAGGAAAACCTTGATAAGTTTCACTCCTTCAAAAGTCCGATCCGTAAGGAGAGTACTCCTCATGTTACGACGGCGTCTGGCCAGAGGTGTGATAATATTATCATTTAACGAGGCTGTGATATGCACATCTGGCAGTCGATATTACTCACAAGTATTTCGGTTTCTGATTATAATAAGCGACACGTACCTGCTGTGCGCATATACATGCTGGACAACATAACTTTCGTTAATCGGAGTGAAACTTATCAAGGTTTTCCTCCGATATTTTAACAAGGTCCTTTTATGATAGGAAGGAGAAGGATCTTCAGACTACAATCTTGTAGAGCGGTATTCTGAAGCCTAAGAACCCCTTCCCGTTTTGGTATAAAAAAAAGAGGGGAGGACGCCGCAGATCGGGAGGGGCGTATGAACCTTTTATGCAACATGTCGTCTAAGTACTCCCACAAATACGTATTTTCTTTTTCAGTCAATGCATATATACGACTACACTGTATTTTGGCCCCGGGTACCAGGTCTATACGACAGTCGTAAGGCCGATGGGGTGGTAGAGCTGAGGCCTTCTCTTCGTCAAACACTTCTCTAAACTCTTCATAACAGTCAGGTAATACGGGTACTGTACAATCAGTACTACTAGCCACATGTTTCAGTGTTGTAGAAGACTCCAGACAGTGGTTCTTACAGTACTCAGAAGCGAAAACTATGGTATGGTATGGTCTTCCCAATTAATGTCAAGGTTGTGTTTCATCAACCAAGGAAGACCAATGATGGCTTGGAACTGTGGTGAGGAGATAACATCGAAACCAATAGTTTCATGGTGTTTGTCTAGAAGGAGCACATCTAACTGTGTGGTGGTATGAGTAACAGGCCCAGACTTCATATGACTTCCGTCATTGGTCTTAACTATGTCCACAGTGCTTTTTGGTTTCATAGGAATATGCATGTTCTCTACCCAGGCCGAATCAATAAAGTTCCCAGTGGCACCTGAGTCAAGCATAAGTTGTACATCTATGCGTTGATCAACCCAACTGAGCTGGGTTGAGAGAAAAAAATGCTGGAGAGGATAAGAAGTAGGTTTTAACCCTACCAAATGGGAGCCCAGTAAGCCCGTTTCACCTGAGCGATTCGTCTCCACCATGCTCAGGCGAGTCAGTTTCCCGACTCCGTGCGTCTTTGAGGTTTAACACGACAATCCCTCAGAAAGTGACCGGATTTGCCACAATAGAGACACAGATTCTTAGCCCGTCGTCTCTGCCTTTCTTCCTGAGTCAGGGGCCCTTTAATACTGCCTATTTGCATGGGTTCTGGCTCCTCGACTGGTTTGTCCGTTTCTGGTTTCCTTTCTCCAACATAGGATACTTAGTTTCAGTACGTCCTTTCTCCCTTTTTCTCTCATGCAAACGGTGATCCAATTTTACTACTAGATCGATTAATGCGTCACAGGTTTCTGGAGGATCGACCACTTGTGCTAACATGTTCTTTAGTTCGTCTCTCAAGCCTTTATAAAAAAGAGCACCTCGTTTGGCTTCCGGCCAACCGGCTTCGGCCACCAATCTGTTAAAACAGGAGATGTAAGCCATCAGATCTTTAGATCCTTGTTTAAGGTTTAACATCAGTGTCCACAGACTACATGAATGAATGCCTGTCGAATAAACACCTTAGCTTCTCCTTAAAGGCTCTATAATCATATAACAGAGGATCGTTTCTATCCACTAAGGGGATTGACCATGTGGCGGCTGTACCACCTAAGTATGATAAGACAAAAGCCACCTTGGATTGTTCAGTGGGAAAGCAGGAAGCTTTGCACATAAAGTGCAGTTGGCACTGATAAATAAATGTTGCAAACTTAACTGGGTCGCCAATGAATCTTTCTGGGGGTGCTAAAGGGATAGAAGAGGGTGTTGTGATATGATACACTGGAGGAGTAGTGCTAGATGGGGAAGAAGGAGACGCAAACGTGGTAGCATAGGAGCCTGAAGGCAGATCAGAAGGGTGCACAGTACGAGAGGCTTGCTGTAGGGAATCAACTCTAAGAGACAGGGCCTGGGTTTCTTTCTGTAGGTTCCCTATCATACTCGCTACATCTGCTAATGTTATCGGATGTTCCTCCATGACGCCCGGGCAGTAAGTAAAACGTGGGCTTCGCGCCTTTTAACCCTTCGCTTCCTGGTAGATTGACCCTGAAAGACAAGAAAATAGGCAAGGGCTATAAAGGATCATATTATCTTTGTTTTCTGTTGCATTCAGAACTGCTTTTTGTGAAATAAGAAAAGGCACTTATCTGATGGTTCTACGCTCTTGACGGGTTATTCCTGAGGTTCTCTGTATTTCTGGTAAACTTCTTTCTGGCTGCAAAAAAGAAAGAAAAAACACTATTTTAAAAATCCAATACCCCACTATTGTGTTTTGCTCAATTTTGACCCCTGCTCTTTTTGCCTTTTTTTCCCGTGCTTCCTCCTGACTAGGTAAAAGAGTTTTTTGGTTTTCCCCTAATTGCAGGAGTAACGGGTACATTATTATTTTTGACTAAGGGTCCTATCCACTCCTATGGCATCTCTAACCTAGGTTTGTATTTTATTGTTCCTTTCTTGTTTCAAATGCAAACTTCCGCAGTCCTATTACATATTGAACCTTGAACATATTGAACCTTGACAATGGGAGTGTTCTATCGTCCCTGGGGTCGTTTCTTCGCACGCACTTGGCATATTCCATTCAAGGTATCTCATTAGAAATAGGGGAGGAGTAACTTATAGCTAGCTCTTTTACCCATGTTTAGTACTCACCTTGTGCTTTCTCCTTCAGGGTTCTAGAAGACTATCCCCACAGAAGATCCAGCGGACGTCTACCCCTTCTTCCTTCCCTTGTTTTGTTTCCTTCCTTCCCCACCTTCCCTCTTTTGCTTTGACTAAGTTGGGCGAAGGAGGTAGGTGAGGGAAGTTGGGATTTAGCTTCGCTTCCATCCTTGTAGTACCTGCAGTAAATCCAGGTGAGCCATTACAGTCACAATTTAATGCAGAGGGTCAGGATCAACTAGTAGCTTTTATCAGCAGAAGGTTGACCCACAGAGAGGTTGGGGCTACTAGGAGCCCAATGCACTTGTTCAGGAAATGCTAAGAAGCACATGCACTTGCAAATACACGCGGTGCACAGGGGTTCGGGTATTGCAGCCCCCACGAGGGACACTGGCCGCAAACTTGGTAAGAGGGCAACTCTGGCCTCGAGGAATGTAGAAACCCACCTTCTGTGTTGCTGGACCCTTCGGAGTCCATAGGAGCTCGAGATCAGCAGACCAGTCAGCAGTGTTGAGGTGCCTGCGAATGCAGGGGAGTGACTCCTTCACTCAAAGGGAGATTATCTTCGGTTGTCCTTGATGCTCCACAGGTCTTACACAGATCCTGTATGGTGCATGGGCACAGAGGATGCTTCAGACTGAGAGGGAGACGAAGTCGGGCCCAAACAAAGTCCAGCGAAGTCCAGAGTGTCCAGACGGTCGAAGTTCAGTGGTTTCTTGTTTAGAATCTTGTCCACGTCGAATCTAAGGACCTACAGCCAGGTAAGCCCTTATGTACCCACGGGAGAGGGTTGGAAAGATTCAGGGGACCCTCCCAGGGGAGGGTCTGGACAGGGGGGAGGTTACTCCGATGTCCTTTGTCCAGTTTCGTGCCAGAGCGGGAGCCAACGGCTCCCAGGACTGGTTTGAACTGGACTATGCACAGGGACACCAAATGTGCCCCTCATGCAGACTTTCAGTCGCTGGCAAGTGCACCCAGCCAGCCCCAATACACTAAACCCTGTCTGGGAGGCGGTTACACCTCCCTGCGACAGGATTCCTATCGTTCTGCCTTCCCCTGCTCGAGCTTGGCTCAGCAGCAGGAGGGCAGAAATGTGTCTCTGGTCGGCAGCAACCATCTTGTGCTGTCCGGGACTAGAAGGCTGGTACCGGGAACACCAGGGACCCCACGAAGCTCGCTTCTGAGGGGTGGAATCATACCTCCCACACCGGTTACCGGTGTGGGGGTAGGATTCTAACATGTTTGACACCAAACACAATAGGGTTTGTTTCAGCCGTTTTAGAGTTGGTCATCACGCAGTCGCGTAATGCCCCTCTATGTGTCGTAAATGGCTGCTTCACTGACAACCCGGGAGAATGGACTCCATAGGCTGCAGGGGTGTCCTGCTCATGCAGTGGCACCCTCTCACTTGGAACCAAGCACCCTGCCTTCAGGATTGTAAAGTCCTGCTATAGGGGTGACTAATAGGTTTTAAGTCCAGCAAAGTAAGTGGTGTATGCACCAACCTACACAGGCTGCAATGGCAGGCCTGTAGTTCCATTTTGCATGGCCTCTCATGGGTGGCATAATACATGCTTCAGCCCATGGGAGGCCTCTGGGGTACCTATGCCATGGGTGCATGTGTACCATATACTACAGACTGACAAGGGTACCCCAGTATCCAATCTGGAGTGTACCTCAGTATATGGCATAACACTTTAAGGAGAAAGCAGATAGACTGGGCTACTGATTAGCAGTATCCAAGTCAGACTAGTTAAAAACAGTATTACGCTTAGCAGAAAGTGGGGGTAACCATAAGAAGCAGATCCTACTTTCCTACACAACCCCCCAACGTAAACAGATGAAACTAACCTTGCCCAGTTGAGTCTTCATTTTCTAAGTGGAAATATCTGTAGAGTACATCTGCATTGGCATGGTTACTCCCAGGTCTATGTTCCACTGTATAGTCCATCCCCTGTAGGGAAAAGGACCACCTCAAAAGTTTGGGGGTTTCACCCTTCATCTGTTTTAGCCATAAGAGGGGCTTATGGTCTGTCTGAACAATGAAGTGAGTGCCAAACAAGTATGGCCTCAACTTCTTCAGAGCCAAAACCACAACAAAGGGTTCCCTCTCAATAGCTGACCAACGTTTCTCTCTGGGGGTCAGCCTTCTGCTTATAAAAGCTACTGGCTGATCCTGACCCTCTTCATTTAGTTGTGATAACACAGCCCCTACCCCCAACTCAGATGCATCAGTTTGAACAATGAATTGTTTGGAATAGTCAGGACTTTGCAGAATGGCAGCAGTGCACATGGCCTGCTTCAGGTCATCAAATGCCTTTTTGACAGCTAACTGTCCACTGAACTTTCTTAGTCATTTTCTTAGAGGTCAGATCATTTAAAAGGGTCACTATGGATCCATATCCTTTAGCAAACCTCCTGTAGTACCCAGTCAGGCACAAGAAAGCTCTGACCTGAGTCTGGGTAGTTGGAGCAACCCATTCCATGATGGTCTGGATTTTGCTCTGCAATGGTTGAACCTGACCTCCACCCACAAGGTGGCCCAGGTACACAACCTTACTCTGCCCTATCTGGCACTTAGTGGCCTTGATAGTGAGGCCTGCTTTTTGCAGGGCCTCCAGAACATTTCTTAGGTGGACCAGGTGATCCTCCCAGGTGGAACTAAAGACAGCAATATCATCAAGATAAGCTGCACTATAGTCTTCCAGGCCTGTGAGAACTTTATTCACCAACCTTTGAAATGTGGCATGTGCATATTTCAAGCCAAAGGGCATTACCACAAATTGATAGTGCCCACTAGGGGTTGAAAATGCTGTTTTGGGTTTGGCATCCTCAGCTAGTCTGATTTGCCAATATCCAGCTGTGAGGTCAAATGTGCTCAAGAACTTGGCTGAGGCCAAGGTATCAATGAGTTCATCTGCCCTTGGAATAGGATGAGCATCAGTCCTAGTGACTGCATTGAGTCCCATGTAGTCAACACAGAACCTCATCTCTCTCTTACCACCCTGGGTGTGAGGTTTTGGTACTAAGACTACTGGACTAGCCCAAGGGCTATCTGAGGGCTCAATTACTCCCAATTCCAACATCTTCTGGACCTCAGTCCTGATGCAGTCCCTGACATGGTCAGGTTGCCTGTAAATCTTATTTTTAACAGGCAGACTGTCACCTGTGTCCACTTCATGGGTACACCAGGTAGTCTGACTAGGAGTCAGTGAAAGCATATGCCTGTACTGATTGAGGACCTTCCTGCAATCAGTCTGTTGCTGTTCAGTGAGGCTGCCTGCCAAGGCTACACCATCTACTGAACCATCATCAGGGTTCTGTGAGAGGAGGTCAGGGAGTGGGTCACTCTCTTCCTCCTGTCCCTCATCAGTAGCCATGAGCTAGCCCATGTCTGCCCTGTCAACATATGGCTTGAGCCTGTTCACATGGAGCACCCTGTTTGGGCACCTGGGAGTTCCAAGGTCCACCAGGTAGGTGACCTCTCCCTTCTGCTCAATTATGGTATGGGTCCACTCCACTTGTCCTGGAGAGCTGCTGGGGCCACAGGCTCCAACACCCATACCTTCTGTCCTGGCTGGTACACAGTCAGAACAGCCTTTGGTCATGCCAGGCCTTCTGTAATTCCTGGCTAGCCTCAAGGTTTTTGGATGCCTTCTTCATGTACTCAGCCATCCTGGAGCGGAGACCAAGTACATAGTCCACTATGTCTTGTTTAGGTGGTTTGAGAGGTAACTCCCATCCCTCCTTAACTAAACACAAGGGACCCCTAACTGGATGTCCAAACAGAAGTTCAAAAGGGCTGTAGCCAACCCCTTCTGAGGAACCTCTCTGTAGGCAAAGAGAAGGCAGGGTAAAAGGACATCCCATTTTCGCCTAAGCTTTTCTGGGAGACCTTTGATCATGCCCTTCAGGGTTTTGTTGAACCTTTCAACCAACCCATTGCATTGTGGGTGATAGGGTGTGGTGAATTTGTAATTCACTCCACACTCCTTCCACACAGCAGTGATATAACTGGACATGAAGTTTGCACCTCTGTCAGTCAAAACCTCCTTAGGGAAACCCACTCTGGAAAAAATTCCAGGGAGGGCCCTGGCCACCACAGGAGCTGTGGTGGTTCTAAGGGGTATAGCTTCTGGATACCTAGTGGCATGGTCCACCACCACTAGAATAAATATGTGCCCAGATGCAGTTGGAGGATCCATGGGACCAACAATGTCAATCCCAACCCTCTCAAAGGGAACCCCCACCACAGGTAGTGGTATCAGGGGGGGCTTTGTTGTACCACCTGCCTTACCACTGGCTTGACAGGTGGCACAGGAGCGACAAAACTCCTTTGTGTCCTCTGACATATGAGGCCAGTGAAAGTGAGGGACAAGCCTGTCCCAAGTCTTGCTTTGGCCTAGGTGTCCTGCTAAAGGGATATCATGTGCCAGTGTCAGTAGGAAACCCCTAAACTTCAGAGGTATGACCAACCTCCTGGTAGCACCAGGCTTGGGGTCTCTACCCTCTGAGTAAAGGAGTCCTTCATCCCAGTAGATCCTGTGGGACCAACTGGCACTCCCAGCAGCCTTAGCAGCAGCCTGCTGTCTGAGGGGTTCAAGAGAGGGGCAGCTTTGCTGCTCCTGGCTCAGATCTGCCCTGGAAGGGCCCCATGTCCCCAAAAACTCAACCTGGTCAGGTTCAAGTTCCTCTGAGACAGTTCCTTCACAGGGACTGGGATCATCTTCCTCAGGAGACTGATCCTCACTCTGAGCCTGGGAGTAAGACACTGCCTTACCCCTACTGCTCCTTCTCTTGGAAGGCACCTGGTCCATTTTTCCAGGATCCAGGGCCTGTTCCGTGAAAGACATTTTTGCCTGTGACCTGGTCACAGCAAACACATCTGCAGAGATGCCCAACATTGCTGCATGTGTCCTGAGTTCCACTTCAGCCCAGGCTGAAGTTTCCAAATCATTGCCCAACAAGCATTCCACAGGGAGGTCTGAGCTAACCACAACCTTCTTAGGGCCAGTTACCCCTCCCCAGCTGAAATTAACAACTGCCAAGGAATGGTCTGTCCTGACATTGTTAGCATTGGTCACTTGGTACATCTCACCAAGTATGATCTGGTCAGGGCTCACAAGATCCTTAGTCACCATTGTGACACTGGCTCCTGTGTCCCTGTATGCCATGGCCTCCTTACCATTTATTAAGGGCTGTTGTCTGTATTTGCCCAGGTTACTGGGACTAACAAATAGGGAGGCAATATCCATGCCTCCATCACAGACTAAAACAACCTGAGCTGGAGTTCTGACTAGGCCAGAACCCATCTCAGAACCCTGGGTTAACCCTACTATACCCTTGTTCCCTGTACCACCACTTGGGGCTGAACTAGGGGGAACAGTTGCCTTAGGGACAGTGGTGGTTGTAGGAGGATCCTTGGCTTTGGCAAAATTGGCATCCCTAGGCCAATGTGTCTTTTCCTTACACAGGAAACACCAAGGCTTCTTTCTGCCTTTTCCCTTGTTGGATTGTGACCCACCCTCAGATGTAGGTTTTTGGGGCCCTGAAGAAGACTTCTGGTCTTTACACTTCTCCCCACCCTTATCTGTAGGTTTAGCATCCTGCTTTTTCTGGTCACCACCTTGGTTCTGATTTTTCTGCTTCACCCTGGTTCTGACCCACCTATCTGCCTTCTTTCCCAATTCTTGGGGAGAAGTCAGATCAGAGTCAACCAGGTATTGATGCAACAACTGATTTTGGCAATTATTAAGGATCTGCTCCCTCATAATCAAATTGTACTATCCCTTGAAATCATTCACGTTGCTGCCAAGTAACCAGCCTTCCAGAGCCTTAGTAGCACAATCTACAAAGTCTACCCAGTCCTGAGTCTGTGCCTTCTGGGTGTCTCTGAACTTAATCCTGTATTGTTCAGTGGTTAAGCCAAACCCATCAATGAGAGCACTCTTCAGGACTGAATAATTGTCAGCATCCTCTTCTCTAACAGTGAGGAGCTTATCTCTACCTTTGTCAGCAAAGGAGAGCCACAAGATAGCTGCCCACTGCTCTTGAGGGACCCTCTGTACTTACAGGCCCTCTCCAAAGCAGTTATCCATTTGTGGATGTCATCCCCACCATGGTAGGGAGGGACTATCTTCCTCAGGTTCCTATGATCATAAGTATACTCCTTAATCCTAGGGACACTGTTGCTGCCACCATGGGACTCTTGTCCCAATCTCTTTTTAGCCTTCTGGAGCTCTAGGTATTCCCTATCCAGTGCCAATTGCTCTTGCCTGAGCCTAAGCTTGACTTTCTCAAGCTCTAGAAATTGGCACTCTCTGTCATAAGAGCTGTCTCTCTTATGAGATATGGAGGTCCCTATAGAAGTTCCTGAATGGTGAGATTCAGCAGAGGGAGATCTAGATCTCCTTGGTAAACTCTGCACTCTTCCTGGAGGAGTGAAGAGAGGGACACTGGGGCCTTCTCCCCCACCTCCTAGAAGATCTAAGTTGTCCAGGTGTGAATCATTTTGATCTTCCTGGTCAGGGTTTGATTCTAGGTCAAAGAAGGTTTCACTTCCTGGCCTGTCCTCATTCCCTGCCCCACCCACTCTTTATACCTCATCTGACCCTGGTGTCTTCCTAAGGTCATCCAAGAGTAACACCTAAATGAGACGTTGGGTGTTTGCATTTCTCCCTGTCTTCAGCTTCCTAGAAACACACATGGCTTTCAATTCCTGGAATGTAAGACCATTGTACCTAGAAGGCAGAGAGCCACTGGCTTCTCCTTTAGAAGACATACTAAGTGTGGTGTGTATGCACCTACCTAACCTAGTGGAAACTAAACTCTCTTAGGTTGGAGAAAGGGTGTGCTAGACCCTTGACTTACCCAACCCCAAGTTCAGTAGAACTTACTTATTCTAATCTTGAAGTATAATATGTGCCTAATACTTTAGTGGTTTTCAGTTAATCACTCAATGAGATTTATCGGTAAAACAATAGCAAGCTTGAATCCCACGGCTGCCACTAATGTGAGAAGTTGGCCTGGTATATGCTGTCCACTAATTAAAGTGGGCACCTTGCACCAGTCCAAACGACCCTTATGATGTCAAAGGTCAAAGATAACCTTTAGAAAGCTATCCTAGTGGTAGCTGTGGAGAGCAGCCTTCAGGCTTAATCTTGAAGGAATGTAAAGCAGCTTGTTTTACCAGAACATCACCTCCTAAATGACTAAATGAAAGGAGAACCACACAGTAGTTATATAAAAATATGTATTTATTAATATAACACTCTCTACTATCCTCTACACGAGGATAGAACACAAAACACACAATACGAGATCAATAGAACAGTTGTAAGTAGCACAATACACAGTGGGCTCCAGGGGGAGACCAAACCATATACTAAAATAGTGGTATAACAGTCACAACTGAGATCAAGACAAGGTCTGGAGCACGCAGAATCACTGGGATCCCAAGGAACCACCCAAGGTGAGTAGACAGGGACCCCACGGAGGCCGGGTGTAGTGTGGGAACACGACCCCGGGCTCCTTACAATTCTATGGGGAAGTCGCGGTGACACTTTTAAAGTTTAAGGACCCTTCTAGGAGGACTTCGAGCAAACCAGTTGGAACTTAAGAGTTTGAAGAGCCACCCCACCCGTGGATATCGTAGTACCCGAGTTACCTATCCCAGGGGGGCCGGGTGCATAGGTCTGAAGTGGCGTCGGAAACTGCCGTCGTTCTCAATGGAGAGCTGCAAAGAAGTACTGCTGCCGTGAAGGTGAAAAGGGTCCAGTGGAATTCAAGCCTGGATTCAAGGAAGATGGAACCTGAAAGCAGAGGGGACAGAGTCTGGGTCACTCCAGAGTGACCAGGGGCTCGATAGACGGATGCCCACCGATGTCGGGTGCTTCAGGTGCGAAGAAGGGATGCTTGACTCTGCAGCCACGAGGACCAGGAGATGTCGAGGATGACCAGGAGCCGGAGGTGAGCTGTCCCACGAAGGATGTCGAGTGCTGAGGGGTCGGTGTCCGGCTGGAGCACCAACAAGCCTTGGCAAAAGAAACCCATGCAGGAAGGTCAAGCAGGTTACGGTGTGGACCAGCAAAGTCCAGGGGACTCACCAAGCAATGGGGAGTCAGGGCACGTCTGGAGCAACCAGGAAAGCCCAACAGAAATCAAGATGACCCTCAGGAGGACCCACAGGCTGAATGACCAGGAGTCGCGAGGGGATCTCGAGCAAGATTGCAAAGTACCAGCCCACGGAGCACTCGGTGCGAGGAGGCCGGAGTTCTTCGGCGCAAATACTGCTCAGGGTCAGGACTACATGGAGTCCAATGCACAAGCTCGGGAATCACCAACAAGCATATGCACTTGCAAATGGATGCGGAGCACAGGGGTTCGGGTCACGCAGTCCCCACGAGGGATACTGGCCTCAAACTAGGTGAGAGGGCAGCTTGACCTCAGGGACCTTCAGAAACCCACCTCCTGTGTTGCTGAAATCTTCGGAGTCCGCAGGAGCTCAGGAGCAGCAGACCGGTCAGTTGCACTTAGGTGCCTGCGAAGCAGGGGAGTGACTCCTTCACTCCAAGGGAGATTCTTCAGTTGTCTTTGGGAGCACCACAGGTCCTGCACGGAGCCTGTATGGAGCACGGGCACAGACAAAGCTTTGGACGGAGAGGGAGACGAAGTCGGGCCCAGTCGAAGTCCAGTGAAGTCCAGAGTGTCCAGACGGTTGAAGATCAGTGGTTTCTTCTTGCAGAATCTTGTCCACATAAAATCCAAACTCTTACAGCCAGGTAAGCCCTTTTGTATCCACGGGAGAGGGTTGGACAGATTTAGGGGACACTCCTAGGGGAGGGTCAGGACAGAGGGGTGGTTACACCCATGTCCTTTGTCCAGTTTAGTGCCAGAGCAGGAGCCAATGGCTCCCAGAACTGGTTTGAGCTGGACTATGCACAATGACACCAAATGTGCCCCAAATGCAGACTTTCAGGCACTCTCAGAGTGCACCCACCCAGCCCCAATACACTAAACCCTGTCTGGGAGGTGGTCACACCTCCCTGTGACAGGATGCCTATTGTGCTGCCTTCCTCTGCTCGAGCTTGGCTCAGCAGCAGGAGGGCAGAAATGTGTCTCTGGTCAGCAGCATCCATTTTGTGCTGTCCGGGTCGAGAAGGCTGGCACCCGTTAGACCAGTGACCCCGCGAAGCTCGCTTCTGAAGGGTGGAATCATACCTCCCACACCAGTTACTGGTGTGGGAGGTATGATTCCAAGGTGTTTGATACCAAACACGATACGTTTCTATGCAGCCGTTTTCGAGATAGCATTTACCGCAAGGTTATAATGCACCTCTACCTATATGTCCGGCTGAGTCACAGACAACCCGGGAGAATGGTCTCCGAAGGCTGCAAAGGGGCTCTGCTCATGCAGGGGCACCCTCTCACTAAAAACCCAGCACCCTGCCTTCAGGATTGATAAGGCCTGCTACAGGGGTGACTTATCATTTTTAAGTGTAGTGACCTATAGATATAGTGAACCTATATCTAAAGTAAGTGGTGCAAGCACCATCTTACACAGGCTGCTGTAGCAGACCTGGAGTTCCATTTTGCATGGCCTCTCATGGGTGGCATAATACATGCTTCAGCCCATGGGAGGCCTCTGGGGTGCCTATGCCCTGGGTACATGGGTACCATATACTAGGGACTTATAAGGGTACCCCAGTATCAAATCTGGAGTGTACCACAGTACATGTATGTCAATTTAAGGGAGAAAGCAGATAGACTGGGGTCCTGTTTAGCAGGATCCCAGTCAGACTAGTCAAAAACAGTGAAACATCAAGCAAAAAGTGGGGGTAACCATAAAAAGCAGATCCTATTTTCCTACAGCAGGGTACTGCCTGGGTGATTCTATGAGTGCAGGGGTAGTGCCTGACTAATTGGATGAGTGTATGAGAAGTACCTGAGTGAAAGTTTGAGTGTAAGAGTAATGCCTGGGTCATTGCATTAGTACATGGATAGTGCCTGAGTGAATAGATAAGTACATTGGTAGTGCCTGAGTGAATGTTAGACTGGAATAGTAGTGCCTGGGTTATTGCATGAATGTATGGTTAATGCCTGAGTGATTAGATGTGTGTATAGGTAGTGCGTCCTTGATGGCATAACTGCATGAGAGCGCCTGAGTGAATTCATGAGTCCAAGAGTAATATCTGCCTCTTTAGATCAGAGCAAGGCTACTGCTTGAGAACAGAGATGTAACACTCACTGTATTCCAGAAAGCAAGCATGCATGTGTCTGTACCTTTTCCTAGTGTCATCATATATAAAAGAAACATACAAATAGATGTATACCAGTCTTTTGTACCTCTATCACCTTTATAGGCGTAACACGTGTGAGAATACATGTGCAGGTAGAGACATACATCAATCATAAGACTATAAAGTCCCTTAAACTTGACAGACTGCACTTCTCATTTCAAGGAGACACATACATTTATGTGCCGTATTTGAAGTGTACATTTCTACAAACTAATATGAGTTAACCTAATCACTAATCCCTTTACCAACATATCTTAAACCTCACTTTTGTGCTGCAGCTTCACTATTCAGCAACTACTGAGAGTGTTGGACCTTTCCAAATATAAAGCATCAACTTTTTCAATGTGTCTGTTGTAAGTCTCTCTATATTCATAAAAGCATGCATGCATGTGTCTGTACCTTTTACTAGTGACATCATACATAAAATAAACATACAAATACATGTATACCTGTGTGTTATACCTCTACCATCTTTATAGTCATAACACGTGTGAGAATACATCTGCAAGTAGATATATACCTCACTCACAAGACCATAAAGGCCTTTAAATTTGTCAGACTCCACTTCCCATTTGAAAGAGACACCCAAATTTAAGTGGCGTTTTTCAAGTGTACTTTTTCACAGACTTATACAAAATTGCCTAATCACTAATCCCTCTGCCAACATTTCTTAAACCTCACTTTTGTGCTGCAGCTTCACTATTCAGCAACTACTGAGAGTGTTGGACCTTTCCAAATACAAAGCATCAACTTTTTGAATGTGTCTGTTGTAAGTCTCTCTATATTCATAAAAGCATACATACATGTGTCTGTACCTTTTACTAGTGACATCATATATAAAAGAAACATACAAATACATGTATACCTGTGTTTTATACCTCTACCATCTTTATAGTCATAACACTTGTGAGAATACATGTGCAAGTAGAGATATACCTCAGTCACAAGACCATAAAGGCATTTAAACTTGTCAGACTCCACTTCCCATTTCAAAGAAACACCTACATTTAAGTGGCATTTTTCAAGTGTACTTTTTCACAGACTCATAAAAGGTGTCCTAATCACTAATCCCTCTGCCAACATATCTTAAACCTCACTTTTGTGCTGCAGCATCACTATTCAGCAACTACTGAGAGTGTTCGGCCTAGCGAAATATAAAGCAGCAACCCTTTGTATGTATGTATTGTAACTCTCACTATATTCCAGAAAGCAACCATACATGTGCCTGTACCTATTCCTACTGGCATTATATAAAAGAGAAACATACAAAAAGATGTATACCAGAGTACTGCCTGAGTGAGTTTATGACTCCAAGGGTAATGTCTGGGGGGCCGATTCACAGAACTAATCTGAGATAAAATCCTAAACGTACTACTTTTGGTATTCACAGAAGGCATTTAGTAGTAGTAAAGTTAGGACTCCTAACTTTACTACTACTAAATGCCTTCTGTGAATACCAAAAGTAGTATGTTTTGGATTTTATCTCAGATTAGTTCTGTGAATTGGCCCCTGAGTGATTACATCAGTGCATGGGTAGTGCCTGAGTAAAAGGGTGACTGTAAGAGTAATGCCTGAGTCATTGGATGAGTGCATGGGTACTGCCTAAGAGAATGGTTCAGTGCAAGAGTAGTGCTTCAGTGATTATATGAGTATATGGGTAGTATGTCGGTCATTGCATGAGTAGTGGAGTAGTCCCTGAATGAATGGATGACTACAAGACTAGTTTTCTATGTAATTCCATGAGTGCATGGGTACTGCCGGAGTGATTCTATGACTGTAGGTGTAGTACCTGGGTCATTGCATGAGTGTATGGGTAGTGCTTGTGTGAATCGATGAGTCCATAGGTAGTGTCTTCGTGAATGGATTAGTCCACCTCTAGTGCCTGGGTCATTGGATGAGTGCATGGGTACTGCCTGAGACAATCGATGAGTGCATGAATAGTGCCCGAGTGAATGGTTGAGTACAAGAGTAGTTTTCTCTGTGATTCCAGGAGTGCGGGGTACTGCCTGGGTGATTCTATGAGTGCTGGGGTTGTGCCGGACTGATTGGATGAGTGTTTGAGAAGTACCTGAATGAATGTATGAGTGTAAGAGTAATGCCTGGGTCATTGCATTAGTACATGGATAGTGCCTGAGTGAATAGATAAGTACATTGGTAGTGCCTGAGTGAATGTTTGACTGGAATAGTAGTGCCTGGGTGATTGCATTAATGTATGGTTAATGCCTGAGTGATTAGATGTGTGTATAGGTAGTGCGTCCTTGATGGCATAACTGCATGAGAGTGCCTGAGTGAATTCATGAGTCCAAGAGTAATATCTGCCTTCTCAGATCAGTGCAAGGCTACTGCTTGAGAACAGAGATGTAACTCTCACTGTATTCCAGAAAGCAAGCATGCATGTGTCTGTACCTTTTCCTAGTGTCATCATATATAAAAGAAACATACAAATAGATGTATACCAGTCTTTTGTACCTCTATCATCTTTATAGGCGTAACACATGTGACAGTACATGTGCAAGAAGAGACATACGCCAATCATAAGACCATAAAGTCCCTTAAACTTGACAGACTGCACTTCTCATTTCAAGGAGACACATACATTTATGTGCCGTATTTGAAGTGTACATTTCTACACACTAATATGAGTTAACCTAATCACTAATCCCTTTACCAACATATCTTAAACCTCACTTTTGTGCTGCAGCTTCACTATTCACCAACTACTGAGAGTGTTGGGCCTCTCCAAATATAAAGCATCAACTTTTTCAATGTGTCTGTTGTAAGTCTCTCTATATTCATAAAAGCATGCATGCATGTGTCTGTACCTTTTACTAGTGACATCATACATAAAATAAACATACAAATACATGTATACCTGTGTGTTATACCTCTACCATCTTTATAGTCATAACACGTGTGAGAATACATCTGCAAGTAGATATATACCTCACTCACAAGACCATAAATGCCTTTAAATTTGTCAGACTCCACTTCCCATTTGAAAGAGACACCCAAATTTAAGTGGCGTTTTTCAAGTGTACTTTTTCACAGACTTATACAAAATTGCCTAATCACTAATCCCTCTGCCAACATTTCTTAAACCTCACTTTTGTGGTGCAGCTTCACTATTCAGCAACTACTGAGAGTGTTGGACCTTTCCAAATACAAAGCATCAACTTTTTGAATTTGTCTGATGTAAGTCTCTCTATATTCATAAAAGCATACATGCATGTGTCTGTACCTTTTACTAGTGACATCATATTTATATATGATGTCACTAGTAAAAGGTACAGACACATGCATGTATGCTTTATGAATATAGAGAAACATACAAATACATGTATACCTGTGTTTTATACCTCTACCATCTTCATAGTCATAACACTTGTGAGAATACATCTGCAAGTAGAGATATACCTCAGTCACAAGACCATAAAGGCATTTAAACTTGTCAGACTCCACTTCCCATTTGAAAGCGACACCTAAATGTAAGCGGCGTTTTTCAAGTGTACTTTTTCACAGACTCATACAAGGTTGCCTAATCACTAATCCCTCTCCCTACATATCTAAAACCTCACTTTTGTTCTACAGCATCACTATTCAGCAACTACTGAGAGTGTTGGGCCTAGCAAAAAATAAAGCAGCAACCCTTTGCATGTGTGTATTGTAACTCTCACTATATTCCAGAAAGCAACCATACATGTGTCTGTACCTTTTCCTACTGGCATTATATAAAAAAGAAACATACAAATAGCTGTATACCTGAGTACTGCCTGAGTGAGTTTATGACTCCAAGAGTACTGTCTGGGTGATTACATCAGTGCATGGGTAGTGCCTGAGTAAAATGATGACTGTAAGAGTAATGCCTAAGTCATTGGATGAGTGCATCGGTAATGCCTAAGAGAATGGTACCGTCTGGCTGATTGGGTAAGTGCATTGTTAGTTCCTCAGTGAATTCATGAGTGCAAGAGTAATATCTGCCTCCTTAGATCAGTGCATGGCTAGTGCTTGTGTACAAGGATGACTGCAAGAGTAATTTGTGGGTCATTGTAAGAGTACCTCAGTCACAAGACCATGTAGACCTTAAAACTTGACAGACAGCACTTCACATTTCAAAAAGACACCTAGATTTATGCGGCGTACTTCGAGTATACCATTCCACAGACTCATACAAAGTAGCCTAATCACTAATCCCTCTGCCAACATATCTTGAACCTCACTTTTGTGCTGCAGCTTCACCATTCTACTACTACTCAGGGTGTTGGGCCTAGCCAAATATAAAGCAGCAACACTTCGCATGTCTCTGTTGCAAGTCTCACCATATTCCTGAAAGCATGCATGTATGTCTCTACACTTTTTACTAGTGGCATCATATATAAAGGAAACATACAAATAGATTTATACCTGTGTTTTATACATCTAGCATCTTCAGATGCATAACAAGTATGAGAATACATGTGCAAGTAGATGCATACCTCAGTCATAAAATCATGCAGCCCTTAAAACTTGACAGACTGCACTTCCCATTTCAAAGAGAACTAAAATTATGCCCCGTACTTCATCTGCACCTTTACACAGACACATACAAACTACCATAATCACTAATCCATCTACCAATGTACACATGTTACTATGCACAAACTATTTCAATCGTCATTTCAATAAAACAAACTACAATACACATCTCTACATTTCATAACATATTTGAAACATCACACTACTCTAATAATTTCCAAACTTTGAAAATAATTATTTTCAAATCTAAAAATATCACTACAAAGAGTAAAGCACTACTGCGTAATACATAACACACCTTACAAATGTATAACTCACCTTTGAAATAGTATTGCAGAATATCAAATATCAGAAACTCATTAAAGATTTTCTTTTGCACACAATAAATGTAATGCAGCAATCTCAACAAGGTAAAACCAGTAAGGGCAAACTTTCCCTCTCTTTCTGCACACAAATAAATGTAAGTAACAAATCACATTGCTTCCTACATTATTTCAAATTGTGAAACACATTTCTATTAGTTAGACATATTAACCCTTTCTAACTGTCTTCTAAAAGTGACCAAACTGGTTCTGTAATTTTCTGGGGTCGCGACTCCTTCGCGGTGCCACAGTGTAGAATCGCGATGGAGCCGCCAACCCTTACGGGAGTTCAAAAACCTATTTCCAATAATACTAGTATTATTTTTTAACAACACACTACTTATAAACATTCTACAGATTTGGGAAACCTAACCTTAATAGCATATGGCTTATATTTAAATTAGGATTTCATATTTTAATACCACAGTTAAGTTTCAACCCTTCCCCCACTCTGCTTAATGCCAGTTTCCATAGTAACAGTTTCTGCAACATTCAACTCTTCTGGCAGGTCACAAGTTCACCATATTTTCAAGTACAGCACAGTAGCTTCCGAATGCAAATAGCAGGTGTGGTTGACTTTTGGAAAATATTACCTTATCCTATCTACTGTACCTTTCAAACATTTTTAAATAACCAATCAAAAACATGCTTCTTGAACAAAATAACATGCATCCTATTTTTGAGTGCAGATTGTTAATGAACAGACAATCACGTATCGGCTTTTTCAAAAACAGAATCTTCTCCACCATTTTAGATACCTCTCATTATACCAACTGACTACCTCAGCTACAGACATCTTTTCATTCCTTCCAGACATCCCTTCAAGATGCTTACAGTGTGGATTGTAGGGTACAGATATGCTTTCTGGTGCAAAAAGTATGCTAAACACAGAGGTATTAACAAAGACCTAGGTTTGCAAAATGTGGATATGAAATGTATTGCACAGAGAGGATTAAAGTGGCACCAATTGTTGCCTTTGGTTAAAACCTTTTTGCATCTCCAACCCACTGACCTCATGATTATGCACAGTGGTGGTAATGACCTAGGCACATTGACTGGGTGTGAGAAGTTGGCCTGGTATATGATGTCCACTAGTTAAAGTGGGCACCTTGCACCAGTCCAAACAACCTTTATGGTGATTTAAGAGGTCAAAGATAACCTTAGAAAGCTATCTAAGTGGTAGCTGTGGAGAGCAGCCTTCAGGCTTAGTCTTGAAGGAATGTTAAGCAGCTTGTTTTACTAGAATGCAATCTTATTGTATTGGTTAAATGAAAGGAGAACCACACAGTAGTTATAAGAATATATATTTATTATTATAACACCTTAAATACCTCACAGTGTCTGCTACATGCAGATAAACACAAAGCACACAATACTGTAGCACAGAAACAAACGTAAGTAGCACTAATACACAGTGGGCTCCCGGGGGAGACCAAACCATATAATAAAATAGTGGTATAAGAACGACGATTTGAGTCGAGACAGTTGCTAGAGGAAGTAGAATCGCTGGGACCCCAAGGAACCACCCAAGGTGTGTAGGTAAGAACTCCACGGAGGACGGGTGCAGTGTGAGAACACAACCGCGTGCTACGTGCAATTCAATAGGAGAGTTGCGGTTGCAGTTTTAAAGCTTAAGGACCCTTCCCAGTGGATTACGAGGAAACCCTTTGGAACATAGAAGGTTGGAGAGCCACCCCACCCGTGGATACTGAAGTACCAGAGTTACCTATCCCAGGGAAGCCGGGTGCATAGGGCTTAAGTGGCGTCGGAAACCTCCGTCGTTCTCAATGGGAGTCTTCAAAGAAATGCCACTGCTGGAAAGAAGAAAAGTGTCAGGTGGAACCCACAGGTGGATTCTTGAAGGAAGGAACCTGAAAGCAGAGGGGACAGAGTGTGGGTCACTCAGGAGTGACCAGGGCCTCGGTAGATGAATGCCCACCGATGTCGGGTGCTTCAGGTGTGAAGATGGAGACCTTGACTCTACAGCTGCAGGGACCAGGAGACGTCGAGGATGACCAGGAGCCGAATACGAGCTGTCCCATGAAGGATGTCGAGTGCTAAGGGGTCGGTGTCCGGCGGGAGCACCAACAAGCCTTAGCAGCGGCAACCCACGAAGAAGGTCGAGGAAGGTCACGGTCTGGCCCAGCAAGGACCAAGAGACTCACCACAGCAAGGGGAGTCAGGGCAGGCCTGGAGCAACCAGGAGAACCCAAGCAAATCAGTGTTGTCACTCAAATGGACCCACAGGCTGAAGGCACAGGAGTCGCAAGGGGACCTGTAGCAGTTTCATAAAACAACAGCTTGCAGGGCACAGAGTGCGAGGAGGCCAAAGTCTTTTGCACGAAATGTGCGCAGAGGTTGGGGCTATCAATATCCCAATGCACTTGGTTGGGGAAGGCCAACAAGCATATGCACTTGCAAATGTACGAGGTGCACAGGGGTTCGAGTTATGCGGTCCCCACGAGGGATACTGGCCTCAAACTGGTGAGAGGGCAGCTTGACCTCAAGGAACAAAGGAACCCACATCCTGTGTTGCTGGAGCCTTCGGAGTTCACAGGAGCTCAGGATCAGCAGACCGGTGAGTTGCGTTACGGTGCCTGCAAACGCTGTGGAGTGACTCCTTCACCCCAAGGGAGATACTTCAGTTGTCCTTGATGCTCCACAGGTCCTGCACAGAGCCTGTATGGTGCACGGGCACAGACGATGCTTTGGACGGAGAGAGAGACGAAGTCGGGCCTAGTCGAAGTCCAGCGTAGTCCAGAGTGTCCAGGCGGTCGAAGGTCAGTGGTTTCTTGATCAGAATCTTGTCCACGTCGAATCTAGGGTCCTACAGCCAGGTAAGCCCTTTTGTACCCAAGGGAGGGTCAGGACAGTGGGGAGGTTACTCACATGTCCTTTGTCCAGTTTCGCGCCAGAGCAGGAGCCAACGGCTCCCAGGACTGGTTTGAACTGGACTATGTACAGGGACACCAAATGTGCCCCTCGTGCAGACTTTCAGGCACTTTGGAAGTGCATCCACCCAGCTCCAATACACTAAATCCTGTCTGGGAGGTGGTCACATCTCCCTGTGACAGGATGCCTATTGTGCTGCCTTCCCCTGCTCGAGCTTGGCTCAGCAGCAGGAGGGCAGAAATGTGTCTCTGGTCGGCAGCAACCATTTTGTGCTGTCCGGGTCGAGAAGGCTGGTATCGGGAAGACCAGGGACCCCACGAAGCTTGCTTCTGAAGGGTGGAATCATACCTCCCACACCGGTTACCGGTGTAGAGGTATGATTCGAAGGTGTTTGATACCAAACACGACATGGTTTGTTGCAGCCGTTTACGAGATAGCATTTTACGCGAGCATATAATGCACCTCTACCTATATGTCTGGCTGCGTCACTGACAACCCGGGAGAATGGTCTCCGAAGGCTGCAGGGGTGCTCTGTTCATGCAGGGGCACCCTCTCACGTAAAACCCAGCACCCTGCCTTCAGGATTGTCAAGGCCTGCTATTGGGGTGACTTATAGATTTTAAGTGTAGTGACCTATAGATATAGTAAACCTATATCTAAAGTAAGTGGCGCATGCACCATCTTACACAGGCTGCAATGGCAGGCCTGTAGTTCCATTTTGCATGGCCTCTCATGGGTGGCATAATACATGCTTAAGGCCATGGGAGGCCTCTGGGGTACCTATGCCCTGGGTACATGTGTACCATATACTAGAGACTGACAAGGGTACCCCAGTATCCAATCTGGAGTGTACCTAAGTACATGACATAATATTTTAGGGAGAAAGCAGATAGACTGGGGTCCTGATTAGCAGGATCCCAGTCAGACTAGTCAAAAACAGTGTAACATCAAGCAAAAAGTGGGGGTAACCATAAGAAGCAGATCCTACTTTCCTACACTGGGGTAGGTCTGGAAATGCTAATGAAGGATACCTTTGCACAACTGATGTTGCTTTTGCCTCAAACTGTGTTTGTGTACTCTAATATATGCCAAAGACAGAAATGGAAGTGGTCAAATCAATTCTGTCCACAGTTCGAGAAAGCTAGGAAGAATGTCAATAAAACAGTTTCTGCTTACCTCAGAGAGCATAGGATGGGCTCCATCTATAACAACAATCTACGTTTTGATATGGATGGCATCTAATGAAGTGATGGAGTTCACTTCACAGATGAAGGAAACAGTATTTCTCAACAACCTTAAGCTGTACGTCCGCACTTACATGTAGCTCCAACAAAGTCATAATGAAAACAAGGGCTCTTTTGAGAGCCACACTGTTACCAAACAATGAATCTTTATTTTTTTTAAAACCATACATAATCTCTTTATAATTTTTGGGTGATTCGCAAACCCGTCGCGGATTCTGAAAACAAAAGCACCAATTCTATGTACTACAACACAATACACTTTTCAGGTTTAACTTTTAATTTTTATTTTGTTTAATTATTACTAACTCTATCAAATTTAATGTCATTATTAACTATATATACGTGACCTGGACACTCTGGCAATTCTTGAAGAATTAGGTGCGGAGAGTAGTACTCAACAAGAGCCTTTAAGAGACAATGCAATAAGAGCTTTGGAGTTAGGGGTGTCTCAAAGAGGGGCTGATAGCCCATTTAAACCATCCTCTAGATTCTGCCCCCAAATGGCTATGGATGCAATAGATGTCTTCTCAGAAACTGTGAACAATGAACTTTTAACTCTACGAGCTAATGAAGAACAAGAAGTCAAGGGAAGGAAATGGAACCTCACATTTAAACAAAGACAAGCTCTGAGGAGTTTACAACAAGATTCACTAATTGTGATAAAACCATCCGACAAGGGCGGAAATGTCGTTTTGCAAACTAGAGATGATTACTGTGATGAAGCCTTTCGGCAATTGAATGATAAACAGAACTATGCTCTAACCACAGAAGAGGACTATGGTCATAGCATTCGAGTGTATGCTGAACTTGTTGAAAAATGGTACAAAAAGGGCATTCTGTCTAAGCAAGAATTCATGTTCCTACAGAACAAACACCCGAGAATCCCGACCTTTTACCACCTGCCCAAGGTTCATAAAAACGCTGCAAGACCACCAGGGAGACCGATAGTGTCGTCTATTGGGGGACTCACTGAGAACAAGTCAAAATGTATAGATCATTTTCTCTCTCCATTTGTTTTTCAGTTGTCCTCGTATACAAGAGACACGAAGGATTTTTAAGACAAATCGAAGGAATCGAGTGGGAGCCTGATTTTATAATGATCACACTTGATGTATGTAGTTTATACACAAGTATTAGACACACAGATGGTCTTTCAGCGATATCGAACTTTCTAAAAGGTCGTTCCCTCCAGTTCCTGGAACACAATACAATGTTATTGGAATTTATTTCCTTTTGTCTCAACAATAACATTTTTATTTTCCAGGGGCAAAGATACAGACAGATACAGGGGACGGCTATGGGCACCTGCTTCGCTCCCAGCTATGCGAACCTGTTCGTTGGCTGGTGGGAGGAGCAGGTGGCCTGGGCGGATGGAATGGAGAACTGGTTGGATAAGGTGGTTTGCTGGCGGAGGTACATCGATGACCTCTTCATTATTTGGAGAGGGTCACAAGAGTCAGCGAGAGATTATCTCTCTATTATGAATAGTAACCATCTAAACCTTAGATTCACGGGAGATATGAGCACGACAGAGGTGAATTTCTTGGACCTTAGGGTCTTCGTAAGTTCGAATACTATCCAGACGGCCCTTTTTAGAAAGACCACAGCGGGTAACTCCGTCTTACATGGACGCAGTGGTCATCCGGCCACTCTTATTAAAAGCATCCCATATGGTGAGCTACTCCGAATTAAAAGGAATAGCTCACGTTCTCAAGACTATGAGGAGGCAGCTGAGGGAAGCATTAAACGCTTCAAGACCAGGGGTTACTCACAGCACACACTAAGAACAGCGCAAATGAAGGTCAAGGACAAAGAAAGATACTCATTGCTGCAGGAACCAGGTGCACCGAGTGTAGAGAGGCAACCAGGGAACCTAAGATTAATTACCACTTATTCTCAAGCAGCAGGCAAAATAAGAGCTATACTACGCAGGAATTGGAATATATTAAAATCAGATGGTGTGGTGGGGAAGGAACTCCCGGAATATCCAAAAATATCGTTGAGACGAGCGAGATCGATTAGAGACCACTTAGTGGTAAGCCATTTACCTGGGTTGAAACCAGCTACCAGCTTACAGGGCCTACAGGGCTCTTTTCCCTGTGGAAGATGTAAAGCCTGCACTAATAGTAGGAAAGTGTCCCAATATTCGGTGCCGGGGTCCCAAAAAGCAAGGAGAGTAATGAAGTTCATGACCTGCACCACAATTTATGTGGTGTATTGTCTGGTATGCCCATGTGGCTTACGCTATGTGGGCAGCACCATACATCCAGTGAAAACAAGGGTTCTTGAACACCAACGGGCGATTGCCAATAAGGATGCCAATTACCCTGTGGCGTGTCATTTTGCTATTACCCACAGCAGCAACAGGGCATTATTGCAGTTCTTCTGTTTGGACCATGTTCCCAATGACATCAGGGGGGGGGACAGGGAGAAGAAACTGCGACGTCTGGAGTCGAGATACATCATTGATCTCCAGACTAAGCACCCTAAAGGTTTGAACGGTGGAGAAGAGCTAATAACTCATTTGTGAGATGAGCATTGAGTATGCAGAAATGTTTACTGAAGGACAGAGGGATTATATAATTGGAATACACAGCGCTAGATTGACAGGCTAGCTATATCAATTATGAACTGTCCCCAAAAGCCCATCCAGGGCAGGACAGTCTGCTTGCCAACAATAACAATATCTGGTGTGAGAGGCCAGGTATATATGGCCATAAGGGATTTCTCTATGTGGTAATAGAATGGGCGCATGTTTTAATTAAGACGAGAATTATTGTCCCCATCTAAATATATCAGAAGCATTGATAGGCAACAAAAATGCAATTCAGGTTGTTTATTTAGATTAAATGCTTTGTGATTTTTTAACAATATATGCATTTAGCATTCATGAATTAATGATGTATTGAGGGGGATTGCGTATGGTTAATAAGATTTGTAAATATTTATTTATTTCGTTTTTGCTAAAAACATGCACATTTGCACATTCCAAGATGGCGCTGGAATTTCGTGAAATGAATTGTCCTTCTTTTGTTATGTTTAATTTGAAACTTTATTTAGATGCTGACTTTATGGCGCGCGTCAAACACTGACGAAGGCTGAGGCTGAAACGCGTTTGTTTGATATTTTGAGTGCACGATAATAAATCCCGATTTGGATTTACACCAACGCGAGTGCTGGTCCTTACTGTTGCGATACAGTGGAGCGTGAGATATATATATATATATATATATATATATATTAAACACAAATCCCCTTTCATCAAAGGCAATAATCCAGCACTCCGAGGGTTTTTTCACTCGGTTCTTTATTCACACGGTGATGGCATCTACGCGTTTCAGCTGCTACCCGCAGCCTTGTTCACGATACATATATATATATATATATATTCACTGAAAAAACCATAGGTTTTAGGGACAGTTATAGTTAGTTGGACATTGCACTCGTACAAAACCCGTGAAATTCCCCTGTTATAGTTAGTTCAGCTAACTATAACTCGCGCCCCTGCAATGCACTGCTGATGACGTCACATATTACATCACTCATGACATGGTCAGTGACATCACTGATGACATCACTGATGACATCTCAAATGACATCACTGATGACATCATCCAGTGACTGTGTGTTTCTGTAAAGTTTAAATATGTTTAATATATATAGGGAAAGGCATATTGAAGAATGAGTGGGTGTATAAGTGTCTGAATGGATGATTTAGTACGTGAGTGACTGACTCTACAAGTGAGTGATTAAACGTATCTTACTGAATGCATGGGTTAGTGACTAAACTGTGTGAATGTCTGTATCCGTCTGTTTGTTGGTGTGTAAGTGGATGCATGGATTTGCGAATAGCTACATGAGTGTCTATATGGGTTATTGATTGGTTCTCTGAGTATCTGTATGGCTGCCTGAGTGTTTGTGTGGGTGGGGTGTGTGTGACTCTATACATAGATGTGAAATGAAATTTGTAATGAAATTTGTACTTGTACTTGTACTTGTAAAGCGCACTTATACCCCCAAAGAGGTGTCCTGGCGCTGTATGCATACCGCTGTGGAACCCTTCCTGGCTTTTCCCTGTGAAATGTCCACTCCTGGGCACCCCCAGGGTGAAGCCAGGCATCCCAGCGCTGGTGGGGCCAATGTGGAGATTAAGCAAGCTATTGCCCAGAGTTGCAGAGTGGGACCCATGATTAGAATAGGCACCGAGGCGAGAATTATCAGGTCCGAGGAAATTGAGCCCAAGACCCGCCGAGGCGGGAATTGAACCCTGGTCCCGGGCCAGATCTCTGCATCAGGGTCTGCCGCTCTAACCATTGAGCCACACTTCTCCCGTGAGTGGGTGATTCACTGGGTGCATGATTTCAAGAGTGCATCTGTGATGGACTGCTTGGGTGGGTGAGTGTGTGTATGGGTGTGTTAGTGAGTGAATGTATATCTCAGTGGTACATGTGTGAGTAACTACATATGTAAAAGGCAGTATATATGTGTGTTAGAGTATTTAAATGGCTATAAGTGAGAGTGTGTTATTGTGAGAGTGGCTGTATGGATGCGTGTGTGCTTGTATCAGTTATTGTATAAGAGCATAAAAATGTGCTAGTATTTGTATGAGTAAGTGAGCTGGTGTGTGTATAACTGTATAGGTGAGTAAATGGGTGTGTGATTAATTTTTTGCATGACTGACTAGGTGTGTGAGTACCTCTATGGATGAGTGGCGGTGTGTGAGTGTTTATATAGGTGTATGAGTGCATATGATAGTCCTGTACTGAGTGACTGTAAGTATGAGTGACTGTACAGGTGAGTGAGTGGATGTGTGTGTAGACCTAAGAATCAGTGAGTGGGTATGTAGTTTTTGGTGTTGGAGTGTCTATGGTTTTGAGAATGGCAGTCTGTAATTTAGAGTGGGTGTATCAAAAGTTATATTAGGGTGTGAGAAGATGCATGAAATTATCACATGGATGATGTCATCAGTGATGTCATTTGAGATGTCATCAGTGATGTCATCAGTGATGTCACTGACCATGTCATGAGTGATGTAATATGTGACGTCATCAGCAGTGCATTGCGGGGCGCGAGTTATAGTTAGCTGAACTAACTATAACAGGGGAATTTCACGGGTTTTGTACGAGTGCAATGTCCAACTAACTATAACTGTCCCTAAAACCTATGGTTTTTTCAGTGAATTTCAAAGGTTTTTAAATGCTAATTTCTAACTATAACGTGTCTGAAACCTATGGTTTTTTCAGTGAATTTCAAAGGTTTTTAAATGCTAATTTCTAACTATAACGTGCCTGAAACCTATGGTTTTTTCAGTGAATTTCAAAGGTTTTTTAAATGACAATTTCTAACTATAACGTGCCTGAAACCTATGGTTTTTTCAGTGAATTTCAAAGGTTTTTTAAATGCTAGTTTCTAACTATGCCAACAGAGGTAGGACATGTGAAGAAAGAAGAAAAAACGCACAGAAAGAAGCAAAAGATGTGCAGAAAGAACCAACAGAGGAGCAGAAAGAGGCCTTGTTGCAAAATCATCCTGTGCCCACAACTTTTTCAGACGGGTACTGGTGGTAACTGACTCTGACTAACCAGAGCCAGTGCGCGTTTGCACAGTGGTGAAGGGAGGGGGGGCCTGAGGTGACATGTGTGCAAACGCGCCCCGTGGCGCGTTTTAAGTTGCGGGATTAAGTCCCCTTGAATCCTGAGGGTCCCTGGGGCCCAACTAGCCCCCCAGGTACCTACAGTTAGGACCACAGAGCTGAGTTGCAGAGAGGCGTTCCGAGGCCACGCACCTTTTTTCACCTCTCTGCAACGCACCTCTGTTGTGCTTACTGAAGGTACCTGGTGGGCTAGTTGGCCCCCAGGATTCAAAGGGAATTAACTCCCCAACTTAAAACGCACCACAGGGCGTGTTTGCGCACATGTCACCTGAGGCCCCGCCCCTCCCTTCACCACTGTGCAAACGCGCCCCGTGGCGCGTTTTAAGTTGGGGGATTAGGTCACCTTGAATCCTGAGAGTCCCTGGGGCCCAACCAGCCCACCAGGTACTTCCAGTAAGCACCACAGGCCTACGTTGCAATGCCTGTAACAAATTGTGCAGTTGTGTTTAGGTAGTGAAGAGGGTCATGCTGGGGGTAGTGTTTTAGGGTTTAGGGTAGTGCAGTGGTGTTTGTGTAGTGTAGGGGGTCATGCTGGGGGTAGATTTAGGGTTTAGGGTAGTGCAGTGGTGTTTGGGTAGTGTAGGGAGTCGTGCTGGGGGAGTGTTTTAGGGTTTAGGGTAGTACAGTGGTGTTTGGGTAGTGTAGGGGGTCGTGCTGGGGTTAGTGTTTTAGGGTTTTAGGGTTTAGGGTAGTGTAGTGGTGTTTGGGTAGTGTAGGGGATACTGCTGGGGGTAGTGTTTTAGGGTTTAGGGTAGTGCAATGGTGTTTGGGTAGTGTAGGGGGTACTGCTGGGGGTAGTGTTTTAGGGTTTAGGGTAGTGCAGTGGTGTTTGGGTAGCGTAGGGGGTACTGCTGGGGGTAGTGTTTTATGGTTTAGGGTAGTGCAGTGGTGTTTGGGTAGTGTAGGGGTTCGTGCTGGGGGTAGTTTTTTAGGGTTTAGGGTAGTGCAGTGGTGTTTGTGTAGTGTAGGAGGTCGTGTTTTAGGGTTTAGGGTAGTGCAGTGGTCTTTGGGTAGTGTAGGGAGTCGTGCGGGGGTATTGTTTTAGAGTTTAGGGTAGTGCAGTGGTCTTTGGGTAGTGTAGGGGGTTGTGCGGGGGGTAGTGTTTTAGGGATTAGGGTAGTGCATTGGTATTTGGGTAGTGTAGGGGTCACGCGGGGGTAGTGTTTTAGGGTTTAGGGCAGTGCAGTTGTGTTTAGGTAGTGTAGGGGGTCGTGCTGGGGGAGTGTTTTAGGGTTTAGGGCAGTGCAGTGGTGTTCGGGTAGTGTAGGGGGTCGTGCTGGGGGAGTGTTTTAGGGTTTAGGGCAGTGCAGTCGTGTTCGGGTAGTGTAGGGGGTCGTGCTGGGGGAGTATTTTAGGGTTTAGGGTAGTGCAGTGGTGTTCGTGTAGTGTAGGGGGTCATGCTGGGGGTAGTGTTCTAGGGTTTAGGGCAGTGCAGTGGTGTTCGGGCAGTGTAGGGGGTCGTGCTGGGGGTGGTGTTTCAGGGTTTAGGGCAGTGCAGTGATGTTCGGGCAGTGTAGGGGGTCGTGCAGGGGGTGGTGTTTCAGGGTTTAGGGCAGTGCAGTGGTGTTCGGGCAGTGTAGGGGGTCGTGCAGGGGTGGTGTTTCAGGGTTTAGGGCAGTGGTGTTCGGGCAGTGTAGGGGGTCATGCTGGGGGTGGTGTTTCAGGGTTTGGGGCAGTGCAGTGGTGTTCGAGCAGTAAAGGGGGTCATGCTGGGGGTGGTGTTTCAGGGTTTAGGGCAGTGCAGTGGTGTTCGGGCAGTGTAGGGGGTGGTGCAGGGGGTGGTGTTTCAGGGTTTAGGGCAGTGCAGTGGTGTTCGGGCAGTGTAGGGGGTGGTGCAGGGGGTGGTGTTTCAGGGTTTAGGGCAGTGCAGTGGTGTTCGGGCAGTGTAGGGGGTCGTGCAGGGGGTGGTGTTTCAGGGTTTAGGGCAGTGCAGTGGTGTTCGGGCAGTGTAGGGGGCGGTGCAGGGGGTGGTGTTTCAGGGTTTAGGGCAGTACAGTGGTGTTCGGGCATTGTAGGGGGTGGTGCTGGGGCTGGTGTTTCAGGGTTTAGGGCAGTGCAGTGGTGTTCGGGCAGTGTAGGGGGTCGTGCTGGGGCTGGTGTTTCAGGGTTTAGGGCAGTGCAGTGGTGTTCGGGCAGTGTAGGGGGTCGTGCTGGGGCTGGTGTTTCTGTGTTTAGGGCAGTGCAGTGGTGTTCGGGCAGTGTAGGGGGTCATGCTGGGGCTGGTGTTTCAGGGTTTAGGGCAGTGCAGTGGTGTTCGGGCAGTGTATGGGGTCTTGCTGGGGCTGGTGTTTCAGAGTCTAGGGCAATGCAGTGGTGTTCGGGCAGTGTAGGTGGTCTTGCTGGGGCTGGTGTTTCAGGGTTTAGGGCAGTGCAGTGGTGTTCGGGCAGTGTAGGGGGTCGTGCTGGGGGTGATGTTTCAGGGTTTAGGGCAGTGCAGTGGTGTTCGGGCAGTGTAGGGGGTCGTGCTGGGGCTAGTGTTTCAGGGTTTAGGGCAGAGCAATGGTGCTCAGGCAGTGTAGGGGGTTGTGCTGGGGGTGATGTTTCAGGGTTTAGGGCAGTGCAGTGGTGTTAGGGCAGTGTAGGGGGTCGTGCTGGGGGTGGTGTTTCAGGGTTTAGGGCAGTGCAGTGGTGTTCCGGCAGTGTAGGGGGTCGTGCAGGGGGTGGTGTTTCAGGGTTTAGTGCAGTGGTGTTCGGGCAGTGTAGGGGGTCGTGCTGGGGTGGTGTTTCAGGGTTTAGGGCAGTGCAGTGGTGTTCGGGCAGTGTAGGGTGTTGTGCTGAGGGGTGGTGTTTCAGGGTTTAGGGCAGTGCAGTAGTGTTTGGGCAGTGTAGGGGGTCGTGCAGGGGGTGGTGTTTCAGGGTTTAGGGCAGTGCAGTGGTGTTCGGCCAGTGTAGGTAGTCTTGCTGGGGGTGGTGTTTCAGGGTTTAGGGCAGTGCAGTAGTTTTCGGGCAGTGTAGGTGGTCGTGCTGGGGCTGGTGTTTCAGGGTTTAGGGCAGTGCAGTGGTGTTCGGGCAGTGTACGGGGTTGTGCTGGGGCTGGTATTTCAGGGTTTAGGGCAGTGCAGTGGTGTTCGGGCAGTGTAGGGGGTCGTGCTGAGGGTGGTGTTTCAGGGTTTAGGGCAGTGCAGTGGTGTTCGGGCAGTGTAGGGGGTCGTGCTGGGGCTGGTGTTTCAGGGTTTAGGGCAGTGCAGTGGTGTTCGGGCAGTGTAGGGGGTCGTGCTGGGGCTGGTGTTTCAGGGTTTTGGGCAGAGCAGTGGTGTTCGGGCAGTGTAGGGGGTCGTGCTGGGGGTGGTGTTTCAGGGTTTAGGGCAGTGCAGTGGTGTTCGGGCAGTGTAGGGGGTCTTGCTGGGGGTGGTGTTTCAGGGTTTAGGGCAGTGCAGTGGTGTTCGGGCAGTGTAGGGGGACTTGCTGGGGGTGGTGTTTCAGGGTTTAGGGCAGTGGTGTTCGGGCAGTGTAGGGGGTCTTGCTGGGGGTGATGTTTCAGGGTTTAGGGCAGTGCAGTGGTGTTCGGGCAGTGTAGGGGGTCTTGCTGGGGGTAGTGTTTCAGGGTTTAGGGCAGTGCAGTGGTGTTCGTGCAGTGTAGGGGGTCGTGCTGGGGGTGGTGTTTCAGGGTTTAGGGCAGTGCAGTAGTGTTCGGGCAGTGTAGGGGGTCATGCAGGGGGTGGTGTTTCAGGGTTTAGGGCAGTGCAGTGGTGTTCTGGCAGTGTAGGGGGTCATGCTGGGGGTGGGGTTTCAGGGTTTAGGGCAGTACAGTGGTGTTCGGGCAGTGTAGGGGGTCGTGCAGGGGGTGGTGTTTCAGGGTTTAGGGCAGTGCAGTGGTGTTCGGGCAGTGTAGGGGGTCGTGCTGGGGCTGGTGTTTCAGGGTTTAGGGCAGTGCAGTGGTGTTCGGGCAGTGTAGGGGGTCTTGCTGGGGTGGTGTTTCAGGGTTTAGGGCAGTGGTGTTCGGGCAGTGTAGGGGTCTTGCTCGGGGTGATGTTTCAGGGTTTAGGGCAGTGCAGTGGTGTTCGGGCAGTGTAGGGGGTCTTGCTGGGGGTAGTGTTTCAGGGTTTAGGGCAGTGCAGTGGTGTTCGTGCAGTATAGGGGGTCATGCTGGGGATGGTGTTTCTGGGTTTAGGGCAGTGCAGTAGTGTTCGAGCAGTGTAGGGGGTTGTGCAGGGGGTGGTGTTTCAGGGTTTAGTGCAGTGGTGTTCGGGCAGTGTAGGGGGTCGCGCTGGGGGTGGTGTTTCAGGGTTTAGGGCAGTGCAGTGGTGTTCGGGCAGTGTGGGGGGTCATGCACGGGGTGGTGTTTCAGGGTTTAGGGCAGTGCAGTGGTGTTCGGGCAGTGTAGGGTGTTGTGCTGGGGCTGGTGTTTCAGGGTTCAGGGCAGTGCAGTGGTGTTCAGGCAGTGTAGGGGGTCGTGCTGAGGCTAGTGTTTCACGGTTTAGGGCAGTGCAGTGGTGTTCGGGCAGTGTAGGGGGTCGTGCTGGGGCTGGTGTTTCAGGGTTTAGGGCAGTGCAGTGGTGTTCGGGCAGTGTAGGGGGTCGTGCTGGGGCTGGTGTTTCAGGGTTTAGGGCAGTGCAGTGGTGTTCGGGCAGTGTAGGGGGTCTTGCTGGGGGTGGTGTTTCAGGGTTTAGGGCAGTGCAGTGGTGTTCGGGCAGTGTAGGGGGTGGTGCAGGGGTGGTGTTTCAGGGTTTAGGGCAGTGCAGTGGTGTTCGGGCAGTGTAGGGGGTGGTGCAGGGGGTGGTGTTTCAGGGTTTAGGGCAGTGCAGTGGTGTTCGGGCAGTGTAGGGGGTCGTGCAGGGGGTGGTGTTTCAGGGTTTAGGGCAGTGCAGTGGTGTTCGGGCAGTGTAGGGGGCGGTGCAGGGGGTGGTGTTTCAGGGTTTAGGGCAGTACAGTGGTGTTCGGGCATTGTAGGGGGTGGTGCTGGGGCTGGTGTTTCAGGGTTTAGGGCAGTGCAGTGGTGTTCGGGCAGTGTAGGGGGTCGTGCTGGGGCTGGTGTTTCAATGTTTAGGGCAGTGCAGTGGTGTTCGGGCAGTGTAGGGGGTCGTGCTGGGGCTGGTGTTTCTGTGTTTAGGGCAGTGCAGTGGTGTTCGGGCAGTGTAGGGGGTCATGCTGCGGCTGGTGTTTCAGGGTTTAGGGCAGTGCAGTGGTGTTCGGGCAGTGTATGGGGTCTTGCTGGGGCTGGTGTTTCAGAGTCTAGGGCAATGCAGTGGTGTTCGGGCAGTGTAGGTGGTCTTGCTGGGGCTGGTGTTTCAGGGTTTAGGGCAGTGCAGTGGTGTTCGGGCAGTGTAGGGGGTCGTGCTGGGGGTGATGTTTCAGGGTTTAGGGCAGTGCAGTGGTGTTCGGGCAGTGTAGGGGGTCGTGCTGGGGCTAGTGTTTCAGGGTTTAGGGCAGAGCAATGGTGCTCAGGCAGTGTAGGGGGTTGTGCTGGGGGTGATGTTTCAGGGTTTAGGGCAGTGCAGTGGTGTTAGGGCAGTGTAGGGGGTCGTGCTGGGGTGGTGTTTCAGGGTTTAGGGCAGTGCAGTGGTGTTCCGGCAGTGTAGGGGGTCGTGCAGGGGGTGGTGTTTCAGGGTTTAGTGCAGTGGTGTTCGGGCAGTGTAGGGGGTCGTGCTGGGGTGGTGTTTCAGGGTTTAGGGCAGTGCAGTGGTGTTCGGGCAGTGTAGGGTGTCGTGCTGAGGGGTGGTGTTTCAGGGTTTAGGGCAGTGCAGTAGTGTTTGGGCAGTGTAGGGGGTCGTGCAGGGGGTGGTGTTTCAGGGTTTAGGGCAGTGCAGTGGTGTTTGGCCAGTGTAGGTAGTCTTGCTGGGGGTGGTGTTTCAGGGTTTAGGGCAGTGCAGTAGTTTTCGGGCAGTGTAGGTGGTCGTGCTGGGGCTGGTGTTTCAGGGTTTAGGGCAGTGCAGTGGTGTTCGGGCAGTGTACGGGGATGTGCTGGGGCTGGTGTTTCAGGGTTTAGGGCAGTGCAGTGGTGTGCGGGCAGTGTACGGGGTCGTGCTGGGGCTGGTGTTTCTGGGTTTAGGGCAGTGCAGTGGTGTTCGGGCAGTGTAGGGGGTCGTGCTGAGGGTGGTGTTTCAGGGTTTAGGGCAGTGCAGTGGTGTTCGGGCAGTGTAGGGGGTCGTGCTGGGGCTGGTGTTTCAGGGTTTAGGGCAGTGCAGTGGTGTTCGGGCAGTGTAGGGGGTCGTGCTGGGGCTGGTGTTTCAGGGTTTTGGGCAGAGCAGTGGTGTTCGGGCAGTGTAGGGGGTCGTGCTGGGGGTGGTGTTTCAGGGTTTAGGGCAGTGCAGTGGTGTTCGGGCAGTGTAGGGGGTCTTGCTGGGGGTGGTGTTTCAGGGTTTAGGGCAGTGCAGTGGTGTTCGGGCAGTGTAGGGGGTCTTGCTGGGGGTGGTGTTTCAGGGTTTAGGGCAGTGGTGTTCGGGCAGTGTAGGGGGTCTTGCTGGGGGTGATGTTTCAGGGTTTAGGGCAGTGCAGTGGTGTTCAGGCAGTGTAGGGGGTCTTGCTGGGGGTAGTGTTTCAGGGTTTAGGGCAGTGCAGTGGTGTTCGTGCAGTGTAGGGGGTCGTGCTGGGGGTGGTGTTTCAGGGTTTAGGGCAGTGCAGTAGTGTTCGGGCAGTGTAGGGGTCATGCAGGGGGTGGAGTTTCAGGGTTTAGGGCAGTGCAGTGGTGTTCGGGCAGTGTAGGGGGTCTTGCTGGGGGTGGTGTTTCAGGGTTTAGGGCAGTGGTGTTCGGGCAGTGTAGGGGGTCTTGCTCGGGGTGATGTTTCAGGGTTTAGGGCAGTGCAGTGGTGTTCGGGCAGTGTAGGGGGTCTTGCTGGGGGTAGTGTTTCAGGGTTTAGGGCAGTGCAGTGGTGTTCGGTGCAGTATAGGGGGTCGTGCTGGGGATGGTGTTTCTGGGTTTAGGGCAGTGCAGTAGTGTTCGAGGCAGTGTAGGGGGTTGTGCAGGGGTGGTGTTTCAGGGTTTAGTGCAGTGGTGTTCGGGCAGTGTAGGGGGTCGCGCTGGGGGTGGTGTTTCAGGGTTTAGGGCAGTGCAGTGGTGTTCGGGCAGTGTGGGGGGTCATGCACGGGGTGGTGTTTCAGGGTTTAGGGCAGTGCAGTGGTGTTCGGGCAGTGTAGGGTGTTGTGCTGGGGCTGGTGTTTCAGGGTTTAGGGCAGTGCAGTGGTGTTCAGGCAGTGTAGGGGGTCGTGCTGAGGCTGGTGTTTCACGGTTTAGGGCAGTGCAGTGGTGTTCGGGCAGTGTAGGGGGTCGTGCTGGGGCTGGTGTTTCAGGGTTTAGGGCAGTGCAGTGGTGTTCGGGCAGTGTAGGGGGTCGTGCTGGGGCTGGTGTTTCAGGGTTTAGGGCAGTGCAGTGGTGTTCGGGCAGTGTAGGGGGTCTTGCTGGGGGTGGTGTTTCAGGGTTTAGGGCAGTGGTGTTCGGGCAGTGTAGGGGGTCTTGCTCGGGGTGATGTTTCAGGGTTTAGGGCAGTGCAGTGGTGTTCGGGCAGTGTAGGGGGTCTTGCTGGGGGTAGTGTTTCAGGGTTTAGGGCAGTGCAGTGGTGTTCGTGCAGTATAGGGGGTCGTGCTGGGGATGGTGTTTCTGGGTTTAGGGCAGTGCAGTAGTGTTCGAGCAGTGTAGGGGGTTGTGCAGGGGGTGGTGTTTCAGGGTTTAGTGCAGTGGTGTTCGGGCAGTGTAGGGGGTTGCGCTGGGGGTGGTGTTTCAGGGTTTAGGGCAGTGCAGTGGTGTTCGGGCAGTGTGGGGGGTCATGCACGGGGTGGTGTTTCAGGGTTTAGGGCAGTGCAGTGGTGTTCGAGCAGTGTAGGGTGTTGTGCTGGGGCTGGTGTTTCAGGGTTCAGGGCAGTGCAGTGGTGTTCAGGCAGTGTAGGGGGTCGTGCTGAGGCTGGTGTTTCACGGTTTAGGGCAGTGCAGTGGTGTTCGGGCAGTGTAGGGGGTCATGCTGGGGCTGGTGTTTCAGGGTTTAGGGCAGTGCAGTGGTGTTCGGGCAGTGTAGGCGGTCGTGCTGGGGCTGGTGTTTCAGGGTTTAGGGCAGTGCAGTGGTGTTCGGGCAGTGTAGGGGGTCATGCTGGGGCTGGTGTTTCAGGGTTTAGGGCAGTGCAGTGGTGCTCGGGCAGTGTAGGGGGTCGTGCTGGGGGTGATGGTTCAGGGTTTAGGGTAGTGCAGTGGTGTTCGGGCAGTGTAGGGGGTCGTGCAGGGACTGGTGTTTCAAGGTTTAGGGCAGTGCAGTGGTGTTCGGGCAGTGTAGGGGGTCGTGCTGGGGCTGGTGTTTCAGGGTTTTGGGCAGAGCAGTGGTGTTCGGGCAGTGTAGGGGGTCATGCTGGGGGTAGTGTTTCAGGGTTTAGGGCAGTGCAGTGGTGTTCGGGCAGTGTAGGGGGTCGTGCTGGGGGTGGTGTTTCAGGGTTTAGGTCAGTGGTGTTCGGGCAGTGTAGGGGGTCTTGCTGGGGGTGATGTTTCAGGGTTTAGGGCAGTGCAGTGGTGTTCGGGCAGTGTAGGGGGTCTTGCTGGGGATAGTGTTTCAGGGTTTAGGGCAGTGCAGTGGTGTTCGGGCAGTGTAGGGGGTCATGCTGGGGGTGGTGTTTCAGGGTTTAGGGCAGTGCAGTGGTGTTCGGGCAGTGTAGGGGGTCGTGAAGGGGGTGGTGTTTCAGGGTTTAGGGCAGTGCAGTGGTGTTTGGGTAGTGTAGGGGGTCGTGCTAGGGGTGGTGTTTCAGGGTTTAGGGCAGTGCAGTGGTGTTCGGGCAGTGTAGGGGGTCATGCAGGGGCTGGTGTTTCTGGGTTTAGGGCAGTGCAGTGGTGTTCGGGCAGTGTAGGGGGTCGTGCTGGGGGTAGTGTTTTAGGGTTTAGGGTAGTACAGTGGTGCCTGTGTAGTGTAGGGGGTCGTGCTGGGGGTAGTGTTTTAGGGTTTAGGGTAGTGCAGTGGTGTTTGTGTAGTGTAGGGGGTCATGTTTTAGGGTAGTGCAGTAGTGTTTGGGTAGTGTAGGGGGTCGTGCTGGGGGTAGTGTTTTAGGATTTAGGTTAGTGCAGTGGTGTTTGGGTAGTGTAGGGGTCGTGCTTGGGGTAGTGTTTTAGGGTTTAGGGTAGTGCAGTGGTGTTTGTGTAGTGTAGGGGGTCATGCTGGGGGTAGTGTTTAGGGTAGTGCAGTGGTGCTTGTGTAGTCTAGGAGGTCGTGCTGGGGGTAGTGTTTTAGGGTTTAGGGTAGTGCAGTGGTGTTTGTGTAATGTAGGGGTCAAGTTTTAGGGTAGTGCAAAGGTGTTTGGGTAGTGTAGGGGGTCGTGCTGGTGGTAGTGTTTTAGGATTTAGGTTAGTGCAGTGGTGTTTGGGTAGTGTAGGGGGTCGTGCTGGGGTTAGTGTTTTAGGGTTTAGGATAGTGCAGTGGTGCTTGTGTAGTGTAGGGGGTCGTGCTGGGGGTAGTGTTTTAGGGTTTAAGGTAGTGCAGTGGTGTTTTTGTAGTGTAGGGGGGTCATGTTTTAAGATGCAATGCTCCAATACCTGACCAGTCTGCACTACATAAAACTGCAAAAAAACTAAAAATAAAAAGTGTTTTGCACACTTTTGTCATTGGGCTATATGTGGGCTACATCTGGGTAATATTTGTGCTACATTTGGGCTCTTTTTTCACTGGTGGCCATCTTGGAAGACTTCTTTGTTATGAAGTGTCCTAATTTCTTCATTTACTGCAGTCTCCTCAGTAGGAAATGCTTTCAGTTTTTTACTTTGATTCCATCAAGAAGGCATTGAGATGTCTCACATCTGCCATAAACTCAGAATGTTAGCACTCTAGTTGCTCATTAGATCACTGGAGTAAAGCTACTGCTCACCAGGGAGTTAACTGGTAGTCTGCTGCTGGTATTGAAAGTGATTGTTTCAGTCTGCATGTCAGAATTTTCTAATGAAATAGAAGAGGATTTGAGATCTCACTTAAAACATGCCCTAATTTTTCTTTCTGCAGCACTAACCATAATTTCTATTTAAAAAAGAACCCCTCATTTTGTTCCTTTTTAAATTAAATGTTTTAAGTGTTACTGGTTTATTCCAATCAAGATGGCTTCAGGTGTGCCATACTTTTGTCATAAGTAAGGCTGTTAGCGCTCTAGTTGTTCTTTAGAACACTCTGGGAAGCTGCAGTAGAACACAAAGGCATCAACTGGCAGGCTGCTCCTGTTGAAATATAACAGGAAGATATTTGAGATCACACTTGAAATATGTCCTAATTTTTCTTTCTACAGCACTAACCATAATTTCTATGACAAAATGAACCCCATCATTTTGTTCCTTTTTAAATTAAATGTTTTAAGTGTTACCAGTTTATTCCAATCAAGATGGCTTCAGGTGTGCCATACTTTTGTCATAAGTAAGGCTGTTAGCGATCTAGTTGTTCTTTAGAACACTCTGGGAAGCTGCAGTAGAACACAAAGGCATCAACTGGCAGGCTGCTCCTGTTGAAATATAACAGGAAGATATTTGAGATCACACTTGAAACGTCCTAATTTTTCTTTCTACAGCACTAACCATAATTTCTATGACAAAATGAACCCCATCATTTTGTTCCTTTTTAAATTAAATTGTTTAAGTGTTACCAGTTTATTCCAATCAAGATGGCTTCAGGTGTGCCATACTTTTGTCATAAGTAAGGCTGTTAGCACTCTAGTTGTTCTTTAGAACACTCTGGGAAGCTGCAGTAGAACACAAAGGAATCAACTGACAGTCTCTGCCCTTGTTGGATGTACATGTTTTACTGAGAATGTCAGACTTCATTCTCACATGAGTGAGAAAGATAATGTGAATTTACAGAAAATATGCTCTCATTTTAGCTTCTGGAGCACCTTCCAAACCTCCATGGGACAAGCATGAGAAAATAGTGTTCTCTCAAACATGATTCATGATATCCCAGCAGAAGGTTTTTCACATGGTAAAATCACCTTAGAATACACCACAATTCCTAAAATGAGTATGGTACCATCAACAAATAAATTCTAATGTAACTAAAGCCTGTTATCACCCTTTATAGTTCTCCTTTTGGTGACCCTCAAAATCTTCTATTCACTACAATGCATTTCAATGAGGTATTATCATTTATATTGGTCCCAAGATGGCTGCCAGCAATTCCAGGATGAAGTGCTGACAGCCAATCAGATCTCACGATGACATGTGTGGTTAGGCTCCGCCCAGATATATATGTGACTTTACTTTTGATTTTCTCAGAAACTACTGAACGGATTTACACCATTTAAGCAAAAGGCACGACACTGAACCAAGGGCTACCTCTTTGCCAAATTTGGTGTAATTCCGTTCAGCAGTTCGGGCTGTAGCTGCGACTAAAGGTTCCTATGGAAAAATGAATGGGGAAAACGCGTTTTGGGACCCCCTTTTTCTCGGCCCCCGCTTGACGTATCACCCCGAGACTTTCAGGATAGGAGCGGACCGGAGCGCCCCAACAAGTTGGAAACTTTTGCGAAGATTCGTCAACCGGCGCCAACGTTATTTCAAATAGAATGTCGCGGATTTCCTATGGATAATAGGTTTTAACTATAACTATCTACTGGCGACCGCCAGTAGATAATATATATATATATATATATATAGTACCAACTTCCGTTACAGGCTACTTAACGAACTGGCACTCTGGGTGATGTTTCAAACAATTTTATTTATTATTTGGCAGACACAGCATATCACCTTGCGGCATCAGACGCATTTCGGCTTTCACAGCCTCTCAGCCTTTTTCACAAAGCCTGAGCAGTCAAAGCTCGCTTTTAACGACTCACCTCGTGTTTCAGTTTACAAGGTGTTTTACCTTGTAAACTGAAACTCAAAAACCTTTTTTAAAACGCAACACAAAAGTGCAAAGAGAAAGGCATTTATGAACGAACACAGCAATCTCTTATCCTCAGATGTAGCTTTAATAAGAGAACTGATGGAACTAGAACAAGGAGAGGAGGGTGTAGTGATGGATCTTACAGAAATGGAGTTGTTAAGGGAACATCAAGTGCTAGGGGACAAAGGGACAGATACCTTCTTTAGGCCCAAGTCCCAATTGACATCTAACATGCCACATGACAGCATTGATACAGTCACTGAAAATATGATCCAGGAATTTAAGAAACTACAAAAACAAGCACTGAAAAGTCGCAAAAGAGACACACCATAGAAATTGAAATTCAGAAAAGTTATGGAGAAATGATCCAAAAATGGTGAACGGAAGCTGGTACAATTTAATACGCCCAGGCACAGGTGATTTACTGGTACCCTGGTGTTCTGGTCACACGGCAGCCGTACACAACTACCTGGAGATTCCAATATTGGTGAGCCCCACCACGAGGAACAACGCAAGTACTGCCTGACAGGTAAACGCATTGCAAGGGATCCGGAGGGTTCTCAGGTGGCAGCCTTTACCTCTCAGTGACAGGGCATAGCGTTGGCACAGCGGGATCCGGCAGGGGAAAGCCTGCTCAGGTAGTGGGCTTCCCCATACGGAGTGGTGCTTTACTGCAGTGCTTCGCTACAGCACTCATATAATTACTGGCAGTAAAATGGCAGAAGATGGAATTGAGGCAAGACTCAAGGAAGCAGAGGGACACTTCAGTGAAGAACCCAAGAACACGAAGGATGCTCTTGCATTATTATTAGGAGAAAGTTTGAACCCAAATGAACTCCAGAATTTAATGCACAATTTGGAGAGACTGACAAAAAATGAAATATCTAAGTGGTGGGTGGTTCAGTCACTAAGAAGATATTTGGAAGTGGGGAAGAGTCCCTAGAGGCCTGAGGATTATGATCACACCGAGTTATGAAAACACACACCCTGAGTTAATAAAAGAGTGGGCTGAACTGAATGCGGAAAGCTTGAAGAGGATGATAATCTAACTGATTAAATATGCCCCCATTGATAGAGATACAACTGTGGTGCAAATACAACAGATCAATGAGCAGCTACAAGCACATGCTGACAAGGAGGCGGTGAACAAATTCACAATAGAGATGAAGGCACGTATGACAAAATATGAAGAAACAACAACAAAAGCGCACAAATTCCAGAGGGATAGGAGCTATTATGAAAATGGACGAATCTATACTTTCTCTAGAAAGTTTGATACCATCAGAAGAGACCGCCTAGAAGAAGTGAATAAAGTGAGATAAGATATCTCAGTAAGTGACTTAAGCTCTGACACCGGCTCTGAATCTGACCATGAGGGACGCACCATTGCAGGAGGACCAATCACTACAGTCCAAGATGAGTTTCGTTTTTTAAGGTTGGGCCGCCTCACAAACCATCAGCCAAAGCAGCAAGGAAGAGGAGGAGGTGGCAAAGGCGAGGGGGAAAGGGAAGATAGGAGAAAACCCTGCTGGAGTGACAACACAGAGCCATACCAAGAAGTGATAAAAGCAAATAGGTGATAAATCTTACAAAAGAAACCATATCACAGGAAGACAAGGACATATTATCATTAGGACTCTCTTACTGCCCACGCACCCCTTTTAACTATGGACAAAGTAGAATAGACTTATACATGTTCACACGTAAACTGAAACTTGTAACGAATCACCTCGTAAACACCTCGTAAACTGAAACTCAACAAATGTTTTTTAAAACGCAACACAAATGTGCATAGCAAAAGGCATATATGAACAAACACAGCAATCTCTTATCCTTAGATGTAGATTTAATAAGAGATCTGATGGATCTAGAACAAGGAGAGGAGGGTGTAGTGATGGATCTTACAGACATGGAGTTGTTAAGGGAACAGCAAGTGCTGGGGGACGAAGGGGTGGACACCCCCTTTAGGCCCAAGTCCCAATTTACACAGAACATGTCACATGACAGCATTGATACTTTAACTGAAAATATGATCCAGGAATTTAAGAAACTGAGAAAACAGACACTGAGAAGTTGCAAAAAAGACACACCATGGAAATTGAAATTCAGAAACGTTATTGAGAAATGATCCAAAAATGGTGAACGGAAGCTGGTACAATTTAATATGCCCAGGCACTGGTGTTTTACTGGTACCCTGGCATCTGGTCACATGCCAGCCGTACGCAACAACCTGGAGATTCTGATGTTGGTGTGCCCCTCACAAGGAACAACGCAAGTACCGCCTGACAGGTAAATGCATTACAAGGGATCCGGAGGGTTCTCAGGTGGCAGGCCTAACCTCTCAGTGACAGGGCATAGCGTAGGCACAGCGGGAGCCGGCAGGGTAAAGCCTGCTCAGGTAGTGGGCTTCCCCATATGGGGTGGTGCTTTACCGCAGAGCTTCACTACAGCACTCGTATACATACTGGCAGTAAAATGGCAGAAGATAAAATTGAGGCAAGACTCAAGGCAGCAGATGGACACTTCAGTGAAGAACCCAAGAACACGAAGGATGCTCTTGCACCAATATTAGGAGAAAGTTTGAACCCAAATGCACTCGGGGATTTATTGCACAAATATGAGACTGACAAAAAATGAAATATCTAAGTGGTGGGAGGTTCAGTCACTAAGAAGATATTTGGAAGTGGGGAGGAGTCCCTAGAGGCCTGAGGATTATGATCACATCGACTTATGAAAACCCCCACCCTGGGTTAGTAAAAGAGTGGGCTGAACTGAATGCAGAAAGCTCGAAGAGGATGATAATCTAACTGATTAAATATGCCCCCATTGATAGAGATACAACTGTGGTGCAAATACAACAGATCAATGAGCAGCTACAAGCACATGCTGACAAGGAGGCGGTGAACAAATTCACAATAGAGATGAAGGCACGTATGACAAAATATGAAGAAACAACAACAAAAGCGCACAAATTCCAGAGGAATAGGAGCTATTATGAAAATGGACGAATCTATACTTTCTCTAGAAAGTTTGATACCATCAGAAGAGACCGCCTAGAAGAAGTGAATAAAGTGAGATAAGATATCTCAGTAAGTGACTTAAGCTCTGACACCGGCTCTGAATCTGACCATGAGGGACGCACCATTGCAGGAGGACCAATCACTACAGTCCAAGATGAGTTTCGTTTTTTAAGGTTGGGCCGCCTCACAAACCATCAGCCAAAGCAGCAAGGAAGAGGAGGAGGTGGCAAAGGCGAGGGGGCAAGGGAAGATAGGAGAAAACCCTGCTGGAGTGACAACACGGAGCCATACCAAGAAGTGATAAAAGCAAATAGGTGATAAATCTTACAAAAGAAACCATATCACAGGAAGACAAGGACATATTATCATTAGGACTCTCTTACTGCCCACGCACCCCTTTTAACTATGGACAAAGTAGAATAGACTTATCCATGTTCACACGTAAACTGAAACTTGTAACGAATCACCACCTTGAAACTGGAACTCAACAAGTTTTTTTAAAACACAACACAAATGTGCAGAGCAAAAGGCAAGTATGAACAAAAACAGCAATCTCTTATCCTTTGTAGATGTAGATCTGATGGATCTAGAACAAGGAGAGGATAGTGTAGTGATGGATCTTACCGACATGGAGTTGTTAAGGGAACAGCAAGTGCTGGGGGACGAAGTGGTGGATACCCACTTTAGGCCCAAGTCCCAATTTACACCCAACATGTCATATGACAGCATTGATACATTCACTCAAAATATGATCCAGGAATTTAAGAAACTGAGAAAACAGGCACTGAGAAGTTGCAAAAAAGATACACCATGGAAATTGAAATTCAGAAAAGTTATGGAGAAATGGTCCAAAAATGGTGAATGCATCACACGGAATTCAGACAATGGGGGCAATGTAGTTCTTTGACCCAAGGACATGTATTTGAAAGAGGCAAACACTCAGATGGATGATGAAATGTGTTACCGTAACATTTTGAGGAGTGATTATGAAAGTCTGAAAGATAGCTTTTATGCAGATCTGAAGGGGTGGAAAGGTGCTGAATTGTTAAGCATAGAAGAGTACAATTTCCTTAAGGTGTTGCACCACAGACTACCAATACCGTATTTAATACCGAAAATTCACAAGAATAGAGACTGCCCACCTGGCAGGCCAATTATATCTGCCATTGGTTGCTTGTTCGAAAAATGTGTCCAAGTATGTAGACTATTTATTGCAACCTCTAGTATCAGGGGTGTGGAATTCCTATAGCACGACACCCAGGACACATTGTTTGGGGTTAAGGACAACTAGTTTTCATATTTATTTTGTCCTTGGGACAAGTAGGCCCAACCCCCTGCAGCACAAACCCGTCGGCTGCCAGATTAGAGTACCACATTATTGATCAGGGAAGGGCATTGTATGCAGTGAAGGTAATATTCGTGTCCACATGGTAATGCTGTTCAAACCTGTATTTATGGTTCATTAATACAGAGCATTTATTATTAGGGTGAGCGCTGTAAGGAGATGTTTTAAGTTCAGACTGCACTACTGACAGTGGTTCCAGTATAAAAATGTGTACACACTCTTGCAAAGTTTGACAATATGAGGCTGAGGCTATGTATAATGCTTCCAGGATGCTTTCTGATTAGTAGCAAATATATGTAAAAGCTTGAAAGCAAGATTGAGGATTATTTGCTTTCAAAATAAAATTTTCACAAAAGAATGCAACTGGGGAAAAAACTTTTTCTAAACTACTGTGAAGTTTTAGGTATCATTTCTTTGAAGCATAATTTAGTAAAATGTGGTGATGTATGCTAGTATTTCTAAATAATATTCATAATGGAAAATCAGTGTAACCTGTTTCAACAAAATTATTGCAAACATTAAAATAAACAAGCATCTGCAAAGCCAATAGGTGTGACATTGGTGGTAAGCCTTTTGGTTTTGTCAATCCTGGCTTGTTTTAACATTGTTTTTGTAAAACTTTATTGTTGTGGGAGCTGCCAAGCCCTCATAATTCTAACAAACATTGGCAAAAGCAAAAATATTTTTGGTCTCAAAAACCACACATTGCCACAGTAGTTTCTGGCCCTGAACAAAACTACTTTGCTGACTATATTCTCCTTGTGAAAGAGCAGAATGCTGTCACTCACAGAGAAGTCAGCTGGTAGTTAGAGAGAGATATAGTTTTAATAAAAACAAAAGGTCTTGGTTAACACCAGGTCTAACTAAGGGCCCAATTGTGCTTGCATTTGAGAAGATTTACAGACTTCGTGAATTCACAAGAACTTACAGAAGTAGGTCAGGAAATCGTATTGACCAAAAATATTTGTGTACTGCATTTTAGCACGAGCAAATATGCATGTGTAGATTTGCTCATGTGAAAATCTGTTGAGCTGTAACGTCTCCATCAACCCGGTTTTTCCCTAACCCTGGAAGAAGTTTTTACTTCTGCCATTGTCAGGAGTACATTTCCAACCTTTCTCGGTATGGAAAAATATTAGAGATGAGCTGATGAAAACCGATAAAACATGCAAGTTAGTAGGTTTGCGAGGGCTATGGCAGATCCCGCCTGCACGTAGCCCAGGTGATCATCGCCCCGCCCCGTACCTGGAAACGCGAGAGAGTTGATGGCGGCGTGAGGCACGGCGTCTTGCTGGTTTTCGCCCTTGCTCCTTTGCTGCTGATACATTGTATCCTCTGGGTGTTTGGAGCTTCTGGGGCCGCTGGAGAGCCGGAGCCGCAGACGGAGCTGGAGCCGTTCTGTTTTAAGCTCCTTTCGAGACCCGCCTGTCTGCTTTACTTTACTTTTTCTGGACTTTCCCGGGGGTTATGGTGCTCGAGACGCCCTTGACCCTGTTCCTATTCCCTGCTCTTGCCAGCTGCTGGCTCCCGCTGGCTCCCGCGGTTTCATGAATCCCGCTGGTTGGCGACATCGATGTGCTGAATCCTGAATGCGGAGGGAGCAGGGATATATTGCAGCATTCTGGTAGGCTGATTGAGCAAACTACGAGGGCCAGAGGAGAAGACGTCGATCCCTACCAGGTTTTGTTTTTCCTATTCCTCAGAGCCGTGGCTTTTTCAGAACAGAACGTTAAAACCTGAGCGAAGAGAAGGTGACGAAGAGAAAAGTAGAAAGGGGATTGAGGCTGGCTTGAGTGGATGGAGGCTGGTTATATCGGTAGTGCTGGGAGAGGAGGAGGAAAGGGGAAGGTGCATTGGGTGTGGTCTCCATCAGTTAAAGTACATATACTGTGATCAACTCCAAGTATAATGGGGAGACATACTAAAAACCCCACTACTCCGCCTCAGTCAGACTCTAATTTACCCTTAAAATCGAAAACTCGCAATATACAAATGAAAACGATCCAGGGTACCTCAAAAGCTGAGCGGGAGCGAGTTCAGAAAAATCGTAGAGGGTCTACCCCCATAGTCAATTCAAGCTCAGAAGAGGAAGTCCTAGATCAAGGCGGAGGTGGTCAAGAGGGTTTCCAAGAAAAATCAGACAGTGCCTGCCAGGGACTGACGGATTCAACTACACTGGATATAGAAGGCATCAGTACCGATACAGCCCTGGAGACAGAGAAACAGGATAAGAATCCTCCGATGGAAAACCAAGAGGGTATGCGAATAAACTCCACCAGCATACTGGCAGGCAAGAATAAGGAGTACGGGATTTTCCAGAAAACCAAGTCTTCTCAACCTTTAATTCAGCCTCTACTTTTTCCCCCGCAACAGGTTTCTAAGTTGGACATTCTAAGTGCGAGGGTTCCACAAATTGACCAACTCCAGCCTTTTTCCGAAATTCTTACTCATGCACCTCCCCTGCTCTTTCGTCCAATGGGGGACTCCTCTTCTTCTGTATTATCATCAGAGGTAACCGAAGATACCACGGAAGTATCTTTGGAAACAGTAAAGGGATTTGCAACAGGATCTACATCAGGATCAGCAACAGGATCTGGGCCTACTTTCCAGTGCCATATCAAAACTATGCTCAACCTCATTCTTGAGGAGATTAGGGATATGAAGGCCACACAAGCAACTGAAATTGCGGCACTACATGCACGATTATCAAAAATCGAAGAGGTTGTGGGGGCTATGCCATCTCGTCTGCAAGAAGCAGAATCCAGAATCTCACAGCTAGAGGACCAGATGACTTCAATCCAGCAGCAAGCCTCAGCTGATAAAAAACAAAAGAACTTTCTGGAACTCAAGCTTGAAGAGCTGGAAAACCATTCTCGTCGGACCAATCTCCGCCTGGTTGGTGTTCCAGAGGGATGTGAAGGAACCCAGCCAGTACAATGGGTCGAATCCTTTATAAAGGAGTCTGTTCTCCCTGAATTTTCTGGGGACCTTACGATCACTCGTGCCCATAGAGTTCCAGCCCAGCCTTTTCCTAACTCTAAACTGCCTAGAACAATTTTAGTTAACTTTTCGGATTATCGTTTAAAAGAGGAAATTCTGACCAGGGCAATTCAGAAGAAGCAATTTTCATCACGAGAGGTCCCCCATTGTCGTATATTCTCGGACATGTGTGCTGCGGCAGCGCGCCGACGAAAGGAGTTTGTTAAACTACTTTATCTATTTAAAGCACAGGGGGCTCAGGCGGCCATTGCCCAACAGTCGAAACTTAGAGTATTGGTTCACGGCAAGTTTCACATGTTTTCAAACTTAGATGAAGCACAGGAGCTTTTGAAGCAAATCACGAAGGACAAGGACAAGTAAAACAGATAGATTGCTTCTTTGTATGCTATAGTTGTCTATTTTTGCTTCTTTTTTTCTTTTTTTTTCCTTTTTTGTTTCCAGGGCACGGGGGCGGTATCACATTGGGGTGCAACACCATGGCACCTGTTATGAGGGGCCCCAAGGGTGGGCCGGTAGGGGGTAAGGCGGGCAATTCCCCTTCTGCCAGCAAGGGTCAGGGTCACGGGATTTTAGGGGGGGTTTGGGTTTGGGTTAGGGCACAGAGGAAGGGTGGTAGGGGTGGAAAAGCAAATGAGCAGAATTGTTTAAATTTTTTTATAGAAAGTGCAGAAAAAGGAAATAAGCAGAATTATTTCAAATATCATATTGGAAAGAGTGGTATGTTTACTGATGTCTTTGATCTAAATAGCAGTGCTAATGGTTAATAAGGTTTGCATTATATCGATCAATGCCAATGGTATTTCTAACAAACGAAAGTATGGTAGTTTGATAAGATGGTTGGCAGCATTTTCTCCCCAAATTCTGTTTTTACAGGAAACTCATCTTAAAACTAATCAACCTAATTTGTTTATTCCAAAGAACTTTACTAAGGCCTACTTTGCTTCTGCCCAGGCAGCAATAAGGGGGATTGCTATTTATTTTGGACGAGGGCTAAACTGGGATATTACTCAAATTTATAGAGATCCATATGGTAGATGGATCTGGATTGTGGTAAGAATTGATGGTAACTTGCTGAATTTGGTGAATTATTATGCACCAGTTGAAGATGATTTTACGGCGCTCAAAAATATTAATGATAAAGCTAGAGCAGCGCCCGGTCCAATTATCTTAGGGGGGGATTTTAATTTTGTACAGGATTTGCAATTAGATACATCGAATAAGGCAAAAAGACAGATGAAACCTAGGACTAAAAAGCTGATTGATGTTATGAAACAGGATTATCAGTTGGTGGATCCTTGGCGAAGGGCTCATAGTGCAACTAAACAGTTTACTTATTATTCTAGTCAATTCAGGTCAGCTTCTCGTATCGACTTCTTTTTAGTGTCACGCTCTTTGAGCTGCTCGAATACTGAGATTATGGCCAACTCCTTTTCAGACCATTCTTTAGTGAAATTCGAGGTTGATCTAGTAGTGGGGGTAAGAAAAAAATCCAGGTGGCAGATGGATAGACTTCTTTTAACCAACCAACAGTGGATAATTAACACGCAAGAATGGATCAAGGAATTTTTTACAATCAATAGGGGCACTGCAGGGTTTTTTTCAGTTTGGGGGGCTTTTAAAGCCTCAATACGAGGACAAATGATTGCTTTTATGGTAGAACAATCTAGAGAACGAAAAGCTCGAATTGGAGAACTCCAGAAAGCCGTTGAAGTGGCTTTGGCAAAAAAGAAGAGGGGTCAGGGTGTAGGGCAGGAACTAACTAGGGCCAAACAGGAACTGAGGGAGTTCTTTGTTATGGAAGAGATAAGTAGTTCAAAAGCATACCAGCAGAAAATCTATGAAGAGAGCCAGATGGTAGGGAAATTATTGGCATGGTCAACTAGAGTCAAACAAGAAGCAGCAGTTATTGACGAAGTGGTGAATCCTGGGACCCAGAACATAGTTTCTGGACAAGATAATATCTCTAAAAATTTTATGGATCATTACAAAAATCTTTATTCAACTGAATACAAGGTATCTAAACAAGCAATTCAGACTTACTTTGATGACTTGGTTCTCCCTCAGATCACTACAGGGCAGAGAGAGGCTTTAATGGCTGACATCTCGACGGAAGAAATTTCCAGAGCTCTGGCCTCAATGCCGGGAGGTAAAGCCTGCGGGAATGACGGTCTTCCGACCGAATTTTATAAAGCTTTCTCGGCTGAGCTATTTCCATTTCTGCTCGAGCTTTTCAATCAAAAATTAAAGTGGGAGGGGACATTCCGGCGGTTTTTAAAGAATCATCGATAGTCAGTTTTGTAAAAAAGGGAAAAAGTCCTAGGGAGGTTGGCTCCTATAGGCCAATTAGTCTTCTAAATGTCGATTACAAATTATTGATGAAAATTTGGGCCAATCGATTTTCATCTGTGGCCCAACATGTAATACATTTAGATCAATCGGGTTTTATAGCAGGCCGTTCAATGACATTAAATACCGGTTTGCTAGTTCAAGCAATTGATTATTTTAATATACACCAAACCCCCGCAATAATAATGATGGTCGATGCCGAGAAGGCATTTGACCTTGTGAATTGGGATGCACTTTTCTATGGGCTTGAAAGGTTTGGATTTCCAGGGCAAATTATTACTATGCTCCAGAATGTATATCTGGGAGCCCAGGCTCAGATCAGGATAAACTCATAATCAGTAGGCATAATTGATATTAAACGAGGGACTCGGCAGGGTGCCCCCTGTCGCCAGTTTTATTTACCTTTTTCATAGAGCCTCTAGCGGCGAGGATTAGGGATAATACAGGTATAGAGACTCCAATACAGGGTATGTCGAAAATAAAACTATTTGCCGATGACATCATTCTCTACCTCACACCAGAGAAACAAAATATCGATCAGATGTTAAGGGAGTTTGCTCAGTTTGAGGCAATTGGAGGATACAAAATTAATCCCAAAAAACTGAGGTCCTGGCACTGAATGTCTGCTGCAATTTTCTTCCAGATATATTGAAACAACAAGCATATTCCTCTGAGCCGATCCGCTATTTGGGAATTTATGTTTCAAATCAATACGCGGATCTATTTAGATTAAATTATGGAGCAACGCTTAGTAAAATTAAAGATCTATTGGCAAAGTGGGCATTTCTTCCCCTCTCGGTGATAGGGGCGGGTTGCCCTAATTAAGATGTCAGTGCTACCTTTATTAATTTTTCTTTTTTCCAATGTTCCAATAAAAGTTAATGCAGTGTATTTTAAAGAATTGGAAACACTATTTCGCCAGTTTATTTGGAATAAAAAAGCATCTAGGCTAAAACTATCAATTGTTCAATTGGATAAAAGCTGGGGGGGCTGGCACTCCCCATATCCGTACTTACTATGAAGCCGCACTTATGGACATTTTAGTTCGGTTGCTTGATAATAGGGGGTCTTTGGATAGTTTTTTTATTAAAAAGATGGTTGAAGAAGCTGGAACTCAGCTTCCGGTTTTCTTAAAAACAGCAAAACTGCCTAAAAAAGTAAGATACAAGACACTACAAGAATTTTCTAATAGACTTCAAAAAAATTTCTCTCAAAAAGCTAAGTCTTCAGGATTTGAATACTTGGATTTAATAGAGGCTAGAAGTTTGGGCCTTTTCATTCGTAATAGCCTTGTCAAACTTTGGGAATTAAAAGGTTTTAGAGAATTAGGTCATTTCATAATAGGAGGTAGATGTGCTACCTGGGAGGAGGTTCAGGCTAAATGCGGTATTCAGAGTAGGTTACTCTTTTTTAGTTTTCTTCAGGTTAGATCCTTGATAAACAAATATATATCTCTAGGTAATATAGGTACCTCATCGGTCCTTGCTACCGTCTTCAGAACTAAACTGCGAGGTATAGGGAACTGGTATAGAGTTTTTCAAAATCAAGGGGATCCCCCTGTTGTTACTAATTTTCTTGAAAAAATAAAAAATGAAGTGTCCTGCAATTTCTCAATCAGAGAATGGCAAGTCATCTCTCAGTACGGCAATAAGCTACTCAGGGCTGCAAATTTTAAAAGGATGGCATTCCTGTCTCAATGGATGGCCTACTATACCCCATATGCTTTGCACAAAATCTATCCCGAAGTTGAAAATAAGTGTTTTCGTTGCCACCAGGTTGGTGAGGGAGGCTAGCTACATATTGCCTGCACTTGTCCAAGGCTGAGTCAGTTTTGGGTGGAACTGTGTTCTGAGCTTAGCCGCACCCTTGGAAGCAATATACAACCGGAGCCGGAGGTGGCATTGTTTGGTCTATTAAAACTAAGCCCAAATCAGGTCTCTGCAAGAGGGGGAATGTTTTTATCAATCTCCTTCCTGGTGGCACGTTCACTGATTTTACAGAATTGGAAGAGTACAAAAATTCCGACCTTTATAGAGTGGTACAAGAAAATGAAACGTGTAAGAGGATATGAAGAGGTATATGCGAAGAGAGTAGGAGCTGTTAGGAAATTTGTTTTAGTTTGGGAATTTTTTGATCAAATGGAGAGGGCTCTTCAGGGATAGGTATTTTGGTACTTGCATTTGTATTTTATTTTCTAATGTGCTTGCCTTTTGGTAAGATTTGTTTAGCATAGTTGCTTTATATGTATTGAATTCCGCTTAATGGGGAAGGAGGTTTAGTCGTAATATATCTTTCATTGTATTACATCTTATCACACCAACAGTACTTGTACTTCTAGTTTATAAGCAATGTTTTCTTAAATGAGAAAGGAGGTTTAGGGGTTATATACCCTTTATTGTATTTTTAGTATGTCTTGTATTATTTTCTAATGTTAAAATGACCTTGAGATATTATATTTGATGGATTAATAGCACTTTAGTAGGCGCATTTTAGTTTATATGATTTTCCCCTTGAAATGTATTAACTGGTAATGTCTGTATTACACTACATTAACTGTATTAGTATATATATATTTATATTTATGATTGACTGCTTCATTCTATATTTTCATATTCTGCTCAATAAAAAGAAATTTAAAAAAAAAAAAGGTTAGTAGGTTTGCACAGACTTTAAGGCATTCCAACCACGGGGAACTATTGCTTACCGCTACCTCCAGCCCCAGTATGTAAATCTGCAGAAAGGTGGCAAAACAAGGGAATTGCTAGCATTTAAACCCTACTATGGTATGAGCTCTGGCATAATCAGAGAGGCTATAATCAGAGCTCTTATATAATGATATTGCTGCCATAATTTGTCGCCGCACAACATGGCACCAAAGGGACAAGTAGATTTATGAAGCAACACGTCCCATGGACAAGTAGATATTTTATTAAATTCCACACTCCTGAGTGTTCTATTTGCCATCATATATCAAGCACATCACAGATTTTCTGAAGCAAGAGTTCGGATGTAACGTCTTTGTACACAAGTATAGGGCATACAGATGGGTTAAGAGCAGCAAAGCATTTTCTGAGATCCAGGCCAATACATTTTCATGGACATAATGAGATGTTGATAGCCATGATACAGTGGTGTCTCCCTAGCAATATCTTTTTGTTCAATAATAAACTCTTCCAACTGATGCAAAGGACAGCGATGGGTACCTGCTTCGCCCCCAGCTATGCAAATTTGCATATGGGCCGGTCGGAGGAGCGGGTACTCCATAGCACTCAATTACAGAAGTGGTCTCCACACATAGTCATATGGACAAAGTATATTGATGACTTGTTTCTACTCTGGAAGGGTAGTAGAGAATTAGCTGAAGAGTTTGTCAGACTAATAAACATCAATGACCATAACCTTTGATTCACTAGTCGAATCAGTGACAGCACCATTGAGTTCCTAGACGTCAAATTAGAAGTAGTAGGTACACAAATAACTTCAACAGTCTACAGGAAAGAAACAGTTGGCAATACTACATTGCATGCAATGAATGCTCACCCTGCGGCACTAAAGAACAGCATACTGTATGGTGAGCTCTTAAGAGCAAAAAGAATGTGTAGCTCAGATCAGGCTTTTGAAAGGACACGAGAATATGTTGAGTAGATTAAGAGCCAGGGGCTACAAGGAAAATACATTAAATCAAGCAAAGGCCAGAGTAGCAACACAAAACAGAGAGGGGCTCTTGTTTAAACAACAATTCCAGAAACCAAAGATAGACAGTGAATGTAGATTTATCACTACCTACAATGAACATCATGGCAAGGTGTGGCGAGTGCTATATCAACACTGGCATATTATATGGCAGGATCTAATAGTAGGTCAAGAAATAAGCTCTAAACCACAGGTTTCGTATGGGAGAGCTCAATCAATAAAAGATACCTTGGTAAGAAACTATGTGTGCACTAGAAAAACACAGTGGTTAAGACCTATGAAAGGTTTCAGAAAGTGTAAAAAGTGCAAAGCGTGCCTCCAAGGAAAAAATGCTACCAACATCATGACAGATATAGGAGAAAGAATACAGATCAGGCACAGACTGCATTGCAGAACTGAATATGCCTTCTATGTTCCAAAGGGTTTCCTCGTAATCCACTGGGAAGGGTCCTTTAACTTTAAAACTGCAACCGCGACTCTCCCATTGAATTACACGTAGCACGCGGTCGTGTTCTCACACTGCACCCGTCCTCCATGGGGTCCCTACTTACTCACCTTGGGTGGGTCCTTGGGGTCCCAGTGATTCTACATCCTCGAGAAACTGTCTTGACTCGAGTCGTGGTTCTTATACCACTATTTTAGTATATGGTTTGGTCTCCCCCTGGAGCCCACTGTGTATTAGTGCTACTTACAATTGTTTCTGTGCTACAGTATTGTGTGCTTTGTGTTTATCTGCGTGTAGCAGATACTGTGAGGTATTTAAGGTGTTATAATAATAAATACATATTCTTATAACTACTGTGTGGTTCTCCTTTCATTTAACCAATACAATAAGGTTGCATTCTGGTAAAACAAGCTGCTAAACATTCCTTCAAGACTAAGCCTGAAGGCTGCTCTCCACAGCTACCACTTGGATAGCTTTCATAAGGTTATCTTTGACCTCTTAAAGCACCATAAGGGTTGTTTGGACTGGTGCAAGGTGCCCACTTTAATTAGTGGACATCCTATACCAGACCAACTTCTCACATTGGTGTGCAGCGGTTGGGATTCAAGCCAGCATTGTTTTACCAGATAAATCTTTGTATTGATTAACTGAAAACCACTAAGTACTAGGTACATATAATACTAGCTTAGAATAAGTAAGTTCTACTGAACTTAGGGTTGGGTAAGTCAAGGGTCTAGCACACCCTGTCTCCAACCTCACAGAGTTCAGTTCCCACTAGGTTAGGTAGGTGCAACACCTCACCACACTTAGTATGTCTTCTAACGGAGAAGCCAGTGGCTCTCTGCCCTCTAGATACAGTGAGCTTTCATTCCAAGAATTGAAAGCCCTGTGTGCCTCTAGAAAGCTGAAGACAGGGAGAACTGCAAACACCCAACGCCTCATAGAGGCGTTACTGCTTGATGACCTTAGGAAGACCCCTGGGTCAGATGAACAGGAGAAAGTGGGTGGGACAGGGAATGAGGACAGGTCAGGAGATGACACCTTCTATGACATAGACTCAAACTCTGGCCAGGAGGATCAAGATGATTCCCACCCCGGACAACTCAGATCTTCCGGGAGATGGTGAGGAAGGCCAAAATGACTCTCTCTTCACCCCTCCTGGAAGAGTGCAGAGTTTACCAAGGAGATCTAGAGCTCCCTCTGCAGAGTGACATCACTCAGGACAGTCTGTAGGGACCTCTGTATCTAGCAAGAGGGACCATTCCTTGGAGAGGGAATATCAACTGCTTGAACTTGAGAAAGCTAGGTTTAGGCTCAGGCAAGAGCAGTTAACCCTAGACAAGGAATCCCTAGAAGTCCAGAGAGCTAGAAAGAAATTGGGACTAGAGTCCCGTGGTGGCAGCAACAGTGTCCCTAGAGTTAAAGAACATTCTTTTGACAAATGGAACCTGAGCAATATTGTCCCTCCCTACCATGTTGGGGATGACATCCATAAATGGATATCTGCTTTAGAGAGGGCCTGTAGAGTTCAGAGGGTCCCTCAAGAGCAGTGGGCAGCTATCTTGTGGCTCTCCTTTGCTGACAAAGGTAGAGATAAGCTCCTCACTGTTAGAGAAGAGGATGCTGACAATTACTCAGTTCTGAAGAGTGCTCTCATTGATGGGTTTGGCTTAACCACCGAACAATATAGGATTACGTTCAGAGACACCCAGAAGGCATAGAATCAGGACTGGGTAGACTTTGTGGATAGTGCTATTAAGGCTCTGGAAGGCTGGTTACTTGGCAGCAAAGTGAATGATTTCAAGGGATTGTACAATTTGATTATGAGGGAGCAGATCCTTAATAATTGCCAAAATCAGTTGTTGCGTCAATACCTGGTTGACTCTGATTTGACTTCTCCCCAAGAATTGGGAAAGAAGGCAGATAAGTGGGTCAGAACCAGGGTGAAGCAGAAAAACTAGAACTCTGGTGGTGACCAGAAGAAGCAGGATTCTAAAACTCCAGATAAGGGTGGGGACAAGGGTAAAGATCAAACGTCTTCATCAGGGCCCCAAAAACCTGCATCTGGGGGGGGGGGGAGTCACAATCCAACAAAGGAAAAGGCAAGAGAAAAACTTGGAGTTACTTTTGTAAGGTAAAGACCCATTGGACAAAATATGCTGATTGTCCAAAAGCCAAGGAAAATCCTCTTACCACCACTGCCCCTAAGGCAACTGCGCCCCCTAGCAAAAGTACAGGTGGTGGTACAGGGAACAAGGGATTAGTAGGGTTAACCTTGGGCTCTGAGGTGGGTTCTGGCCTAGTCAGAACTCCAGCTCCGGCTGTACTTGCCTGTGATGGTGGCATGGATATTGCCACCTTATTTGTCAGTCCCAGTAACCTGGGGAAATACAGAAAACAGCCTTTGATTAATGGCAAGGAGGCCATGGCATACAGGGACACAGGTTCAAGTGTCACTATGGTGACAAAAGATCTTGTGGACCCTGATCAGATCATACTTGGTGAAATGTACCAAGTGACCAATGCTAACAATGTCAGGACTGATCATTCCTTGGCAGTTGTTAATTTCAGCTGGGGAGGGGTAACTGGCCCAAAGAAAGTTGTGGTTAGCTCAGACCTTCCTGTGGACTGCTTATTGGGCAATGATTTGGAGCCTGGGCTGAAGTGGAATTAAGGACTCTTGCAGCAATGCTGGGCATCTCTGCAGATGTGTTTGCTGTGACTAGGTCACAGGCCAAACTGATATCTACTGAACAGGCCCTGGATTCTGACAAGATGGACCAGGTGCCTTCCAATAGTAGGAGCAAGAGGGGTAAGGCTGTGTCTTCTCCCCAGGCTCAGAGAGAGGATCCATCTCTTGAGGGAGATGATTCCAGTCCCTGTGAAGGAACTGTCTCAGATGAACTGGAACCTGATCAGGTTGAGTTCTTGGGGACAGGGGGCCCTTCCAGGGCAGAGCTGAGCCAGGAGCAGCAAACCTGCCCCTCTCTTGAACCCCTCAGACAGCAAGCTGCTGCTGAGACTGCTGGGAGTGTCAGTGGGTCCCACAGGATCTATTGGGATGAGGAACTCCTTTACTCAGAGGGTAGAGACCCCAAGCCTGGTGCCACCAGGAGGTTGGTCATACCTCTGAGGTTTAGGGGCTTCCTACTCACCTTGGCACATGACATTCCCTTAGAAGGACACCTAGGCAAAGTAAGACTTGGGACATGTGAGGCTTGTCCCTCACTTTCACTGGCATCACATGTCAGAAGACGTCAAGGAGTTTTGTCGCTCCTGTACCACCTGCCAAGCCAGTGGTAAGTCAGGTGGTGTCACAAAGGCCCCCCTAATACCTCTACCTGTGGTGGGGGTTCCCTTTGAAAAGGTTGGGATTGACATAATTGGTCCCATGAACCCTCCAACTGCATCTGGACACAGTTACATTCTAGTGGTGGTGGACCATGCCACTAGGTATCCAGAGGCTATACCCCTTAGAACCACCACAGCTCCTGTGGTGGCCAGGGCCCTCCTGGGAAGTTTTTCCAGAGTGGGTTTCCCTAAGGAGGTCTTAACTGACAGAGGTACAAACTTCATGTCTAGTTACATCACTGCAATGTGGAAGGAGTGTGGAGTGAATTACAAATTCACCACACTCTATCACCCACAATGCAATGGGTTAGTTGAAAGGTTCAACAAAGCCCTAAAGGGCATGATCATGGGCCTCCCAGCAAAGCTTAGGCGAAAATGGGATGACCTGTTGCCCTGCCTTCTCTTTGCCTACAGAGAGGTCCCACAAAAGGGGGTTGGCTACAGCCCTTTTGAACTTTTGTTTGGGCATCCAGTTAGGGGTCCCTTGTGTTTGGTGAAGGAGGGATGGGAATTACCTCTCAAACTTCCCAAGCAAGACATAGTGGACTATGTACTTGGTCTCCGCTCCAGGATGGCTGAGTACATGAAGAAGGCCAGCAAAAACCTTGAGGCAAGTCAAGAATTGCAAAAAGCTTGCCATTACCAAAAGGCTGTACTGACTGTTCATCAGCCAGGACAGAAAGTATGGGTGTTGGAGCCTGTGGCCCCAGCAGCTCTCCAAGACAAGTGGAGTGGGCCCCATACTGTTCTTAAGCAGAAGGGAGAGGTCACCTACTTGGTGGACCTTGGAACTCCTAGGAGCCCCCACGTGGTGCTCCATGTAAACAGGCTCAAACCTGTGGCTCAAATGTGGACAGGGCAGACATGGTCTTGCTCATGGCTACTGATGAGGGACAAGAGGAGGAGAGTGACCCACTCCCTGACCTCCTCTCACAGAACCCTGATGATGGCTCAGTTGATGGTGTAGCCTTGGCAGGCAGCCTCACTGAGCAACAGCAGATTGATTGCAGGAAGGTCCTCAATTAATACAGGCACATGTTTTCCTTGACTCCTAGTCAGACCACTTGGTGTACCCACGAAGTGGACACAGGTGAGAGCCTACCTGTTAAAAATAAGATTTACAGGCATCCTGACCATGTCAGAGATTGCATCAGGACTGAGGTCCAAAAGATGCTGGAATTGGGAGTGATTGAACCCTCAGATAGCCCTTGGGCTAGTCCAGTGGTCCTGGTACCCAGACCTCATACCCAGGGTGGTAAAAGAGAAATTAGGTTTTGTGTGGACTACAGGGGGCTGGATACAGTCACTAGGACTGATGCTCACCCTATACCTAGGGCAGATGAACTCATTGATACTTTGGCCTCAGCCAAGTTCTTGAGCACATTTGACCTTACTGCTGGATATTGGCAAATCAGACTAGCTGAGGATGCCAAACCAAAAACAGCATTTTCAACCCCTAGTGGGCATCATCAATTTATTGTGATGCACTTTGGCTTGAAGAATGCACCTGCCACATTCCAAAGGTTGGTGAACAAAGTCCTTACAGGTCTGGTAGCCTATAGTGCAGCATATCTTGATGATATAGCTGTCTTTAGCTCCACCTGGGAGGATCACCTGGTCCACCTAAAGAATGTTTTGGAGGCCCTGCAGAAAGCAGGCCTCACTATCAAGGCCACCAAGTGCCAGATAGGGCAGAGTAAGGTTGTATAACTGGGCCACCTTGTGGGTGGAGGTCAGGTTCAACCATTGCAGAGCAAAATCCAGACAATCATGGACTGGGTTGCTTCCACTACCCAGACTCAGGTCAGAACTTTCTTGGGCCTCACTGGGTACTACAGAAGATTTGTAAAAAGATATGGGTCTATAGTGACTCCCTTGAATGATCTTACATCAAACATAATGCCCAAGAAAGTTCAGTGGACAGTTAGCTGTCAGAAGGCATTTGATGACCTCAAGCAGGCCATGTGCACTGCTCCCATTCTGCAAAGGCCTGACTATTCCAAACAATTCACTGTCTAAACAGATGCATCTGAGTTGGGGGTAGGGGCTGTGTTGTCACAACGTAATGCAGAGGGTCAGGATCAACCAGTCGCTTTTATTAGCAGAAGGTTGACCCCCAGAGAGAAACGTTGGTCAGCTATTGAGAGGGAAGCCTTTGCTGTGGTTTGGGCTCTGAAGAAGTTGAGGCCATACTTGTTTGGCACTCACTTCATTGTTCAGACAGACCATAAGCCCCTCTTATGGCTAAAACAGATGAAGGGTGAAAACCCCAAACTTTTGAGGTGGTCCATTTCCCTACAGGGGATGGACTATACAGTGGAATATAGACCTGGGAGTAACCATGCCAATGCAGATGGACTCTCCAGATATTTCCTCTTAGAAAATGAAGACTCAACTGGGCAAGGTTAGTCTCATCTCCTTACGTTTGGGGGGGTTGTGTAGGAAAGTAGGATCAGCTTCTTATGGTTACCCCCACTTTTTGCTTTTTGCACCCACTGCTTTGACTAGTCTGGCTGGGATCCTGCTATTCAGGACCCCAGCCTATCTGCTTTCTCCCTTAAATTGCAACATATGTACTTTGGTACACTCCAGATTGGATACTGGGGTACCCTTATAATTCCCTAGTATATGGTACACATGTACCCAGGGCATAGGTACCCCAGAGGCCTCCCATGGGCTGAAGCATGTATTATGCCACCCATGCGAGGCCATGCAAAATGGAACTACAGGTCTGCCATTGCAGCCTGTGTAAGCTGGTGATAGCACCACTTACGATAGATATAGGTTCACTATATCTATAGGTCACTACACTTAAAACCTATAAGTCACCCCTATAGCAGGCCTTAACAATCCTGAAGGCAGGGTGCTGGGTTTTACGTGAGAGGGTGCCCCTGCATGAGCCGAGCCCCTCTGCAGCCTTTGGAGACCATTCTCCCGGGTTGTCTGTGACTCAGCCAGACATATAGGTAGAGGGGCATTATAACCTTGCAGTAAATGCTATCTCAAAACGGCTGAAACAAAACATGTCGTGTTTGGTATCAAACACCTTGGAATCATACCTCCACACTGGTAACCGGTGTGGGAGGTAATATTCCAGTCCTCAGAAGCAAGCTTCGTGGGTCCCTGGTCTTCCCGATACCAGCCTTCTCGACCCGGACAGCACAAAATGGATGCAGCCGACCAGAGACACATTTGTGCCATCCTGCTGCTGAGCCAAGCTCGAGCAGGGGAAGGCAGCACAATAGGCATCCTGTCACAGGGAGGTGTGACCACCTCCCAGACAGGATTTAGTGTATTGGAGCTGGGTGAGTGCACTTCCAAAGTGCCTGAAAGTCTGCATGAGGGGCACATTTGGTGTCCCTGTGCATAGTCCAGCTCAAACCATTTCTGGGAGCCGTTGGCTCCTGCTCTGGGGTAAAACTGGACAAAGGACATGGGTGTAACCACCCCCCTGTCCTGACCCTCCCCTGGGAGGGTCCCCTGAATCTGTCCAACCCTCTCCCGTGGGTACAAAAGGGCTTACCTGGCTGCAGGACCCTAGATTCGACGTGGACAAGATTCTGAACAAGAAACCACTGACCTACGACCGTCTGGACACTCTGGACTTAGCTGGACTTCGACTGGGCCCGACTTCGTCTCCCTCTCCGTCCAAAGCATCGTCTGTGCCCGTGCACCATACAGGCTCCATGCAGGACCTGTGGAGCATCAAGGAGAACTGTAGTATCTCCCTTGGAGTGAAGGAGTCACTCCCCTGCATTTGCAGGCACCGTAATGCAACTGACCGGTCTGCTGATCCTGAGCTCCTGCGGACTCTGAAGGCTACAGCAACACAGGAGGTGGGTTAATATGTTCCTTGAGGTCGAGCTGCCCTCTCACCAAGTTTGAGGCCAGTATCCCTCGTGGGGACCGCATAACTCGAACCCCTGTGCACCGTGTACTTTTGCAAATGCATATGCTTGTTGGTGTTCCCCAACTTCGTGTATTGGGCTGTCGATAGCCCTCACCTCTGCACACATTTCCTACAAAGAACTTCGGCCTCCTTGCACTCTGTGCCCTGCAAGCTGTTGCTTTGTGAAACTGCTAGAGGTCCCCTCGCGACTCCTGGGCGTTCGCCCTGTGGGTCCATTTGAGGGACAACATTGCTTTTCTTGGGCTCCCCTGGTTGCTCCAGGCCTGCCCTGACTTCCCTTGCTGTGGTGAATCCTCTGGTCCTTGCTGGGCCATACCGTAACCTTCTTTGACCTTCTTCATGGGTTGCCGCTGCCAAGGCTTGTTGGTGCTCCTGCTGGACACCGACCCCTCAGCACTCGACATCCTTTGTGGGACAGCTCGTATTCTGCTCCTGGTCATCCTCGACATCTCCTGGTCCCTGCAGCTGTAGAGTCAAGGTCTCCTTCTTCGCACCTGAAGCACCTGACATCGGTGGGCATTCGTCTACCGAGCCCCTGGTCACTTCTGAGTGACCCAGACTCTGTCCCCTCTGCTTTCAGGTTCCTTCCATGAAGAATTCACCTGCAGATTCCCAGATCTGCAGATTTGAACAAAAAAAGCTATGTTTCTGGCTCAAACGGCTCAAAGGTTACCAAAAATGCAGGAACAACTGTTACAGCGTGGTGGAAGGTCCTTTGTAAACCTAGAATGGTCACCTGTTACTTATTGGTAAATGTGGGTGTTAAATTGGTACTAATGGTGTGCAAGCCACTCTTGCTTCTTTTTGTGCCTCTCTTGCCTCTTTCTGCACCCCTCTTGCCTCTTTCTGCACCTCTGTTGTTGCTTCTTTCTGCACTTCTCTTGCTTCTTTCTGCACCTCTGTTGCTTCTTTCTGCACCCCTCTTGCCTCTTTCTGCACCCCTCTTGCCTCTTTGTACACTTCTCTTGCTTCTTTCTGCACCTCTGTTGCTTCTTTCTGCACCACTCGTGCTTATTTCTGAACCCTTCTTCCCTCTTTCTGCACCTCACTTGCCTCTTTCTGCACTTCTCTTGCTTCTTTCTACACCTCTGTTGCTTCTTTCAGCAATTCTCTTGCCTCTTTGTGCACTTCTCTTGCTTGTTTCTGCACCTCTCTTGCATCTTTCTGCACCCCTCTTGCCTCTTTCAGCACCTCTGTTGCTTCTTTCTGCACTTCTCCTCCTTCTTTCTGCACCCCTGGTGCCTCTTTCTGCACCCTTGTTCCTTTTTCCTCCATGTCTCTTGGTTCTTTCTGCACTGCTCTTGCCTCTTTCTGCACCTCTGTTGCTTCATTCTGCACTTCTCTTGCTTCTTTCTGTACCTCTGTTGCTTCTTTCTGCACCCCTCATGCCTCTTTCTGCACCCCTCTTGCCTCTCTCTGCACTTCTATTGCTTCTTTCTGCACCTCTCTTGCCTCTTTCTGTACCTCTGTCCCTTCTTTCTGTACCCCATGTGCCTCTTTCACACCCCTCTTTGGCACCCCTCTTGCCTCTTTCGGCACCTCTGTCCCTTCTTTCTGCACCCCTTGTGCCTCTTTCATACCCCTCTTCCCTTTTTGGCACCCCTCTTGCTTCTTTCTGCACCTCTGTTACTTCTTTCTGCTCTTCTTTTGTTTCTTTCTTTACATCTCTTGCTTCTTTCTGCACCCCTCTTGCCTCTTTCTGCACCCCTGCTCCTTCTTTCTGCTCTTCTTTTGTTTCTTTCTGTACTTCTCTTGCTTCTTTCTGCACACCACTTGCCACTTTCTCCACCCATGTTCCCCCTTTCTGCACCTAAGTTGCTTCTTTCGGCACCCCTCGTGCCTCTTTCATACCCCTCTTCCCTCTTTGGCACCCCTCTTGCCTCTTTCTGCACCTCTGTTCCTTCTTTCTGCACTTCTTTTGTTTCTTTCTGCACCGCTCTTCTTTATTTCTGTATCCCTCTTGCCTCTTTCTCCACCCCACTTCCCTATTTCTCCACCTCTCTTGCTTCTTTCTGCACCTCTGTTGCTTCTTTCTGCACTTCTCTTGCTTCTTTCTGCACCTCTGTCCCTTCTTTCTGCACCCATTGTGCCTCTTTCACACCCCTCTTCCCTCTTTGGCACCCCTCTTGCCTCTTTCTGCACCTCTGTCCCTTCTTTCTGCACCCCTGGTGCCTCTTTCACAGCCCTTTTCCATCTTTGGCACCCCTCTTGCCTCTTTCTGCACCTCTGTTACTTCTTTCTGCTCTTCTTTTGTTTCTTTCTTTACATCTCTTGCTTCTTTCTGCACCCCTCTTGCCTCTTTCTGCACCCCTGTTCCTTCTTTCTGCTCTTCTTTTGTTTCTTTCTGCACCTCTCTTGCTTCTTTCTGCACCCCTCTTGCCACTTTCTCCACCCCTGTTCCCCCTTTTTGCATCTCTGTTGCTTCTTTCTGCACTTCTCTTGCCTCTTTTTCCACCCCTCATCCCTATTTCTGCACCTCTGTCCCTTCTTTCTGCACTCCTCGTGCCTCTTTCACACCCCTCTTCCCTCTTTGGCACCCCTCTTGCCTCTTACTGCACCTCTGTTCCTTCTTTCTGCACTTCTTTTGTTTCTTTCTTTACATCTCTTGCTTCTTTCTGCACCCCTCTTGCCTCTTTCTGCACCCCTGTTCCTTCTTTCTGCTCTTCTTTTGTTTCTTTCTGCACCTCTCTTGCTTCTTTCTGCACCCCTCTTGCCACTTTCTCCACCCCTGTTCCCCCTTTTTGCATCTCTGCTGCTTCTTTCTGCACTTCTATTGCCTCTTGTTCCACCCCTCATCCCTCTTTCTGCAGCTCTGTTGCTTCTTTCTGCACCTCTGTCCCTTCTTTCTGCACCCCTGGTGCCTCTTTCACACCCCTCTTCCCTCTTTGGCACCCCTCTTGCCTCTTTCTGCACCTCTGTTCCTTCTTTCTGCACTTCTTTTGCTTCTTTCTTTACATCTCTTGCTTCTTTCTGCAGTCTTCTTGTCTCTTTCTGCACCCCTGTTCCTTCTTTCTGCTCTTCTTTTGTTTCTTTCTGCACCTCTCTTGCTTCTTTCTGAACCCCTCTTGCCACTTTCTCCAGCCCTGTTCCCCCTTTTTGCACCTCTGTTGCTTCTTTCTGCACCTCTGTCCCTTCTTTCTGCACCCCTTGTGCCTCTTTCACACCCCTCTTCCCTCTTTGGCACCCCTCTTGCCTCTTTCTGCACCTCTGTTCCTTCTTTCTGCACTTCTTTTGTTTCTTTCTGCACCTCTCTTGTTTATTTCTGTGTCCCTCTTGCCTCTTTCTCCACCCCACTTCCCTATTTCTCCACCTCTCTTGCTTCTTTCTGCACCTCTGTTGCTTCTTTCTGCACTTCTCTTGCTTCTTTCTGCACCTCTGTCCCTTCTTTCTTCACCCCTCGTGCCTCTTTCACACCCCTCTTCCCTCTTTGGCACCCCTCTTGCCTCTTTCTGCACCTCTGTTCCTTCTTTCTGCACTTCTTTTGTTCCTTTCTTCACCTCTCTTGTTTATTTCTGTATCCCTCTTGCCTCTTTCTCCACCCCACTTGCCTATTTCTCCACCTCTCTTGCTTCTTTCTGCACCTCTGTTGCTTCTTTCTGCACCTCTTTTGCTTCTTTCTGCACCTCTGTCCCTTCTTTCTGCACCCCTTGTGCCTCTTTCACACCCCTCTTCCCTCTTTGGCACCCCTCTTGCCTCTTTCTGCACCTCTGTCCCTTCTTTCTGCACCCCTCCTGCCTCTTTCACACCCCTCTTCCCTCTTTGGCACCCCTCTTGCCGCACCTCTGTTCCTTCTTTCTGCACTTCTTTTGTTTCTTTCTGCACCTCTCTTGTTTATTTCTGTATCCCTCTTGCCTCTTTCTCCACCCCACTTCCCAATTTCTCCACCTCTTTCTTGTTTCTGCACCTCTGTTGCTTCTTTCTGCACTTCTCTTGCTTCTTTCTGCACCTCTGCCCCTTCTTTCTGCACCCCTCGTGCCTCTTTCACACCCCTCTTCCCTCTTTTGCACCCCTCTTGCCTCTTTCTGCACCTCTGTCCCTTCTTTCGGCACTCCTCGTGCCTCTTTCACACCCCTCTTCCCTCTTTGGCACCACTCTTGCCTCTTTCTCCACCTCTGTTACTTCTTTCTGCTCTTCTTTTGTTTCTTTCTTTACATCTCTTGCTTCTTTCTGCACTTCTCTTGGTTCTTTCTGTACCTCTGTGTAGGAAGGTGGAATCTGACTGCATGGTTACCCCCACTTTTTTCCTGGTGTTTTGCTGGTATTTGACTAGTCTGACTGGGATCCTGCTAATCAGGACCCCAGTCTATCTGCTTTCTCCCTAAATTGGTTGTGTTATGTACTTTAGGTACACTCCAGATTGGATTCTGGGGTACCCTTATAAGTCCCTAGTATATGGTATACTATGTACCCAGAGCATAGGTACCCCAGAGGCCTCCCAGGGGCTGCAGCATGTATTATGCCACCCCTGAGAGACCATTTAAAATGACACCATAGGTCTGCTACAGCAGCCTGTGTACGGTGGTGCATGCACCCCTTACTTAGACATAGGTTCACTATATCTATCCTAATCCCTGCACATATAAACCTATCAGTCACCCCTATGGCAGGCCTTATTAATCCTGAAGGCAGGGAGCTGGGTTTTATGTGAGAGGGTGCCCATGCATGAGCTGAGCCCCTCTGCAGCCTTCGGAACCTATTCTCCGGGGTTGTCTGTGATGCAGCCAACCATATATACTTAAGTGCATTTTAACCTAGCGGTAAATGCTAACTTTAAAACAGCTGCATGGAAACATGTCATGTTTGGTGTCAAACACCTTGTAATCATACCTCCACACCAGTACTGGTGTGGGAGGTATGATCCCACCCTCCTAGAGGGAGAAATATGACAACACCGGTACACCCGGTACCAGCTTTCTTGACCCTGGCATCACAAAATGGATGCTGCCAGCCACAGACACGAGTCTGCCCTCCTGCTGCTGGACGAAACTCCGGCAGGGGAAGGCTTGACAAGAGGTTTCCTGTCACAGGGAGGTGTGACCACCTCCCAGACAGGCTTTAGTGTATTGGGGCTGGGTGGGTGCACTTTCAGGGTGCATTGATGTCTGCACTGGGGCACATTTGGTGTCCCTGTGCATAGTCCAGCTCAAACCCGCTGCAGGAGCCATTTGCTCCTGCTCTGGTGTGAAACTGGACAAAGGACATGGGTGTAGCCACCCCTCTGTCCTGACCCTCCCATAGGTGGGTCCCTAGAGTTTGTCCCACCCCTTCCTTGGGTATAAAGTAGGAACCCTGACTACAGGACTTTAGATTTTACCTGGACTAAACTCTGCTACAGAAACCAAGTACTTCGACGATCTGCACAACGCTGGATGACTGAAGAATCTCCCTTGGAGTAAAGGAGTTACTCCCCTGCTGAGCAGGCACCTAAACACATCTGATCGGTTTGCATCTACGAAGCTCCTGAAGGACTCCGAAGATTTCTGCAATACAGAAGGTGGGTTCCTGTGGTCCCTGAGGTCGATCTGCGCTCTCAGCAATTCTGAGGCATGTATCCCTCGTAGTGACCGTGCAACCCGAACCCCTGGGCACCGTGTACATTTGCAGCAGCATATGCTTTTTGGCGACCCCTGAGGCTGTGCTTTGGGCTACTTGTAGTCCTGACCCCGAGCAGTAATCCCACCGAAGATTTCCGGCCTACACTCCACGAGTGTTCCGTGGGCTGGCATTTGGTGATTCAGCTCGAGGTCCCTTCGCGATCCCTGGTCCGTTGGCCTGTGGGTCCCTGTGAAGGCAACTTTAACTTTCAGTGGGCTTACCTGGTTGCTCCAGACGTGCCCTGACTCTCCATAGCTTGGAGAGTCCCCAGGACCTTGCTCACAGAAGCATCTTTCCTCTGACCGCGTGGGTTGCAGTGGCCAAGGCTTGTTGGTGTTCAATCCGGACACTGACCCCCCAGCCATCGACATCCTTCGTGGGACAGCTCGAATCCGGACTTTGGTCATCGCAGACGTCTCCTGGTCCCCGTGGCTGCAGAGTCAAGCTTCAACTCTTCTCACCTGAAACACCCGACATCAGTGGGCATTCGATTGCTCCGCTCCTGGTCACGTGAAGTGACCCAGACTTTGTCCCCTCTGCTTTCAGGTTCTTCTCAGCTCCGATCCAGGCTTGGATCACACCGGACCCTTCTCATCTTCCCGGCAGCTGCACTTTTCCGCAACACGCCATTGAAAACAACGAAGGTTTCCGACATCACTTGACCCCTATGCACCCGGCTCCTCTGGGATAGGTAACGCGGGTACCTCGGTACTCTCAAGGGTGCTGGCCTTAGAACCTTCTATGTTTAGCTGGGTTTGCTTAAAGTCCGCTCCGAAGTGTCCTTAATCTGTAAATTTCCAACCGCGACTTTCCCATAGAGTTGTTCGGAGCTCGCGTCTGTGTTCACACACTGCACCCGTCTCCGTGGGTCCCCTGTGTCGCTACTTTGGGTGGTTCCTTGGGGTTCCAGCGATTCTACGTGCTCTAGGCACTGTGTCTAGTCAAGTCGTGGTTCTTATACCACTTTCTTAGTATATGGTTTGGTCTCCCCCTGGAGCCCACTGTGTATTGTGCTATTTACTGTCGTTCTAGTGATTTAATATTGTGTGCTTTGTTCTCTAATCTCATAAAGAGGTTAGTAGAGAGTGTTTAGTAATAAATACATATATTTTATATATATCTGGTGTGGTTCTCCTTTCATTTGGTCATTCAGGAGGTTATATACTGGTAAAACAAGCTGCTTCACATTCCTTCAAGACTTAGCCTGAAGGCTGCTTTCCATAGCTACCACTAGGATAGTTTTCAATAAAGGTTGTCTTTAACCTAATCATCAATAAGGGTCATTTGGACTGGTGCAAGGTGCCCACTTTAATTAGTGGACAGCATATACCAGGCCAACTTCTCACACTCTGTCCCTTCTTTCTGCACCCCTCGTGCCTCTTTCACACCCCTCTTCCCTCTTTGGCACCCCTCTTGCCTCTTTCTGCACCTCTGTTCCTTCTTTCTGCACTTCTTTTGTTTCTTTGTTTACATCTCTTGCTTCTTTCTGCACCCCTCTTGCCTCTTTCTGCACCCGTTCCTTATTTCTGCTCCTTTTATTTATTTCTGCACCTCTCTTGCTTCTTTCTGCACCCCTCTTGCCAGTTTCTCCACCCGTGTTCCCCTTTTTGCAACTCTGTTGCTTCTTTCTGCACTTCTCTTGCCTCTTTTTCCACCCCTCATCCATCTTTCTGCACCTCTGTTGCTTCTTTCTGCACTTCTTTTGCTTCTTTCTGCACCTCTGTCCCTTCTTTCTGCACCCCTCGTGCCTCTTTCACACCCCTCTTCCCTCTTTGGCACCCCTCTTGCCTCTTTCTGCACCTCTGTTCCTTCTTTCTGCACTTCTTTTGTTTCTTTGTTTACATCTCTTGCTTCCTTCTGCACCCCTCTTGCCTCTTTCTGCACCCCTGTTCCTTCTTTCTGCTCTTCTTTTATTTCTTTCTGCACCCCTCTTGCCCCTTTCTGCACCACTGTTCCTTCTTTCTGCTCTTCTTTTATTTCTTTCTGCACCTCTCTTGCTTCTTTCTGCACCCCTCTTGCCACTTTCTCCACCCCTGTTCCCCCTTTTTGCATCTCTGCTGCTTCTTTCTGCACTTCTCTTGCCTCTTGTTCCACCCCTCATCCCTCTTTCTGCAGCTCTGTTGCTTCTTCCTGCACCTCTGTCCCTTCTTTCTGCACCCCTGGTGCCTCTTTCACACCCCTCTTCCCTCTTTGGCACCCCTCTTGCCTCTTTCTGCACCTCTGTTCCTTCTTTCTGCACTTCTTTTGCTTCTTTCTTTACATCTCTTGCTTCTTTCTGCAGTCTTCTTGTCTCTTTCTGCACCCCTGCTCCTTCTTTCTGCTCTTCTTTTGTTTCTTTCTGCACCTCTCTTGCTTCTTTCTGAACCGCTCTTGCCACTTTCTCCACCCCTGTTCCCCCTTTTTGCACCTCTGTTGCTTCTTTCTGCACCTCTGTCCCTTCTTTCTGCACCCCTTATGCCTCTTTCACACCCCTCTTCCCTCTTCGGCACCCCTCTTGCCTCTTTCTGCACCTCTGTTCCTTCTTTCTGCACTTCTTTTGTTTCTTTCTGCACCTCTCTTGTTTATTTCTGTGTCCCTCTTGCCTCTTTCTCCACCCCACTTCTCTATTTCTCCACCTCTCTTGCTTCTTTCTGCACCTCTGTTGCTTCTTTCTGCACTTCTCTTGCTTCTTTCTGCACCTCTGTCCCTTCTTTCTGCACCCCTCGTGCCTCTTTCACACCCCTCTTCCCTCTTTGGCACCCCTCTTGCCTCTTTCTGCACCTCTGTCCCTTCTTTCTGCACCCCTCGTGCCTCTTTCACACCCCTCTTCCCTCTTTGGCACCCCTCTTGCCTCTTTCTGCACCTCTGTTCCTTCTTTCTGCTCTTCTTTTGTTTCTTTCTTTACATCTCTTGCTTCTTTCTGCACCCTCTTGCCTCTTTCTGCACCCCTGTTCCTTCTTTCTGCTCTTTTTTTGTTTCTTTCTGCACCTCTCTTGCTTCTTTCTGCACCCCTCTTGCCACTTTCTCCACCCCTGTTCCCCCTTTTTGCATCTCTGTTGCTTCTTTCTGCACTTCTCTTACCTCTTTTTTCACCCCTCATCCCTCTTTCTGCAACTCTGTTGCTTCTTTCTGCTCTTCTCTTGCTTCTTTCTGCACCTCTGTCCCTTCTTTCTGCACCCCTCGCACCTCTTTCACACCCCTCTTCCCTCTTTGGCACCCCTCTTGCCTCTTTCTGCACCTCTGTTCCTTCTTTCTGCAATTCTTTTGTTTCTTTCTGCACCTCTCTTCTTTATTTCTGTATCCCTCTTGCCTCTTTCTCCACCCCACTTCCCTATTTCTCCACCTCTCTTGCTTCTTTCTGCACCTCTGTTGCTTCTTTCTGCACTTTTCTTACTTCTTTCTGCACCCCTCTTGCCTTTTTGCACCCCTCTTTTCTCTTTCTGCACCTCTCTTTCGTCTTTCTGCACCTTTCCTGCCTGTTTCTGCACCCCTCTTGCCTCTTTTTGCACCTCTGTTAGTTCTTTCTGCACTGCTCTTGCTTCTTTCTGCACCTCTTTTGCAAATTTCTGTATCCCTCTTACCTCTTTCTGTACCTGTCTTCCCTATTTCTCCACCTCTCTTGCTTCTTTCTGCACTTTTCTTGATTCTTTCTGCACTGCTCTTGCTTCTTCACCTCTCTTGCAAATTTCTGTATCTCTCTTACCTCTTTCTGCACCCCTGTTCCCTCTTTCTGCACCTTTCTTGCTTGTTTCTGCACCTCTCTTGCCTCTTTCAGCACCTCTGTTGCTTCTTTCTGCACTTCTCTTGCCTCTTTCTGCACCTCTGACTTAGAGGTAGTTTTAATCCCCTGCCCTATTATGTACTAGGGCCTTACAGGGGAGTCATACCAATCACAGGGGTACCCCAACCCATAGTGTACCCTAGTGTTTGTAGGTGTTTTCACTGTATTCTAAGTGTCTTTCAGCATTGCACTGGCTCCGGGCCTCGTTAGTCAAGAGTCAGTTACCACCAGTACCAGTCAACAAAAAGTTGGGGGCACAGGATGACTTTGCAACAAGGCCTCTTTCTGCACCTCTGTTGGTTCTTTTTGCATATCTCTTGCTTCTTTCTGCACCTTTCTTCCTCTTTCTGGACTTCTGTTGCCTCTTTCTGCATTTCTCTTGCTTCTTTCTGCGCCTTTCTTCCTCTTTCTGCACATGTCCTACCTCTGTAGGCATAGTTAGAAATTAGTATTTAAAAAACCTTTGAAATTCACTGAAAAAACCATAGGTTTCAGGGATGTTATTTTAGAAATTAGAATTTAAAAAACCTTTGAAATTCACTGAAAAAACCATAGGTTTCAGGGACGTTATAGTTAGAAATTAGCATTTAAAAAACCTTAGAAATTCACAGAAAAAACCACAGGTTTCAGGGATGTTATAGTTAGTTGGACATTTCACTCGTACAAAACCAGAGAAATTCGGCCGTTATAGGTAGTTGAGCTAACTATAACTCGCGCCCCCGCAATGCACTGCTGATGACGTCACATACTACATCATTCATGACATGGTCAGTGAAATCACTGATGACATCACTGATGACATCTCAAATGACATCACTGATGACATCATCCACGTTATAATCTGCTATACCTCCTCACACCCTAATATAACATTTGATACACCCACTCTAAAATACAGACTACCATTTTTGAAACCATAGATACCAGTTACTACATACCCACTCACTGATTCCTAGGTCTACACACACATCCACTCATTCTTCCATACAGTAATTCATACATGCAGTCACTCATCAATACAGCACTATCATTTGCACTCATACACCTATACAGACACTCACACACCGCCACTCATCCAGAGTTACTCACACACCTAGTCAGTCATGCAAAGAATCAATCACACTCCCATTTACTCACCTATACAGTTATACACACACCACCTCTCTTATTCATACAGATACTAACACATACTTACTCTCTTATACAATTACTGATACAAGTGCACACTCATCCATACAGCCACTCTCACAATCACTCACTCTCACATATAGTCATTTATATACTCCAACACTCACATATACTGCCTTTTACATATGTAGTTACTCACACATGTACCACTGAGACATCCATTCACTCACCAACACACCCATACACACACTCACCCCCCCATACGGCCCTTCACAGATGCACTCTTGAACCCATTCACCCAGTGAATCACCCACTCATACATCTATGCACAGAGTCACACATACACAGACACTCAGGCACCCATACAGATACTCATACAACCAATCAATAACCCATATAGACACTCATGTAGCTACTCACCAACCCATGCAGCTGCTTACACACCAACTGACAGACTGATACAGACATTCACACAGTTTAGTCACTAACCCATGCATTCAGTAAGACACATTTAATCACTCACTTATACAGTCAGTCACGCACCGACTAAATCATCCAGTCAGACACTTATACACCCACTCATTCTTCAATACACCTTGGCATATATATATATATATAAAACATATTTAAACCCTTCAGAAACACATAGTTACTGGATGATGTCATTGGTGATGTCATCAGTGATGTCATTTGAGATGTCATCAGTGATGTCACTGACCATGTCATGAATGATGTAATATGTGACGTCATCAGCAGTGCATTGCGGGGCGTGAGTTATAGTTAGCTCAACTAACTATAACGGCCACATTTCTCTGGTTTTGTATGAGTGAAATGTCCAACTAACTATAACATCCCTGAAACCTGTGTTTTTTTCTGTGAATTTCTAAGGTTTTTTTAAATGCTAATTTCTAACTATAACGTCCCTGAAACCTATGGTTTTTTCAGTGAGTTTCAAAGGTTTTTTAAATGCTAATTTCTAACTATAACGTCCCTGAAACCTATGGTTTTTTCAGTGAATATATATATATATATATATATATATATATATATATATATATATATATATATATACACACACACATATATACATACATACACACACAAAGGTAGTTATAACTTGCCAGTAACTTTAGTGTCACTTGACGAATCTTTGCAAAATTTTAAATATGAGTATGACCGTCGGTTCAGCTGCTGTCTTGAAAGTTTCAGGGTGATTCGTCAAGCGGGGGCCGAGAAAAAGGGGAGGTCCCAAAAAGAGTTTTCCCATGCAATTTCCCATAGGGATTTTAGACACGACTACAACCCGAACCGCTGAACGGAATTTCATCAAATTTGGCAGAAAGGTAGCTGTAGGTCCAGAAAGCGACCTTTTTGTAAATGGGTGTAAATCTGTTCAGTAGTTTGGGAGACATTAAAGAAAAAACAAATTTGGATATATAGGACGCGAAAGCTCCTCGAACCCTCCAGATCTCATGCTGAAATCTGATTTTCTGTCAACACTTCAACCAGGAATTGTTGGCAAACATCGTGGACCGAGTCTCTGCTAGGCAAAAAAGCATTTTTTTTATATTTTCCCAAAAAATGATGGCAGATTCGCAAATCCGGCGAAATTTTTAAAAAAACAAAGAAAGCATGGGCTGCCAAGCTTTTTCGGAAAAAGCCCCCGGGTAGGCCAAGTCCCGGGGGCATTGTTTAAATAAAGGAGCTGGGCGCACAGACCCCCCTCCTGAGGCTCTTCCCCTCCTAAGGCTCTTGGAGCACAGGGGACCATCACCTCCTTGGGGCTTTATTTATAAAAAAAAGAAGGAGGGGGGGTGCACAGGCCCTCCTCCTGAGGCTCTATAAGCCCTGGGGACTCACCTACCCACTCAGAGACTCATGCACCCACTCACAGACCCTCTCAGAGACTCAACTATCTACTAACAGACAAACTGAGAGTCACACACCCACTCACATATCCAGTGAGAGACTCGTGCACCCATTCATAGACCTACTTAGACAATAACGCACCCACTCACAGACCCACTCAGAGACTCCGCACCCACTCACAGACCCACTCAGACTCATGCACCCACTCACAGACCCACTCAGAGACTCATGCACTCACTCACAGACCCACTGAGGCACTCATGCACTCACTCACACACTCAGTCTCAAAGGTTACAGGTTACAGTTAGGAAATAAACTTTAAAAACCTTAGAAATTCAATTAAAAAACCCAAAGGTTACAGAAACGTTATAGTTAGGAAATAAAATTTAAAAAATCTTAGAAATTCACCCATTCATATATCCACTCATATATCCACTCACGGGCAAACTGAGAGTCACACACCCACTCACATATCCAGTGAGAGACTCATGCACCCATTCATAGACCCACTTATACACACACGCACCCACTCAGAGACTCCCGCACCCACTCACAGACCCACTCAGACTCATGCACCCACTCACAGATCCACTCAAAGACTCATGCACTGACTCACAGACCCACTGAGGCATGCATGCACTCACTCATACACTCAATCTCAAAGGTTACAGGTTACAGTTAGGAAATACAATTTTAAAACCTTGGAAATTCATTTAAAAAAAACAAAGGTTACAGGAACGTTATAGTTAGGAAATAGAATTTAAAAAAAACCTTAGAAATTCACTGGAAAAACCAAAGGTTACAGGGACGTTATAGTTAGGCTCAGATTTCACTCGTACAATAGAAATTCAGCAGTTACAGTTACCTGAGCTAACCATAACTTAAGCCCCCGCAATGCACTGCTTTTGACCTCACATATTACATCACTCATGACATGGACAGTGACATCACTGATAACATCTCAAATGACATCACTGATGACATCATCCACAGAACGACTCACACACCCACTCACACCCCTATACAATATCTCATACACCCACTCACACACCCACTCACATATGCATTCACAGACCCATACAAGTACTTACACAACCACTCACTCATCCATAAAGTCACTCACACACCCACTCACTCATACAGCCACTCACACAACCACTCACTTACCCATACAGATACTCATACAACCAGTCACTCACCCGTACAGTCAGTCACATAGCCACACACTCACCCATACAGCTACTCACACACCCACGTATTTACCAATACAGCTACTCACACACCCACTCACTCATCCATATAACCTCTCAACACAGTCACTCACTCACCCATACAAGCACTCACACACTTACTCACACACCCACTTAGATACCCATTCACACATCCATACAAGCACTTATCCATAGACATTCACACAGACACTCGCTCTCCAATACAGCCGCTCACACACCAACTCACTTAACCAAACACCCACTCACTCACTCATACAGTCACTTACACACCCAGTAACTCACTCATACAGCCATTCAGACACCCACTCACTCACCCATACAGTCTCTCACACATCCACTTATCCACCCATAGAGCCACTCACTCACCCATACAGCCATTGACATACCCACTCACTCACCAATACAGCCACTCACACAGCAACTCACTCACCCACACAGCTATTCACACACACACTTATACATCCATACAGCCACTCACACACCCACTCACACACAGATACATACAGTCACTCACATAATATATGTTAGAAGTAGTATCACTCATTAGTAGTGCACCTAGCATACTAATTTCACTTATGTAGTAGGTTAGTATGTATGTTTAACAATCATAAACTCTTGGAAAATACTTACACTCACTATATGATGTCAACAGTGATGTCATTTTACATGTCATCAGTGATGTCACTGAACATGTCATGAGTGATCAATTACGTGAAGTCATAAGCAGTGCCTTGCAGGGCGTAAGTTAAAGTTAGCTCAGGTAACTATAACTGCTGAATTTCTATGGTTTTGTACGAGTGAAATCTGAGCCTAACTATAAAGTCCCTGTAACCTTTGTTTTTTCCAGTGATTTTATATATATATGTGTATATATATATATATATATATATATATACACACAGAGACACACATATATATATATATATATATTCACTGAAAAAACCATAGGTTTTAGGGACAGTTATAGTTACTTGGACATTGCACTCGTACAAAACCCGTGAAATTCCCCCGTTATAGTTAGTTCAGCTAACTATAACTCGCGCCCCCGCAATGCACTGCTGATGACGTCACATATTACATCACTCATGACATGGTCAGTGACATCACTGATGACATCACTGATGACATCTCAAATGACATCACTGATGACATCTCAAATGACATCACTGATGACATCATCCAGTGACTGTGTGTTTCTGTAAAGTTTAAATATTTTTAATATATATAGGAAAAGACGTATTGAAGAATGAGTGGGTGTGTAAGTGTCTGTATGGATGATTTAGTAGGTGCGTGACTGACTCTATAAGTGAGTGATTTAACGTATCTTACTGAATGCATGGGTTAGTGACTAAACTGGGTGAATGTCTGTATCCGTCTGTCTGTTGCTGTGTAAGTGGCTGCATGTGTTTGTGAATAGCTAAATGAGTGTCTATATGAGTTATTGAATGCTTGTCTGAGTATCTGTATGGGTGCCTGAGTGTTTGTGTGGGAGGGGTGTGTGCAACTCTGTGCATAGATGTGTGAGTGGGTAATTCACTGGGTGGATGGTTTCAAGAGTGCATCTGTGATAGACTGTATGGGTGGGTAAGTGTGTGTAAGAGTGTGTTAGTGAGTGAATGTATGTCCCAGTGGTACATGTGTGAGTAACTACATATGTGAAAGGCAGTATATATGTGTGTTGGAGTATATAAATAGCTATAAGCAAGAGTGAGTGATTGTGATAGTGGCTGTATGGATGAGTGTGTGCTTGTATCAGTGATTGTATAATAGCGTAACAATGTGCTACTATTTGTATGAGTAAGTGAGCTGGTGTGTGTATAACTGTATAGGTGAGTAAATGGCAGTGTGTTTAATTATTTGCATGACTGACTAGGTGTCTGAGTATCTCTATGGATGAGTGGCGTTGTTTGAGTGTCTATATAGGAGTAAGAGTGCATATGATAGTCCTGTACTGAGTGACCGTAAGTATGAGTTACTGTACGGGTGAGTGAGTGGATGTGTGTGTGTAGACCTAAGAATCAGTGAGTGGGTATGTAGTTATTGGTGTTGGAGTGTCTATGGTTTTGCGAATGGCAGTCTGTAATTTAGAGTGGGTGTATCAAAGATTATATTAGGGTGTGAGGAGGTGCATCAGATTATCACGTGGATGATGTCATCAGTGATGTCATTTGAGATGTCATCAGTGATGTCATCAGTGATGTCACTGACCATGTCATGAGTGATGTAATATGTGACGTCATCAGCAGTGCATTGCGGGGCGCGAGTTATAGTTAGCTGAACTAACTATAACGGGGGAATTTCACGGGTTTTGTACGAGTGCAATGTCCAAGTAACTATAACTGTCCCTAAAACCTATGGTTTTTTCTGTGAATTTCAAAGGTTTTTTAAATGCTAATTTGTAACTATAACGTGTCTGAAACCTATGGTTTTTTCAGTGAATTTCAAAGGTTTTTTAAATGCTAATTTGTAACTATAACGTGTCTGAAACCTATGGTTTTTTCAGTGAATTTCAAAGGTTTTTTAAATGCTAATTTCTAACTATAACGTGCCTGATACCTACGGTTTTTTCAGTGAATTTCAAAGGTTTTGTAAATGACAATTTTTAAATGTATTAATTGTTATATTAATTTTTTTCATACTGATTTACTACATTTTTAGAAACAATTTTTTTACATATTTTATTTTTTAAATTACATTGTAATTACATTATACATTACATTACAAAAAATACTTTCTCAGAATGAATTACTTTAGTTTAAATACTTTGCACATAGGCAATAGACTTTTAAGTACAGTAGTTACAGTAGTTGCAATGGGCAACACATTTTCAAACACAATGCAACATTCAGCTCAATGTGAATTTCTAGTTAAATGCAATTAGTTACTTTATGGATTACTTTTCTAACCACAGGACTGGATCCTAGATTCAGTCCTGGTACATCTCCTGTAAACAGTTGAGTAAAAGCGTTTTGGTTACAGTCGTGATTTTTAAGGAATATTATTGTATTTTAAAAGTTGACACTTAGAAACTTTTTCTCATAGAATCACCAATGTTATCCTATGGAAGGAAATTCACTTAGCAGGTAAAAACTGTTATCGTTACTTTTTCTTACTCAGTGTTGGATCCTGGATCCAGCACTGGTGCATCTCCTGTAAACAGTTGAAAGAATGCGTTTAAGTCATACAGGTGATTTTTAAGGAATATTTGTAGTTTGTAAAAATCAACACTTTGAAACTTTTTTGCTGAAAACCAGACAATGGATTCCTATGGAAGAAAATATAAGTTACTGGTAAGTACGGTTAAAATTAATTTTCAGGGTCAGTGCTGGGCTAAAAGATGCAGCACTGGGTTCTCTCCTGATAACAGGTGAGTAAATTGGTATTCGTACTTTGGTTGATTTTAGAGGAATATTATAAAGTTCAAAAACTCCACACTTAGAAGAATTTCCAAGTGAAACCAGTCAATGTTAGCCTATGAAGGTAATTCAAGTTACTGGTAAGTACGGTTAAAATTACTTTTCAGGACCAGTACTGGGCTGAAAGATGCAGCACTGAGGTCTCTCCTGATAACAGGTGAGTAAATCAGAATTCGTATTTCGGCTGATTTTAGAGGAATATTTGTATGTTTCAAAAATCAACACTTAGAAACTTTTTCAGCAAAAAGCAGGCAATGATATCCTTTGGAAGGAAATTCAAGTTACTGGTAAGTACGGTTAAAATTACTTTTGAGGATCAGTACTGGGCTGAAAGATGCAGCACTGAGGTCTCTCCTGATAACAGGTGAGTAAATCGGAATTCGTATTTCGGCTGATTTTAGAGGAATATTTTAAAGTTCCAAAACTCCACACTTAGAAGAATTTCCAAGTGAAACCAGTCAATGTTAGCCTATGGAAGGAAATTCAAGTTACTGGTAAGTACGGTTAAAATTACTTTTCAGGACCAGTACTGGGCTGAAAGATACAGCACTGAGGTCTCTCCTTATAACAGGTGAGTAAATCGGAATTCGTATTTCGGCTGATTTTAGAGGAATATTTGTATGTTTCAAAAATCAACACTTAGAAGAATTTCCAAGTGAAACCAGTCAATGTTAGCCTATGAAGGAAATTCAAGTTACTGGTAAGTACGGTTAAAATTACTTTTCAGGATTAGTACTGGGCTGAAAGATGCAGCACTGAGGTCTCTCCTGATAACAGGTGAGTAAATCGGAATTCGTATTTCGGCTGATTTTAGAGGAATATTTTAAAGTTCCAAAACTCCACACTTAGAAGAATTTCCAAGTGAAACCAGTCAATGTTAGCCTATGGAAGGAAATTCAAGTTACTGGTAAGTACGGTTAAAATTACTTTTCAGGACCAGTACTGGGCTGAAAGATACAGCACTGAGGTCTCTCCTTATAACAGGTGAGTAAATCTGAATTCGTATTTCGGCTGATTTTAGAGGAATATTTGTATGTTTCAAAAATCAACACTTAGAAACTTTTTCAGCAAAAAGCAGGCAATGATATCCTATGGAAGGAAATTCAAGTTACTGGTAAGTACGGTTAAAATTACTTTTGAGGATCAGTACTGGGCTGAAAGATGCAGCACTGAGGTCTCTCCTGATAACAGGTGAGTAAATCGGAATTCGTATTTCGGCTGATTTTAGAGGAATATTTTAAAGTTCCAAAACTCCACACTTAGAAGAATTTCCAAGTGAAACCAGTCAATGTTAGCCTATGAAGGAAATTCAAGTTACCGGTAAGTACGGTTAAAATTACTTTTCAGGACCAGTACTGGGCTGAAAGATGCAGCACTGAGGTCTCTCCTGATAACAGGTGAGTAAATCGGAATTCGTATTTCGGCTGATTTTAGAGGAATATTTTAAAGTTCCAAAACTCCACACTTAGAAGAATTTCCAAGTGAAACCAGTCAATGTTAGCCTATGGAAGGAAATTCAAGTTACTGGTAAGTACGGTTAAAATTACTTTTCAGGACCAGTACTGGGCTGAAAGATACAGCACTGAGGTCTCACCTGATAACAGGTGAGTAAATCGGAATTCGTATTTCGGATGATTTTAGAAGAATATTTGCACAATGGTGAAGGGAGGGGGCGGGGCCTGAGGTGACATCTGTGCAAACGCGCCCCGTGTTGCGTTTAAGTTGGGGGATTAAGTCCCCTTGAATCCTGAGGGTCCCTAGGGGCCAACTAGCCCACCAGGAACCTCCAATATGCGCCAGGGGCTGCGTTGCAGAGACGTGTAGAGAGGCCACACCCCTTTTACACCTCTCTGCAACGCAGCTCTGTGGCGCTTTCTGGATGTACCTGTTGGGCTAGTTGGCCCCCAGGGACCCTCAGGATTGAAGGGGATTTAATTCCCCATCTTAAAACGCGCCACGGGGCCTGTTTGCACACATGTCACCTGAAGCCCCGCCCCTCCCTTCACCACTGTGCAAACGCGCCCCGTGGCGCGTTTTGAGTTGGGGATTAAGTCCCCTTGAATCCTGAGGGTCCCCGGAGTCCAACTAGCCCACCATATACCTCCAAAAGCGCCACAGAGCTGCGTTGCAGAGAGGTGTAAAAGGGGTGTGGCCTCTCTACACGTCTCTGCAACGCAGCCCCCTGGCGCATATTGGAGGTTCCTGGTGGGCTAGTTGGCCCCCAGGGACCCCCAGTATTCAAGGGGAATTCGTTCCTCTCTGCAAACGCGCCAGGGGGCGCATTTGCAGAGTGGTGAAGGAAGGGGCGGGGCCTGCGGGCCCGATCGTTTAAAAAAAAAAAAAAAATGTTGTCCCCTGAAGGGGGCTGTGTGGCCCCCTTCCTTTTTCCTGTTTTTGGGCCCTGGGGACCCCATCCCCCAGGGCCTTACCCCTTTTTTTAAATTTAATTTTATTTAAAAAAACGGGAAGGGGGCCGCGTGGCCCCCTTCCCTGGGCCTGTATTGGCCCCGGGGACCCCATCCCCCGGGGCATGGCCTTTTTTTATTTTTCTTGGGAGGGGGCTGCGTGGCCCCCTCCTCAGGCCATTTAAGGCCCCCGGGACCCCATCCCCCGGGGCCGGCCTTTCCATTTTTTTTTTGTTTTTGTTTTTTCTTTTTTGGGGAGGGGGCCGCGTGGCCCCCCTCCTGGGCCACTACTTGCCCCGGGGACCCCATCCCCCGGGGCTGGCCCTCTCCGTTGGGGACTGTGGGGGTCCCCAATCCCCCACAGTCCCGCCGGCTCCCCACGTCCCTTGGGAGCCGGCATTGCTGTTCCACATGGGGAGCAGCTGACATGCTGCTCCCCATGTGGAAAGCAATCTGCTTTGGATATTGGAAGAGAGAGCAGGTTTCCTGCTCTCTCTTCCAATATCCAAAGCAAGTTTGCAATGACAGGACGGGAGCCGCGAGGCTCCCGTCCTGTCATTGCAAACAGCAGTGTCCCGGGGGTAGGCACCCCGGGACACTGCAGGAGCTGGCCCTGGGGGGTGGCGGTCCCCAGGGCCATCAAGGGCTCCAGGAGGGGGGCCGCACGGCCCCCCTCCCTACATCAGCACAGCCCCGGGGAGGTGGTGGTCCCCGGGCTTCGGGGGTCCAAAACGGACCCCCATTTTAATTTGTTAGTGCCCCGGGGAGGTGGCGGTCCCCGGGCGTGTGGGGGGCTGGAGCCCCCCACACAGGTTGTTTAATTTTTTTTAAAAAGCCCCGGGGAGGTGGTGGTCCCGGGGCTGCGGGAGGGCTCAGAGCCCTCCCGCACCATTTTTAAAAAAGCCCCGGGGGGTGGCGGTCCCCGGGGCTTGGGGGCCCTTTGAGGCCCCCCACACATAAAATTAAACCCCCACCATGCCCCCGGGACTTGGGCCACCCGGGGGCAAATACAATCGAAGCGCGGGAGACCGCGCTTCGATTTTTTCTTTCGGCAGGATTCGCGCATTCTGAGCGCATCCTGCCGATTTTTTTTAAAAAACCGAGGGACAAAATGGCTGCCAACATTTCCTGAATCGGAATGTTGACAGCCAGCTGACAGCCAATTAACATGCAGCTCGTGATCGGGACGGTGCGCGCAGGGTGCGCTGAGGGTACGCGGACCCTACTCGGCCATAGATATCACTAACTTTTTACTTTTCATTTTCTCAGCAACTACTGAACGGATTTACACCATTTAACAAAAGGGTTCTTTCTGAACCAAGAACTACCTCTTTGCCAAATTTGGTGTAATTCCGTTCAGCAGTTCGGGCTGTAGCCGTGTCTAAAGTTTCCTATGGAAAAGTGCATGGGGAAAACACGTTTTGGGACCCCCTTTTTCTCGGCCCCCGCTTGACGAATCCCCCGAGACTTTCAGGGTAGGAGCGGACCGGAGCGGGCCACAAAGTTTGAAAATTTCGCGAAGATACGTCAACCGGCAAGAGAGTTATTTCAAATAGAATGTCGCGGATTTCCTATGGATAATAGGTTGTAACTATAACTATCTACTGGCGACCGCCAGTAGATAATATACATATACATATACATATATACACATAATGTTTAGCTCTGTTGCCACCGCCCTTAAGGCTGTTTTGATTTGCGCATTGCCACCCACGTTCATGCGGCACAGCATGATCTCTGTGGTTCTCCGATTGCTCGCAATGGCAGCCCTCAGCCCAGCAGTCATGCTGCTCTCTCCCACTCCAACTACTACTAAGTGATCCACCCTACGCAACATTAAGGAAGGCAACACACTCAGACTTCAGAGGAGGTCAGCATAGGCCCAGTTTTATCTCCATGACTAGAGGCACCTGTGTAAATGTGCCCACATAACTTAGTGTAGTTCCCCTAGCAGGCTTGATTGGAACAAACACCTTTTACCCTCCAATAAAGCTCTGACAACTGGCTACAAAAATGTTCAAAAAAATTCAGGTTTATCAGAATTTTAATTCTCATAACCCTCCCTGCTGACCCCAGAGACTTACAGACCTGTGTGATCAGATTGGCATAGCAATAATTTAGCAGATAGGCCAAGCCTTTAAAAGTTAATGCCTGCATTACCGCATTCCCCCTTCTTAATTTGCCTAGTGCAGTTCACTCTATTGCCCTAGCGGCAAGTAAACTCACTGTCAGGTGTGTCAACCCCACATATAATTAAGGGCTAATTTCTGTATTGTGAAATACTAAACCAGTGAACTCAGTATGACATCTAGTGGGTCCTTTTCCCCAGATGATTATGAGGAATATTTTGAGGAAGTGAACAGTGAACCAACTGTAGGGCGAATCAGCCTCACATATAATTAAGGGGTGATTTCTGAACCGGGCGGTATTAAATCAATGAATTCAGCATGGCAACTAGTGAGTATCTTCCCTTTGATGATTAGGAGGAATACTTTGAGAAAGCTTCCTCATCACACTACTTAGATGATGGTCTTTCACAGGCAATAGATAACATGGTACAACACTGAAGAAGCCATTTTATTCTCTTTCATATAAAAGCCATTTAAGCTTATCATGAGTTTTGTAAATCAGAGATATTTCATCTGCCTACTTGTGCCTGTACATGGGTTCATGGAGAGTGTCATTTGGAGTACATGTCCTAAATAAATGCTTTTACTGCAGAATGTTTCTTCTGTGGTTCATAACTCTAGGGAAGTACTTATCTGTCACATATTTCTGTACCCTGTTATCCAGAGACAAAGGGAAGCCTGTCAGATGGTTAAAGTTGTGCAGTTCCTTTCCTATGATTAACTACCGCTGTTCCAGCTATCCATTTCCTCTCTCAAGGTTTACGATAAGATGTTATATGATGTATGTCTTGAAACATGACAACTGAAGGAATTTTGATATTGTTGGCAACCACAACTGAGAAATCTGTCTGGCAACCTCCTTACTGCAGCTGTGTAATCTCCATGACCCTCTTGACCCTTTAATGTTTTCCTGCTGAGATCATGGTTGTCCATATTCCATGCAATAATGAAACGTATATATGCTTGTTGCTTTTTCTGTCATGCAGATTCTCTGGTCGCTCGACACAGAGACACTAGCTGCAGCGATATAAATAAACTTAATGCTTAATGGCTGACTGACCGCTCCTTTATTTCAAGAATACGATCCGGCTTTATCAACATCCTATTCACAAGGCATTGTCCTCAGCCATAGAGCTGTCTACCAGGGCACCTAAAAAAAAATCTTCCCTAGAGAAGGGATGATCCCCAAAGTAACCAGATGACCCTCAGCCAAGCAGGTGCAGTGCAGCCAGCAAAAAAGGTGAAACACAAATCCAAAAGTTAGGCACACAGTAAATATAGCCCCTGAGGCAGCAATCAAGTGATTCATACACAGATTTGTATGACAAAAACAAAGGAATAGGCAGTAAGAGATAAAAGCTGCACCACCTTGCTATACACAGATCATAAAGTACTACTCGGTTAAGGTTGCCCACCTCACTGGTCCACTGCCATAAGACCACACAAATATAGTACACTAAAAAGCACACAGAGAGGCAACACAATTATTACAAAAATGCACAAATGCACAGTCGATGAATCAATCCGGACTCTTCAGTGATGTAAGATATGTTCTTTTTAATGGATTCTTGAACCACTCATGGCGTAAAATGATCGAACAAAGCAGCCAAAATACAGCCAACGCGTTTTGCCCCAATGGGGCTTCCTCAGGGCTATAATCAAAGTCCTCCAATCTTTTTTCCAATTTTTTTACAGCACAGCACAGCAGCAATCATAATAATTATAGATAAACATAACCATTTAGAAAAAGAAGAGAAAAAACTAATATACCAACAGGAAACAACCCATCATAAAGAGTCATTCTAAAGCATTTGACAGAGAAAATATATAAAGATATAAACATTTCATAGCAATACATTTCTTAACCATACATTTCAATCATTTTTACTACCCAGTTTTCCACCTCGAAATGGGTTCCCAAATCCGTTCCCCAAGTTTTCTCCCCCTTTTCCCCTTCCTCCCGTAAATCCCTTTTTCCAGATTATAAGCAGAGAGTAACCTAGCGAGCCATTGTTGGAACGTTGGTGGTAGTTTGTCCCGCCATGCCGATGCTACACACATACGTAAAACTGACATAGCCATAAATATGAACAACTGAAAGGGGGATTGCCTATCGTTATTATCTATCCCTAATACTATTATTGATGGTGTCAAAACAATCTTAACCCCCAATGTTCTATCTAAAAAGGATTCTATAGCACTCCGGAGGCCCTGTAGACAGGGACAAGATGCAAATACATGTATTATTTCAGCCTCTGTACTGTCACAACGTGGGCATCTTGTACCTACATCGCCCCCCCATTGTGCTATCCTTGCGGGGGTATAATACAGAGAGTAAATTGTTTTATAATGCTGGGCTTGGAGCCCAGCAGAACACAGAGTAGGTTGTCCTAATTCTAAAGAGAGGTGGAAACACTCTTGATCATTCCCTAATTTACCTGCCCACTTCTCTCCATATTTTTCAAGATCATCACTTTTTAATACTGACAGCTCTGCATAAAATCTGCGTATGGTGCAATCGTCACCACCCTCTATAATATCCAGTAGTTTATTTTTATCAAAGCCTGTTGGACCCCCTTTCTTATTTCCTAAGAAACTCCTAATTTGCAAATACTTATAGAAATTCCTTTTATCAATACCAAAAATAGACTGCATTTCCACAAATTGCTTAACACCATTTACTCCAAACAAATCTCCTATTTTCCGAATTCCACGACATCCCCACTCTATCAATACAGAATCTGCAAATATTTCCTTAGGGAGAGTTGGGTTTCTAGACTGTCGGGTGTAAGCATTCAGTCTGCCCAATCCAGTTTTCTTTCGAAAAGATGCCCAAACCTTAAAAGCCGCAAACAGAGTCTTAAACCTAGTTCTTTTGTAATATGAAGAGTCAGTGTATTTCAAAAACAGTTCTCCGCCTCCCTCCAATCAGCATAGAATACATATCTATGGATCCTATTTGAACCTGTGGATCCGTTGGATCCCCTCCCAGGAGACCACGTATGTGTTGAAAAACTGCCGCCCAATAATATAGTTTAAAATCAGGAACCGCCCAGCCACCCTTTGCCCTAGGTAAAGCCATAAAGCGGAGAGCCCTCCTAGTTTTCCCGTGGGCCCATATAAATCTGTTTACCAACTGTTCTAATATTGTAAACCATTTTGCCTCGAATTCCAGTGGAATTGCCCGGAAAAGGTAGAGAATTTTTGGCAATACTATCATCTTTATCACGTTACAACGTCCTACAAGAGAGACGTGGAGATTGTGCATTCTGTCGAGGTCTTTCTTAACTTTCAATATTATCGGATTAATATTACTTTCCACTATATTATCTAAATTTGGCGAGATATTAATCCCAAGATAAGTTGCAGCTTCAACCACCCGGATATCATTGCAAACAGCTCGCTCATTCTTAATTATCTGCGTTTTAAGTTTATTTAGTACATACCCTGACACCTGCCCGAAAACCAGAGCCTCTTGTTCAACTATAGAAATAGCAGTTCCTGGTGATGATGTCACTAAGGCGATGTCATCTGCATACGCCAGAGTCTTATATTCTGCTCCATAAACCCTTATTGGAGAAATCGCGCCATTTATTTCCAGCCTGCGAATAAACGGATCAATATATATTGCGAATAGCAAAGGGGATCATGGACATCCCTGACGCGACCCTCGCCTAATTTTCAGGGGTGCTGTATATCCTCCATTAATTCTAAGATGGGCAGTGGGTGCCTGATATAAGGCCTGTATTGCGTGAGAAAATCCTCCCCCTATAACGCACCTTTCAAATGTCTGCCAAAGATAGTCCCAGGAGACCCGGTCAAACGCTTTCTCAGCGTCCAGTAATATAACCGCCATAGGATCTCCTGAGACTTCAGTAAGATCAAACAAAGTAACTACCCTTCGAACATGCTGCGTGGTACCTCTCCCTGGGATAAAGCCATGCTGGACTGGACTAACTATTCTATCAATGACCTTACAAAGCCTGAGGGCCATAGTTTTAGAGAATATCTTTGCATCCGAATTCATCAGGGTAATTGGTCTATATGATCCCGGCTCTGCAGACGGTTTCCCCTTTTTTAAAATAACCACTATGTCAGCCGCTGCCCAAGAGTCTGGGACCGACACTCTCGTCTGAGCCTGTTTGATTGTTTCGACCAAATCCAATTTTATTACTTTGTGGAAGGTTTTATAGAATTCGATTGGGATTTGGTCCGGACCAGCCGCTTTACCTGATGGAAGGCTATTCATGGCAGTTACGACTTCTTCCGCTACCAAGAGCTCATCTAAAGCCTCTCGCTCTTCCTCACTAAGTGGTGATACAGGAATATCCCCCAGATACCTTCGGGTTTCTAACGGATCTCTAACTTGTTCATCGTTATATAGAGAGTCATAAAATTGCCTAAAAACCTCCCGAATCCCCTCTGAATCACTGACTATCCCACCCTTGCCATCCAAGATCCCTTTAATTTCCCCTATAGCCTCTCTCCGTCTTGTATGAGCCGCCAGAGTTCGCCCTACACGTTCACTCAGCTCATAGCATTGTTCCTTCTTTGCTAAAAACGTAACTGCTGCCTTTGATGCGATAGCCTCCTCTGCGTCTGCCTTTGCTAATGCAACTTTGAGGAGGGCTTGATCCAGAATTCCTCCCGTAGCAATAGCACTGTTTAGTTCCTCTTCTGCCTCCGAAACTACCTTAATCATTTTCTCTGATCTTAAAGCTTCCTGTCTTTGTCTATAGAGGCTAAAGCTCAGGGTTTCCCCACGTACACCAGCCTTAAAGGCATCCCAGCTCATACCTGAGGAAGTGCTGCCCCTATTAATGTCCCAAAAGTCTGTTATCCAAACCTTCATATGTTGGACATATTCTATATCTTTAAGTAATCCTCTCTCAAAGGTCCATTCACGTTGACGCCTAGCAATGCCCGCCATTTCTAGTGTTAAGATTATAGGATTATGATCTGAGATAATCCGAGGTAATTTCTCAATCTGACATCTTGGCACTAGGCCATGTGTTACTTAAAAATAGTCAAGCCTAACCGAAACCCTATGTGGGGCTGAATAATATGTACTGCCAGAATCAAGTGGCTTTAAATGTGTCCAAACATCGGTTAGATTGGTAAGTGCCCGGAATGCTTTTTTTTTCCGACCCTTATATTGCGCCCCTGTTTTGGTCCACAAACCCCCCATACCATTTATATTAAGGTCTCCGCACAAAATTATAGGCGTGGGCCATGAAGTCATTTCTAGATCTAGGTATTCAAATATGTCGGGATCATCCTCCGTAGATCCATATACAGAACATAGGGTGACCATTTCATTATTTATCATACATTGTACCAACACCCACCTTCCCCACTGATCTTCAATCTTCCTTATAACAATAATGTCGTTTCTTTTGGCCAGTATGGCGACCCCCTGGTTCTTGCCCCTTGTTTTGTATATGCTAGTAGATGAAACCCCATCTGCTCCATTATAACCCCCTAGACCCCTCTAGATGGGTCTCTTGTAGGCACACAAAATCTAATTTCATTGCCCTCAAGTTTATTGCAAGCCGTTGTCTTTTAGCCCGATCATTCAATCCACATACATTAATTGCTGCTATTCTTATACTCATTAACATTTTAAGCTAAGATTTCCCCACCAATAATGTTGCACACTCATAAATAAATTCATTAAATCTAGCTGGTAACCTCCCTCTGCCTTTATTTCCATCCGGATGCTGCCTTCCCTGCGTCTCCAAAAACACTCAATATGTTGGGCTGTGCTGTCCCCTACTCCCCTGTGTACCCCCCCAACCCCCTCCCTCAGAGCCCTCCCCTGGAGCCCCCCCCCTTACAGGCAATTAGGTCATCCATGACCTATGTGTGACAGCTTACCCGCAGTTAAGTCACCTCACCCCCTCTCCCTTTTTACCCTTCAAAGCCAAAAAACTCCCAGGCGAGCCCCCCGATTACCCACCCTTCTGTTCCTTTAATTCATTTAAGAATGATTGAGCCTTAATTTCTGAGAAAAACATTCTGACTTGCCCCTTTACAATTACTTTCAGACGAGCTGGGTACAATAAATATGCCTCACAACCTAGCCCCTGGAGAGGTGAAATCATCTGCCTTAACCTCCATCTCCTCTCCACAGTAGCATGGCAGAAGACCGGGCGCGCAAAAAATGATGTACCTTCAAATGATCGTTTAGCCTCTGGCCTAGCCTTATCCATTATTTCCTGCCTAAGCAAAAAATTACCAACATAGACAAGGATCGCCCTAGGTCTGTTAGGTTGTGATGCCTGATAGCCCTTTTTCAAAGTCAAAGGATATCGATGTGCTCTCTGCACTTCCTCTTCCCATTTCCAGGAGCTGAGTTCGGGAAAAGCCCCCCGTAAAAGAGAGACAACAAATGCCCTGACATCCTGCCCTTCAACCCCTTCAGCTACTCCCAGGAGTCTAATGTTATTCCGTCTCTGTCGGTTCTCGTAATCCTAGAGTTTCCATTGAACATCCTCCGCCGTTTTTTCATGCATTTCTTTAAATGCTTGCCACTTATTGACGTCATCCTCCAATCTCCCAGTCCTCTCTTCCACCTGAGTAACTCTATCTGCCATGTCCTCATAAAGTTTATTCATTTTTCTGAGTGAGCCTTGTATTTTTTTAGTAGCTTGTTTTGCTCTGCGGCTTTCTGTCCTGGCTTCTGCCTGCATCTGCTTAAGGGTAATATAGAGCAGATCCATTGAAGGAGACTGGGGCGTTTTATCTGTTGTTGCGCCCCCCTCTGGTCCAACTGCTGAGGTCTCTTCTTGATAAAGTTGTGAAGTAGCAGAGTAATCCCATAATAACTTTTTTGTAGCTTCCGCACGAGGAGGGCTTAAATTTGATTTAGATCTTGATTTAGATCTGCGCTTATGTTGCACAGACCAGTAGACACCTGATGCTCTTAATGCCGATAATTCATCTGCCGAGTCTGTGTCACTTGCAGTAGTACCATCAGACATGAGAGAAGAGTCTGACTCATCGTTAAGGGAGAAGAAACAATCTCCTTCCAATGATCCATTAAGCACCTTATGTTGAGGAGCTCCCTGCCTGTGCTTCAAATTAGTGCCTGTTATCTCCAGAGCCCCTTCTATATGAGGGGTTATTACTTGTACTACCTCTTTCAATTTTTCTGCGTTACTAGCATGCTTCCCCTCTCTGTTACTGTCCATATTTCTTTCCATAGTCAGCTCAGGAGCAGTCATACTTTGCGCAGCTTCATCCTTGGCCCCAGTAGGACGCCGTGCCTCTCGACTCGCCGGGCAGATTTTCAAAGGCTGGCGGTGAGTCGAGAGGCACGGCGTCCTACTGGGGCCAAGGATGAAGTAACTTTTAAGCAGTTCGTGGAGTGTCACCTATTATGGTGAACACGAGAAATTTGCACTTGGACTACGCCACACATTTTGAGGATTTTATGTGTTTTAAGCAACTGTGGACTATTGACAAAAAGTGTGGAATAAATTGAGGGCTTTCCGTGATAACTACTAGCATCTGAGGAAAGACTATATATCGGTGCAAAGTGTAAGATATAGTGATCCTGTTACGTCAGTGACTACTATAAGATTGGAGGACTTTGATTATAGCCCTGAGGAAGCCCCATTGGGGCGAAACGCGTTGGCTGTATTTTGGCTGCTTTGTTCGATCATTTTACACCATGAGTGGTTCAAGAATCCATTAAAAAGAACATATCTTACATCACTGAAGAGTCCGGATTGATTCACCGACTGTGCATTTGTGCATTTTTGTAATAATTGTGTTGCCTCTCTGTGTGCTTTTTAGTGTACAGATTTGTATGAATTTGGTCTGTCGAACTTGTAGAGTTTCTGGCACCCACTTGCAGAGGGAGCAAAACACAGGAAAAAAACAAGGTAGAGAAGGTCAGGATCAACTCACTCAACCATTGGGCAAGACTAACTTAGACTTACTCTCCTTTAAACCAGAAGACATTGTACACTGCAGTTCAGCTGAATGGGTGCCTAAGGTGGCCACATACGTGCCGTCCTGCCTAAGGCTTTGACATGCCCTCATGTCATCTTGAATTCTGACTCTGTCTTGCTTGAGCTTTTTGCGCGCACAGGCAGGCCCCCAGATTACTCAAGTTGTTTAGGTTATTCACGTTCAAGGTTGCTTTGTTTTTTGGAGATTGTTGAATGTATTGCCGGAGACTTTCGTAAGCTTCGTTAAGATAAAGGCTGGAGCATGTGAGAATGCAGAAGGAACTTGAGAACTCCTTTGCCTTTGGAATGCTTGCATGGAAAGTGGCCAATTCCAGTAAGTTTCATTGGCGCAGAGGAACGCCTCTCGGAACCTTCTAGTGTGTTTTGAGATTATAAAGCAGGGGTTTGTTGACTTGGAAACCGGGATTTGAGCCTGAACGGTGGACGCATCTTCAGTGCAGGAATCTGGTTGCTGAGTCTCCTGACCCCGGCTGTGAATCCCCCAGTCTGGAGTGGGCCAGGCTGAAGTTTGCACCAGGTGATGTGTTTTATTTTTGATTGCTGCCATTGTGATGCGTGACTGTCTGTGTGCACCTTCAGTTTCCAGTGGCTATAACAACCATTGCGATGCGTGACTGTCTGTGTGCACCTTCAGTTTCCAGTAGCTATGATCATCTGAGGTGTTTTCTTTGAGTATTGACTTTGTGATGTGTGAGTGTCTGTGTGCACATCCAAGTTAATCATCTGATGTATTTAGTGTATATATCTTTCTGATTTCTTGCAGGACGTCCATTATTATCTGCTTGTGTACATTTTATTATATTATTAGCCATGCATTTAACAGTTGCATTTGCCAAGTGTGTTATTATATATATATGTATGTATGTATGTATGTATGTATGTATGTATGTATGTACATATTTATCTCCGGACTTTGTACATACATGTTGGAGAAACAACACAATGCATTTTTTTAGAAGCATGAGTCACTTTAATTGTCTGTTCCTGGAGGGATGAAAGATGAATAATTGTATCAGAAATAGACTAGTAGACATGACCAAAGAATTGGCCATATGGGACCAAGAGGCTTGGGAGGATTCATCATACAGTAATGACTGAATGTCAGATTATTACTCCAGGGCCGTCTATTTGTGAATTAGTTGGGATAATAACAAAGAGTTGAACTTGGTAAATTATCTATTTAAATTTTGGAATAAGAATTTGACAACCTTTGCTTTGCCATGCAATCCACCTAGCATAAATATAATGAGTTGATATGTGTACTTTACAAGTGGATATTATGAAAAGAGACATGCAGATTGGAAAAAATGAAAATAGAGATGGAAAAAGTATTTTTGTTTAAATGTCATAATGTAATTGTATACAATGCATGTATATGTCCCCTTTAAGAAACTGACCTTGTTTTTAATTGGTGGTGGGGGAAATGAGCCATGCTTCCCCTTTAAATAGCACATTTTGTTTTGCACATGTTGACCCAGTAGAAGGCGTAAGCCGAAACGCGTAGGTCATTTCTGTTTTTGTATGCACCTCCTGCACTTTGCTTTGAGAGGCTTCTAATGCGAGGGCCTCCTGAAACAACGAAAATTAATAAAGCCCTTCGGAAGCCAGTTCCTGGTAGTGCCGTGCTTCATTTCGCCCTGGAAATCATGTGTCAAGAGCGAAGGGCAATTGTGTGGAGTAAGTGAAGGAATATATATTTATATATATATATATATATATATATATATATATATATATATATATATATATATATATATATATATATTTGAATGTTGTTCATTTGACATCTGGGAAAGCCTTTCTGTTAGAGAGCACTGCATAAATAAAACCCCAAGCCTTATTCTGAGAACAGTCTCTGATGTGTTTCATTTTATAAACTGAAATCCCTTTCCAAGTGGTGTTGTGTTGTGTTTATTGCTTCGTCATGTTTGAGCCTCCGTGTGGGAGAGTAGTATTCTCTATTATCTGACTAAGTGGAAAGCAATACAGTTCCCAATTTCAATTATTCTTGTTCCAGGAATTCTGACAGATTCCTTGGGCCAGCTCCATTAACTAGTGTAGGCAGTCCAGCTTCACCTCATGGAGCAGAGAATTTCTGAAATCACTAGCAAATGTCAGGACTTTCAGACCACGCTGCTTTTTACATCAAATAAGCTTGGTCCAGTGGTACTCATAAACAATATTCTTCTTCTTGGCCAGATGGGTTCTTTGGTGTGTTGAACAGGGTGTGGATCCTGTGGGGGGAATATGTGTCCCAAGTTTTAAATTTCTTGTTTCAATTGGCAGCCGAAGGTTTAGCCTACATAACTTTGAACGCTTTGATTTCGGCCATTTTAGCATGGCCACTACCAGTAGTTAATAAGCCGACTAGAGAATACCCACTGTTCTGTAAGCTGCTTAAGGGAATTAGGCTGTCAAAACCTCTGGACCCCAGAAATGCAGCACTGTGGGATGGCAACGTGGTCTTGAGGTTCCTTGAAAGGTGGTCAGCAAATTAAGATTTGTCCTGCAAACAACTTTCAACTAAATTGACAGCTAAACTGTTGTGTTTCATGCCTTGCAGAAGAGTATCAGATGTAAAAGAATTGGCTTTAGTAGGTAGTGTATTATCGCCAGAGTTTCTTTTGGTATTTGTAAGAGAGATAAAGCTAATCCTAAATGTATCACATAACAGAGTTTTCCATATTAGTCAAAATTATGTGTGGTTTGTTCCCTCAAAGCATATGAGGATTGTACTGGAGAGTTCAGATCATGCACTAAAGGCCAACTTGTCATTGCATTCAGAAGCCATTTAAATCAATTTCATCAGCCACATTTTCCAGGTGGGTAAAATGGCTAATGAGAGAAGCAGGCTTAAATCTGAATGTGTTTGGCACACATTCTGCAAGTGATGACTTCAAAATCGTTTGTTTTAGGTACCAGGCTGGAAGACATCAGACTGATCTTCCAATTATACCTTTAAAATGTTTTACTTCAAACCTATTACAGATGTCGTATCAGTGGTGGTTGCCAACCTTTGAACAAGCATAAACTGAGCCTCCAAATCTACCAGTGTATAAAACAATGCTCTAACTGATGCAACAAAGCCTTTTCAAGTCTAAGTACAATGAAGCCTTACTATAGACTCAGTTGTATGGCACTTACAATATTGTTATTTATCAAAATGCTTCTTGGTGCAATTAAATGTTATAAAATTCTTCCAAGAGGACTATTTTTCCTCAAACATTTTGTTGATACGTAATAGAGGTTTGATTTCTCTAGAGCATGTCTGCCATACGTTTTTCATTGCAGGATCTGAACAAAAGATTAAAGGCAGAGTTCTGAACAGGAAGTTGAAAGGATTAGGATAACTTTGTGGATAACGACCTGGCTGACTAATGTCGAAGCGGAACATACCACCTTAACAACGACGCTGGGAGCAGCCCCGACACCCACCGACCACGCACGCAACCTGGGAGTCATCCTCGACTCAACGCTCTCCATGGCCAAGCAAGTCAACGCAGTCTCCTCCTCCTGCTTCAACACCCTCCGCATGCTTCGCAAGATCTACAGGTGGATCCCGACAGATACAAGAAGAACAGTCACCCAGGCCCTCGTCAGTAGCAGACTTGACTATGGGAACGCCCTCTACGCGGGAGCCCCGGCCAAGCTCATCAAGCGACTGCAACGCATACAAAACGCCTCCGCACGCCTGATCCTCGACATACCACGCCACAGCCACATCACCCCCCACCTGAGGAACCTGCACTGGCTCCCCGTCGACAGGAGAATCTCCTTCAAACTCCTCATCCACGCACACAAGGCACTCCACAAGACTGGCCCAGCCTACCTCAACAGACGACTCTTCTTCTACGTCCCCAACCGCCAGCTCCGCTCCGCCGACCTCTCCCTCGCCACCGTCCCTCGCATTCGAAGAACAACCACCGGCGGCAGATCCTTCTCACACCTCGCCGCCAAGACCTGGAACACCCTTCCACTAAGCCTACGACAGACCCAAGACCTGCTGACCTTCAGGAGGCTACTCAAGACCTGGCTGTTCGACCAGTAGCAGCACCCCCCCCCCCTTTTTTTCTCCCCAGCGCCTTGAGACCCTCGCGGGTAAGTAGTGCGCTCTACAAATTCTGTGATTGATTGATTGATTGATTGATTAAATACAACTCCTGGGGCGCACAAATACTAGGAGCGTGAGCGGTGTAGTCCAATACGGGCTTTGGTGCTCCTAGACCGGAGCCGTCATTGCAGCAAAGTAAAAGGCAGTCAAGATGGTGTCAGCTCTATTTGGATTCATAAGATATGCTGAATGGCTACATTGCTTTGCAGTTTTTCTTATTAATATCAAAGAAGTTGTGATATTGATGTACTGTTACTCGCTGCTGTGGAGTTTAAGTAAATGAAGGGAGGCATAATCCTCCCCCGTGGGTCTTGGTAAAATTAAAAAATGTTGCATCAGCTAGATTTTAACAATAAGACAAGCATTGGCATAGCCAATAGGTCTCGCCTTTGGGACCTTATAAGTGTTTAGCCATGCAACAATTGTGCTGCATAACTGACACCTGGTTAAACACATATACGGTCCCAAAGGCGAGACCTATTAGCCAATAGGTCTCGCCTTTGGGGCCTTATAAGTGTTTAGGCAGAGCTATTGGTTTTGCCAATGTTTTTAAAAGCATTGTGGCTGCTGTGCAGCATGTTGAAAAGTTATAATAAAAAAGACTTATAAGCATTTTTGTTACTTTATATATAACTAAGACGACATTATGTACAACTGAATGACCCAATTAAAAAAGAATAAACATAAGAAAGGTCTTGTCGTTTATTTTGTCGTTGCAATGTTGGCAACTTCTTCCTGCCTATTCTAACGTTGAGGTGGTGCTTAGTGATGCTGAGGTGGTGTTGAGTGAGGTTGAGGTGGTGCTTAGTGATGCTGTGGTGGTGCTGAGTGGTGTTGAGGTGGTGCTTAGTGATGTTGAGGTGGTGCTGTGGTGGTGCTGAGTGATGCTGTGGTGGTGCTGAGTGATGCTGGGGTGGTGCTGTGGTGGTGCTGAGGGGTGGTGCTGTGGTGATGCTGAGTGATGCTGTGGCGGTGCTGTGATGCTGTGGTGGTGCTGTGATGCTGTGGTGGTGCTGAGTGATGCTGTGGTGGTGCTGAGTGGTGTTGTGGTGGTGCTTAGTGATGCTGTTGTGGTGCTTAGTGGTGCTGAGTGGTGGTGTGGTGGTGCTGAGTGGGGCTGTGGTGATGCTGAGTGATGCTGTGGTGGTGCTGAGTGGTGCTGTGGTGGTGCTGAGTGATGCTGTGGTGGTGCTGTGGTGGTGCTGAGTGGTGGTGTGGTGGTGCTGAGTGATGCTGTGGTGATGCTGAGTGATGCTGTGGTAGTGCTGAGTGATGCTGTGGTGGTGCTGAGTGATGCTGTGGTGGTGCTGAGTGATGCTGTGGTGGTGCTTAGTGATGCTGTTGTGGTACTTAGTGATGCTGTGGTGCTGCTGAGTGATGCTGTGGTGGTGCTGAGTGGTGATGTGGTGGTGCTGAGTGATGCTGTGGTGATGCTGAGTGATGCTGTGGTGGTGCGGTGGTGGTGCTGAGTGATGCTGTGGTTGTGCTGAGTGATGCTGTGGTTGTGCTGAGTGATGCTGTGGTTGTGCAGAGTGATGCTGTGGTTGTGCAGAGTGATGCTGTGGTGGTGCAGAGTGATGCTGTAGTGGTGCAGAGTGATGCTGTGGTGGTGCAGAGTGATGCTGTGGTGCTGCTGAGAAATACTGTGGTGGTGCTGAGTGGTGTTGTGGTGGTGCTTAGTGATGCTGTTGTGGTGCTTAGTGATGCTGTGGTGGTGCCGAGTGATGCTGTGGTGGTGCTGTGGTTGTGCTGTGGTGGTGCTGAGTGGGGCTGTGGTGATGCTGAGTGATGCTGTGGTGGTGCTGAGTGGTGCTGTGGTGGTGCTGAGTGATGCTGTGGTGGTGCTGTGCTGAGTGATGCTGTGGTGGTGCTGAGTGGTGGTGTGGTGGTGCTGAGTGATGCTGTGGTGATGCTGAGTGATGCTGTGGTGGTGCTGAGTGGTGCTGTGGTAGTGCTGAGTGGTGCTGTTGTGGTGCTGTGGTGGTGCTGAGTGATGCTGTGGTGGTGCTGAGTGGTGCTGTGGTGGTGCTGAGTGATGCTGTGGTGCTGCTGAGTAATGCTGTGGTGGTGCTGAGTGGTGTTGTGGTGGTGCTTAGTGATGCTGTTGTGGTGCTTAGTGATGCTGTGGTGGTGCTGAGTGATGCTGTGGTGGTGCTGTGGTGATGCTGAGTGATGCTGTGGTGGTGCTGAGTGGTGCTGTGGTGGTGCTGAGTGGTGCTGTGGTGGTGCTGAGTGATGCTGTGGTGGTGCTGAGTGATGCTGTGGTGGTGCTGAGTGATGCTGTGGTGGTGCTGAGTGATGCTGTGGTGGTGCTGAGTGATGCTGAGTGATGCTGTGGTGGTGTTGAGTGGTGGTGTGGTGGTGCTGTGGTGATGCTGAGAGATGCTGTGGTGGTGCTGAGTGGTGGTGCTGAGTGATGCTGTGGTGGTGCTGAGTGGTGTTGTGTTGGTGCTGAGTGATGCTGTGCTGGCTCTGATTGATGCTGTGGTTGCGCTGAGTGATGCTGTTGTGTTGCCGAGTGAGAGATAGAGTGAAGATATAATGCCCAATTAGAGAGGGTGGTGAGAGAGAAAGAGAGCGAGAGAAAGGGTGTACATAGAATAAAGAGTGGAGCGGGATAGAGAGAGAGAAAGAAGGGAGAGAGAGTGAATGAAGGAGTTTGAAAGAGAAACAGATAAAGGGGTGAGAGAGAATGAAAGGCTAAAAAAGATAGAGAGGGGAGAGTTAATTAAGTAGAGAGAGAATTAGAGAGGGGAGAGAGAGAGAAGGAGAGAGACAATAAGAGTGGGGGTGTGGAGTTTAAATAGAGTGAAGAAGTGACGCGGAAAAAGTAACCTTAAATATAGCTTTGTGCTTTGCGCGAATAAATATTTTTAAAAAAACAGTGAGACAAAAATACTGGTAATTAGGCTGTGACTCCCAATATAAAACAAATAGCGATATAAGGTGAAATCAACCCACCGAAGCAATATTTCTAACTAGACATAAAAAAGCTTGCACTTCAATGCTAATCGCTGTTGTTTTTCATGTGACTGTAGTCCAGGGCCCTCAGTTGGTAATGTGAGCTGCTGCTGCGATTGAAACATCAGAGTCGAGAGAGTTAATGAGCCATGACGAGGAAATGAGGAAGAGATAGGAAACAACAGATGGCAGCTGCGCGTGCACGCCATCGTGAACTCAAGCTGGTCGCCAGCCGAAAGCCAGTGTTTGCACTTCCAAAACCCGCTTACTAAAACTCTCGGCCAGACCAGCGCAAGCGCTGGTGCAGGCCGAGACCTAAAAAAGAACCTGACTAAAAGTTAAGCGGGTCTGCAAGCAATCAACTGGATCGTCTATTACTGTAGGCTTATGCGCTGTTATTCCCCTGCGTCAGAAACCTGACGATTTTTTGTTTGGAAACTAAAGAAGGACGAGGCTAGTACGGGCCTTTTCTCGTCAGATAATGCTGTGGCCATTTCGGAATAGACTACTTACAGTTCAATTAAAGACATTTAGAATGTGGAATATAATTATAATATATTTCAATTGCTTTTAGTCTATTGTTATCGATTGACGCTTGTACCCATGAATTAAACACACGATCACATTAAATGATGCTATTACAAACTGACAGATGTTTTTCTAAGAATGCACTTACTTATTAGTTATAAAATAGTTTTCTACTCATTTTTCTGAATACTATAGCAATATCTGGCAAAGTAACCGCCCACAAATGCCTCCGTCGCTACAGTCTTTCTATTATGTCCATGGCAAGCGTTGCGCTGTCACTTTGCCCCTTTTCCCTTTCTATGGCGTGATCCGCGTACCTGGTCTTGTTGTCTTCTGGCAATGACAGCTGATGGTGCTATGGGGGATGCGGGTGCGGGATCGGGTCCCCCAGTGACCGCGCGGGAGTACTCACGGCAGGTGCAGGAGTGGCTATGGCAGTGTTACTGCGGTTCCCTGGGTTGGCCTCCGCACAGTGGCGCCTTTGGGGCTTCCTACCTTAACCCCTTTTACAGCTTGCACCCCCCACTGCTACTACCGCCCCCACAAACTGCATGGCCGCGCCCGATCCCTGCCGTTCCCCCAACAACATCGCCCGCTCCGGCAAGGGAGCCAGCGCGACCCACATCAGCAGGTAAGAACATTTCTCAATAAATGATCCATCCCGTATGTATTATGCCCCGTTCTCTTTCTGGAATTTGAACCATCCACTCTTGACTCTTTCCTCACCTTTCTAAAGTTTACCCATATTCCTTTAGAAACCGGTCGTTCTTTTAAAAAGAGCATTATGGAAAATGCCCTCCATCAAGGCTTTAAGTGGGATACTGGTTGGGTTTCCAAAAGTGGTTTTACTATTGTAATTTAGAGAGTGGCGTAAACAGGTAAACTAAAAATCTGTGGTTGCCATAGTGTGCCGCCCGACTAGTATTTTGCTTTTTGCTGCTTCTTTGTGCTTTTGTTAAAATTATATTGCATATATATTCACGGGGAAAAACAAAGGTTAAAGTGACGTTACAGTTAGGTGTTATAAAAGGATCTGTTTTTTTTAAAAACCTTTGAAATACACTGAAAAAAGCAAAGGTATAGTTAGAGGAATATGTCAGTGCCAACATTGTTTTGAACTTAAAAAAAACCACACAGAAATTCAGCAGTTATAGTAACTATAACTTGTGCCCCGCTATGCACTGCTTATGACCTCACATATTTTATCACTCATGACATGTTCTATTACATCATTTATGACATCACTAATGACATCTCAAATGACATAACTGACAACATCATCCAATAAGTGTGTTAGTTTGTTTTATAGTTTACTTAGTGGCGGGTATCTACCATATTACTTTTCTACCTAATCAGGGGTGTGAAATTTAATAAAATATCTACTTGTCCGTGGGGCAAGTTGTGTCATAAATCTACTTGTCCTGTATCAAAATCCACTTGTCCCTTTTGTGCCATGTAATGTGGCGACAAATTATGTCAGCAATCTCATTATAAAAGAGCTCCGATACAGCTTCTCTGATTATGCCAGGGTTCATACCATAGTAAGGTTTAAATACTAGCAATTCCCTTATGTTACCACGTTTCAGCAGATCTACATACTGGGGCTGAAGTTAGTGGTAAGCAATAGTTCCAGGGTTGGAATGCCCTTTTGAGTCTGTGCAAACCTGCTAGCTTGCATGTTTTAAGGGTTTTTACCAACTCTTCTCTAATCTTTTCCCATACTGAGAAAGGTTAGAAATTTAGTCCTGGCAATGGTAAATGTAAAACGTCTTCCAGGGTTGGCAAAAAAGTGGGTGGAGGGAAAGTGAACTTGCAAACACTAAGATTTCTGCATGAGCAAACCTACACATGCATATTTGTTCATGCTAAAATGCAGTTCACAAATATTTTCTAGGAGTATGATTTCTTGGTCGTCTTCTGTAAATTCTTGTAAATTCACGAAAGCCGTATATATCTGCACTTAATGCAAGGACATATACCATGGTGCACTTTTGAGACTTTCTTTTATAATTGGGCCCCTAATTAGGTCTGGCGTTAACCATGACTTTTGTGTTTATTACAATTATTTCTCTCTTTCTATCTGTCTATCGGCTGGCTTCACTGTGAGTGCCAGCATTCTGCTCTATCACAAGGAGCATATCAGCACCCAAAGTAGTTTTGTACAGTGCCAGGAACTACTGTGGCAATGTGAGCTTTTTGAGACCCAACATTATTTTTTGCTTTTGCCAATGTTTGTTATAATTGTGAGGGCCTGGTAGCTCCCATACCAATAAGGTTTTACAAAAACTATGCCAAAACAAGTCATGCATTGACAAATCCAAAAGGCTGACAACCAAATTCAGACCTACTGGCTTTGCCAATGCTTATTTATTTTTATGTTTCCCATAATCTTATTGAAACTGGTTGCCCTGATTGATTTTCCATTATGAATATTTTTGGGAAATACTAGTATACCTCAACACATTTTACTAAATTACACTGCAAATAAATGGTACTTAACATTTTACAGTAGTTTAGCTAAATGTTTTTTTCCTACTTGCAATTTTTTGTGAACATTTATTTTGAAAGGAAAGAATCATCAATCTTGCTTTCAAGCTTCTGCAAATATTTGCATCTAATCAGAGCACATTCTGGGAGCATTATACAAAGCTTCATATTGCTAAACTTTGAAAACGTCTGTACACATTTTTATACTGGAACAACTGTCAGTAGTGCAGTCCGAGCTTACATCATTTACTTGGAGCAAGAGCGCACACCCTAATAATAAAGGCTTTGCATTAATGAACAATAAATACAAGTTTGAACAGCATTAACACATGGGCACAAATATTACCTTAATTGCAGACATTGCTCTTCCCTGACCTATAATGTGGTACTGTAAACTGGCAGCCAAAGGGTTTATGCTGTAGGGGGTTGGACCTACTTCTCCCAAGGACTAAACACACATGAAAACTTGTTGCCCTTGACCCCAAACAATATGTCCTGGGCGTCATGCTATATGAATTCCACATCCCTGCTAATTTTGTACAGCCTGTTTTCAGATAATCAGTGTAAGTGTTTGCTAAACGCATGTGCTCCTAACGCACCATAGGTGTGTAGAGGTATTAAACACGTTATAAATCTTTGTATTTAAGAGTAACTGTGTGCAGGTGACAGTTGACAACTTGTGTTCATCATGTTCCGCATACGTTTTTTGATACTAAAGAAAAAGGTTCCAGTTGGGCAAAGATTCTATGCACTGCATACTAACTATTGTAAGCAGCTTTGAGTTATAAGAGAGAATTGTCTTAGCATGATAGTTTCTGCTTAACATAGAAGACTGTGTGCACTAGGCACTAACCTATGTACATGTGCTTGTTTTGCTAACGAAGATGGGCTCTCTGTAAAGTTTGCACCTCAGCATGAAGGCTGTAGGTAGTATGATCTTTAGCACCTTCAGACCTTGGTTATTTTAAGTGAACAGTCACTCTTTGGACAAGTTTTGCATAGAGCAATCACTGTTCCCAGTAGACACTTTTGAATACTCTGTGCTGTATTGCTCATGAGAGTTTCAATGACTGCAGTGTGGTACAGAGTAAACTCTCTCCATAGAGTACGCAGTGTTTACAGTACCCACTTTTCTACTTCTATCCACTTAATTTCTCAATGTAGGTTCAGTGACTGTCAGGGATTTGATACAGGTAAAGACTGTCCGTAGTAGGGCATTAGTTATGTAACAGGGCTTCAGTATCTGGAGGAACTTGGTTTTCCCTGAACATTTGTATACAGATTGAACACTGTATGCAGGACAGGTTACTCTTTCATTTGAGCTTAATAGTCAACATGAACTCGGCAACCCGTGAAGTGTATGGTATAGGGTTCATTTGGATTAATGGTGCAAATAACACAAGCTTGATTACCTATGGTGGTTGTATGTATGATAGCAGTAAAGACACTTCATATTCTTCTGAGCTATTGTGCACTTACTTTCATAGCTCTATTGGTATACCCGTTTATAGAGCAATATGTACAAAAGAAACTTGAATGATGTCATGAGTGATGTCATATTATATGTCATATGTGAGGTCATAAGCAGTGCATGGTGGGGGCGCATGTTATAGTTGGCTATAGATGGCTCTGCTACCTATAACTGGTGAATTTATGTGGGTTTTTTTTTAGTTCAAAATGTTAATGTTGTCGCCGACATAATCACCTAACTATAACATTACTTTGTTTTTTTCAGTGAATTTCTAGGGATTTTTTTAAACACAAAGTAATATTTTATTACCATATGTAAAGCCAACCCCCTACCGCTGCGCACAGCGCGTTGGCCACAGGGCCTTATGTTTTTTCAAGCGGAGGAGGGCCACTTGGCCCCCCTCCCCGAGCCTTATTAGGCCCTGGGGACCCCATCCATCCGTGCCTTTTTTTGTTTTAAAGGAGAAGGGGGACATGTGGCCTCCCTCCCCGAGCCTCAGTAGGCACTGGGGACCCCATCCCCCAGGGCATTATGTTTTTTAAAGGGGAGGGGGACCAAGTGACTCCATCCCGAGCCTTATTAGGCCCTGGGGAGCCCATCCACCAGGAACGTGTTTTTTTTTCTTTAAGGAGAGATGGTCTGTGCAACCACTCTCCCCGAGCCTTTAGAGGCCATGGGGACCCCATGCCCCAGGGCTGTGCTTTTTTAAGGGGAGGGGGCAACTGAAACCCCCTCCCTGAGTCTTATTAGGCCCTGGAGCACCCAGGCCCTTTTTTTTTTATTTAAAAGGAGAGGGGAGCCACAGGGCCCCCACCCAAGCCATTATAGTCCCGGGGAGCCTACACCCTGGGCCAAAACTTACAAAAAAGAGGAGGGGGCCACACAGCTCCCCTCCCTGAATCTCTTTATGACCTGGGAACCCCATCACCCAGGGCCTTTTTTTAATTAAAGGGTAGGGGGGGGCTGCGTGGCCCCCTCCGCAAGCCTTATTAGGCCCTGGGAACCCCATCCTTCAGTGCCATTTTTTTATGAAAGAGGAGGGGGCCACGTGGCTCCACCTCCCCGAGCCTTATTTGGCCCTGGGGATACCATCCCACAGGGCCATTTTTTATGAAAGGTGATGGGCGTCTGCATGGCCTGCCTCCCCAAGCTTTATTAGGCCCTGGGGACCACAACCTCCAGGACAATTTTTTTAATTAGAGGGGTGTACGCGTGGCCTTGTTAGGCCTCTGGGACTCAATCCACCCGGGCCCACTACTAAAATTGAAGGAGAGGAGTCCGCACCCCTTCCGAGCCTTTTTCAGTCCCAGGGACCCCATCCCCAGGGGCCCATATCATTAAAGGCAGGTGCCCTGGTGCCCACCATACATTTGTAGGGGCCTTGTTTGGAGCCCCAAGGCCCCCGTGCTCCAGCTGGCACCCTGCATGCAGCGGTAGCTGGAATTGCTACTGTCCGGAGGGACTAGCTACTTATGCTGTTCCCTCCGGTCAGGAGCAATATTTTTATCTGTTTCCCTGCCCGCTTCAGTGCGGGCAGGGAAACAGAGCAAAAGTCTGCTCCCAGCTGACGGGAGCATTTTCAAAGCTCCCGCCCACTGGTAGCAGACTGTGTGTTTGCTCCTGCTTGGCAGGGGATTAAAAAATTCTCCCACCGGCTGGGTGGGAGCACACACAGGGTTCCCTGTATGCACGGTGCAGGCACAAAAACCGCTATGTCCCTGGGATGGGCTCCCCGGGACATTGCTAGTGAGCCAGCCCCGCAGCGAAATCCCCGGGGCCATTAATTGGTCAGGGAGGGGAGTAGTGCAGCCCCCTCCCTTTTTAATAAGTTTAGCTTCCCCGTAGGATGGGGTCCCCGGGACCTTTCGAGGCTCGGGGAGGAGAGACACGCAGCCCCCTCCCCATTTTGAGTAATTTTGGTCCTGGGAGTCGGACCCCCAGGGCTTTTAGATGCTCGGGGAGGAGGGCCGCGTGGCTCCCCTCCCCTTTTGATTAATTTTAGCCCCTGGAGGTGTGCTTCCTGGCCCTGTCATGGCTCAGGGAGGGGGGCCACACGCCACCGCTCCCCATATTGACTAATTATGGCCCCAGGGGTGGGCTCCCCGAGGCCTGTAATGGTCCCCATAAACATTAAGTTTAGCCCTGGGTGTGGGCTCCAAAGGCCTTTAAAAGAAGGGATGAGGGCTGGGCGCCCCTCCCATTAATAAAACAAAGCAGCTCTGGCCTCCAGTTTGTTTTCTCTTTCCAGTCCCACGGGAGTCCGTGGGATTGCAGCAATTTTTGCAGATTTCTTTTTTTTTTGGAGGGGTGGGGTGGGGGCGGTCAAGGTATTGTGTGTGTTTGTTTGTTTGGGATAGGAGACTGAGTCCCTGAGTGCTGTAATGGCTGCAAGCAACATTTTTCTCATGTTGGTGGCAGCCAATCAGAGCGCTCACTCCCACGGGAGTTTGACTCCTGTGGGAGCGAATTGGCGCAAGGTAAAAAAAAAAAAAAAAAGCTCCCTGGGCCAATTGGAACACTCTCTATTTTTTAAATTGGGTTCAAGGGACTCTAACAAGTCCCTTAAACCCAACCTTTCAGATATATCCTCATGTTTTTTTAACCTCAATATCTCAAAAACTACTGAACGAATTTACACCTAATGATTAAAAGCACAATTTGCGTACCAAGATCTAGCGTCCTGCCAAATTTGGTGTATTTCCGTGAAGCAGTTTTTGCTGTAGCCCTTCTTAAAGAAGTCTATGGAAAATGCTTGGGGATTTTGCATTTTGGGACCCGTCTTTTTTCTTGGCCCCTGCTTGACGGATCACCCCAAAACGTTCCGTGCACGAACTAGTCAAAAAGTAGCACAGTTTTGGAAAGTTTTCTGGAGATTCGTCAAACAGTGCCAAAGTTATTAGCAACACAAAAAAGTGCTTTTCCTATGGAACAGCTGACCTAACTATAGCTGCCCAGTGGCGACTGCCACTGGGTAATATATATTAACACAACAACTGACATATTCCTAAAACAAGCCAGGACTATTGGCTATGTAAGTTGTTATTAGCTGTATAAGATAAATAAGTAACAACAGTGAATTTGTTGTAAATAGTATTGAAAATGGTTTGAGTCCCGAATTATGAGACTGTGAATTAAACATTACTGAGGTCTGTAGGAGGCGCAGCGGTTATACATGTGTGCTTTTTTTCTCTTCATATTTTTCTGAAATCCTCCATCCTCGTATGTTATGTTTTCATGTAGAGCATGCAAATCACCCCAGTGGGTATCCTGTGGGAACCGTTCTTAATTGGTGGGTTAGCCATAGGTTGAGGGAGTGGTCGGTACAGGTGAGAGGGGTGGGCTTGTCTGCCATGATGTCTGAGAAGTTGGTGCAGGCAGGGTCTGGGTGAGGTCCTTCACTCGTTGGGTGAGACCAATTGTGTTCAGGTTTTTCAGGAGGGAGGTTGTATTTGGGTCTGTGTGGTTCTCCAGGTGGAAATAGTGGTTGCCAAGGTAGATGAATGAGATGGAGTTGGGGGTGATGATTCTGTGAAGGTGTTTCCGAAGTAGTCTCTTGGCCCGGGCGGCCGGTTCAGTAGGGCTTCTCCTAGGGTGATGTTGTTCGAGATGCTACGTTTGAAAGCGAGGAGTTTGAGTTTATCCCAGGAGTTGGCAGAGGTGAGGGAGCATTGGACATTTTCCTTATTAGTGATTGTGATTCCTCCTCTGGGTCTGCTGTTTCTGTTGTGTATTGTGGTCTTGTATCGGGATGGAGTGGCTGTCGTAGTGTCCAGAGTAGAAGCTGGTGTGATGCAGGTCTTGGTGAGGAAGAGTAGGTCTGGGGAGAGCTCTTGCCTTGCAAGGGGTTCCAGACTTCGATGCTGTGTTTGGATAGTGGGTGTGTGTTGAGGAGGGTACAGGTCAGCCTGGGGTGGGTTGTGTACGTGGTGGTATTGTATGCAGCCGATTAAGTGACACGCAGCGCAGGCGAATGCACCTTCATTGCAGGTCGGGCAGCTAGGCTACAGCGCAGGGAGAGGCACCTGGGATTCAGGGTGTGGAGAGCTGCAACAAAGTAGCATCTTGGGTGGAGGACCAGTAGTCCTGGTAATGGGTGCAGGCAGGACACAGATGGGCTTGCCTTTGGAGCACCCGCCGTGCTCGTCCGCTCTGCAGCCCCCATTAAGAAGGTCCTGTAGGGAGAGGAGATCCTAGTGGCAGTGGTCGGGGCTGGGTGGGATGGGGCCAAAGCGAGGGGCAGATGAGAGTGCAGCATAAAGCATAAGCACGAAGGTGGGGAAAAAGGCTACAAAGGTGCAAAAAGGAGCAAGAGGGGCTAAGTCTCCGAGAGAAAGAGTGGAAAAAGGGGACAGAATGAAAAAACAAAAACAGATGCAAAAAAAGTGGCAAACAAGGCCAATGTGAAAGTGCAAGAAACAGTGGGGCACAAAGAAGTGGAAAAAGGTAAAGTGCGAGTGAAGAACTGAGAGAGTGAAAAAAAAGTGGGACAAAAATGAATGGAAAGAGAAACAAAAAGTGGCAAACAGTGGCCTAAGGTGCCAAAGTAGGCAAAAAGGTGGAAAGTGGTGGGAGGTAAACCAAAAAACGCAGAGAGGTTAAGGTGGAAAGAGGTGAAAGAAAGACAAAGCGTAAGAGGCAGAGGTGAAAAGGAAGGCTGAAAGAGAGGCGGGCCACAGATTCGGTGCAACGGAAGCAGGGCTTGGCTTGGCCGGAGGGCCAAGGCACAGATAAGGTGGTCAAGCAGGGCAAGGTAGCGCCTTCTCAGTCTCACACCTCTCCTCTTCAGCACTGTGTTGTCACTCTGCCCTGCATATACATTCTCACAGTTCCTTCACTTCACCACCCTCAGACACTCAACACACCACTCGCCTGTAAGCAGTGCATTTTCTTTTACTTATGCATTGCCGATATTTTGACCACTACTTATCTCCTTCAAACACATCTGCACAACTTCACAGTTGCAACTGGAATTCGTGACCATTGATCTGTGCGCTCTGCAAAGAATTAGATGACCATATATCCTGAACCCCTATATGATCCAGTGGCAGCTACTGTGAGCAGGGGGCGACTCCTCCGCTAAGGCGGAGGAGCGTCGCCCCACTGAGCAGGTCAAAAATAAAAAAATACAATGATAATAACTCATTGTTATTATCATTTTATTTTTCGTTGTTACTCAGCTGAGTAGGGGTGGGACGGGGCTGGGCTCTCACAGAGGAGCTGGAGGAGGAGTGGTTCGCACTCTTTTAAGTGCGCAAGAAGGTTTGGTCAGCCGTCTCGGGCCAGCCAAACCATCATGCGCACTTTGCATGTTCTCCACCCAGGCTCCATTAGAGCCTGGGTGGAGAACATGCCCAGGCTTCCTGTCACCATCTGAGTGCCAAACCACGGTGATCAGACCAATCACAACGCTGCGATGTGAATGGCTTAGGGGAGCCTGGAAGCCTGGGTGCTTCCTGTCCTGCTTCCTGCCCTGGAGTCCCGGAAGCGGACAAAAAAGGACCGAGAGGCGGCAGCGGCACACAGGAAAATGTTTAATTTTATTTTCATTCCCTCTCCCCCCTGACCCATCCCCCCCACCTCTGTTAAATAGCAGCCATCACTGACTGTGAGAAACTTGTTCTGCCTTGAGCCTCAGCTGCTGAATTCTCAATTGTAGCCATTAATAAACCCATGGATGCGACTCAGTTCAAAGCATGCAATATACAAGCATTATATGCTTCACAAAAAATACTTCAGAAACACAACATCCAAGAAATACCAAACACTCTTAAGGAATGGAAAATGAAGTAAAATGTGAAATATAAACAGGAACTAAATCGCTAACATGGATTAACTTAAAGTGTTTTCCATTTCATTGCTCAAAAATCGATTAGTGTGTTGGTCTGTAAAGTTAATGACATGATTATAGGGCCAGATAAAGACCCGTTTCAATGTTACCTTTTAAATACTACAGAGTCTGAGACCCAGAAGGACCCAGTCCACTGCTCTCCCTTTTATTCTGAAATGGGTTGGCCCTTCTAGAATCATGTTGTCACTTTTCCAGTATTTGCCTCTTCCCTTTTTAGAAACATTGCCTCCTTCCAGCAGTTTGGTCCAAATTAGAATCTTGTTCATTGCTTTTAGTACCCCTGGCATATCGCTTTGTCATTTAGAAATAAAACCAAATTTTGTTTAGCTCCAACCTTCCCATTAAAAATAAAGTCGTTTTTTTTTGTATTTTTCATTTGTGAATTAAATAAAATATTTCCTAATTTAAATATCTGTTTGATGTATATTTGTTTTTGTTTTATTGTGTATTGTTTTGGGGTTCTGATTGCAAACCTTTCTTAGACCTGAGACCCCAGCTTTCAGTAGTGATTAAGTGGAGGTCCACAGACATGAAAAGGTTAAGTAAAAACTGCTGATCAAGCTTACCCCTTGTAGACTTTGAATATCATAAATGTAACCCTGTTCTCCAGAATACCTGCCCGTTCACACTTATCTTAATTGGGCTATTACTTGAATCGTAAATGTTTTCTTTGTATTTTCTTGCATATTGTGTTTGTTATATCACACGATTTGACATTCCATAGCTCTATAAACCCTTACTGTAATTCAGACATTTTCACTGTGGTTCCACATTGAAAGGTTCTACTGTAAAGAAGGGAGACTGAGCAGCCTAGATTTCCAGGACAATAAAATGTATATAAATTGCTGGTTTTAGAACCAAAAGGGGCTGGAGGAAAACTATTTTGCAATTGACAGTGAAAGGTCTTGGCCTAAGTTTAAGTATGTTTGCAGAAAAGTAAACAAATGTCCATTGTAAGACAGCTGCTTAGCTCTATCCCAAAACACACACCTCTGTTTAGGTCGAGCCTAGACAGCGCGTGCGCTGTCTGGAAGACATGCTATATTCAGTATGTGGGCTTTCATTCAGCCCCTCACTGTTGATTGGTTAAGGAGAGCGTCACTCGCAATAGCTTGATTCTCAATAGTTTATTTGCCTTCTATGTCCCACCTTCTTGTATCTTGCTCCTCCCCTGGTGTATTGGCCTATTACGGGTTTTTCCCTTTGTGTTTGCACACTCTTTGCATGGGGTTTCCTGGCTCAGCGCAGTGCCCCCTTCATGGATGCCATGCTTTATCATTTAGACGCTCGCTCGCTCGCTCACCCCATACACCGTGTTGATCAAAGAATTCTGCGCGGGCGCTTACTCGCACGTGCCATTGTTTCCCTTTTCCCCAACTCCGTACCCTTCGTGTTGCTTGCCCCATTATATTATTTATTTTCATTAAGTAGCTTCACTCACTCGCTCTCCTCCCCATGCGCCGTGTTGATCAAAGAAAGCTGTACAGCTGCTTACTCGCATGTGCCATTAGTCCCCCCTCTACACCCTTCGTGTTGCTTGCCCACGTTATTTTCGAATTCGGCACAAAGTATGGGGCGCTTGGGACAAATCCTGAGCCTTTTAGAAATAAATACATCACACCACCCACACCCCATGACGTAAAAAAACACAGAGACCCCTACTGCAAGGTAAGGGGAGGGGTATTTCTCGCCCATTCCACTAACCACCTTTTCCCTGTAGCTTTATACTACTTTATACACACTTTTTGGAAAACTGGATCCTTAACAATGATTTGTATCAATTTATTGAAAACCTGCTATTCATATTTTTTTTTCTTAAAAAATAATCACTTTCTTTCTTGGTGACCTTTGTTTAGCATGATCCCACACTGCTTCAGAGACATGGCTGTCCAGAGAAGAACATGTAAATCATCGCTGCCTTGAGAGCTGTGTTTATAAAGCGCCCTTTCAAAATGGCGACTACTTCGGTCATGCAGCCCAACTCCATGGCAGCCTAGCACGTGACGCTCATGTCGCCACGCCCACATCCTTCATCAAATCGCCCTATTCAGGCTTTGTTCCTTCCCAGTCCAAAACGGCAGGGGAACACAACGCGCTCCCCCTTTTGCCCCCACCAAACTGATAAGGGCCACTCTGCAATCTCCCCGCCCCCACTGCTGCCCTTAGTTGGTGATGGACACCCAGTGGCCAGAATGTGTTCATTGCCGGTGCGGGAGGAACATGCAAAAACAGCTTCCCCCTCCCCCCCCCCATCAAGTACGGGAGCTCAGCCAGCCTAGATGCTCACATTACAACAACACGAAAAGTGTGGCACTTCCATATATGTAGGTTCAGACTACCAGTTATACAAAAATAACAGCTGAAATGAGTACTTCTCAATGCAGTTCTATAATATGCCTATGTTTCCTTGTGTAATGTGACTGGTGCTCATTTTCAGCGATCCAATACATTAGAGTCTAGTTCGCCCTATATAAAACTGCAAAAAAAAAAAAACTTACATGTTAAACAACAGTAGATGTTGCAGCACCCAGGATAATTTGCTGCATAGGTAAAAACTTTTAACGTCCCAAACGCGAGACCAATAGCATTGCAAATGCTTGTTTTATGGTAAGGTTTGACAGTGCAGCTGTCGCCGGACAATTATGCATCACAAGAAAGGCGCTTTCGCTTCACCCACATGTTGGGAGTCAGGAGTGCATGTTCTCATTGGGCAGAAGTTATGTGCTTCCTCAAAAAAGTGATTGCCCTCCACACAGCTGTGAACATAATACATAACATTGTAATGCTATTAAAGTGTCTTTGATAACTAGTTAATTTATGATGTTTTTCTCTGACAGCAGCACAGATGGGAGGAGGGTAGTCATTAACTTGCATGGATGTTTAGGTCTGGTTCGACAGCGCATTCATAAGCCAGACCTACTGGCTTTGCCAATGCTTATTATTTTTAAAGTATAGGATAGTCATCCATCACAGCACAGTGTTTACAGATTTCTTTTGGCAAGACAGAGTTTTTTTCTGTTAGAGGCCCGTGGGGAAGTAATGAAATAGCACTCATCTAAAGTGCTATAGAATGAGTTCCCAAATCCAGTTTTGTAAGGTTGGATGAGGAACGTGTGATGGTAAAGAAGTACCATTTCTGTTCAATTCTGTTTGCCTCTGAGGTACGTTCCTTAACACCTAGTATGAAAGAATGAATGTAAATAAGAAAAATGAGTCTACCGACTATGTGTGGACTGCTTTGAAGAAAACTGCACTGATGTGCACCACTAGGGAGTTAAGTAAATTAGTTGCATGGGGGATAGAGGATATGTTTCAAGACAATAACTCCCTAGTCTGTACTTATAATTGGCATGCTCATTTCAATAAATTGTACCAGATGCACAAGGTAACAATGCTCTTTTGCAGTCCCTCCTTTTACTGTATATGAAGTGATAAAAGATTATTGAATAAAGCACCAGGCCCTGATTGTGTCCATGATTCATGTTTTCAAGGCAGAACCTGAACTTGGGGCCTCTCTATAATGTGCCCTCTTCATTGCAGGTGTATCCGATAGGAACAGGTCAGAAATAATGCCTCTTTCCATGATAAATTGAATAATTACAGATCAGTTTTGCTGATCAGGGCTTCAGTCCCAGTTTTTCAGGAAACAGTTTTTAATCTTATCCAAGGCTAAGGCTGGAATTACAAAGGGGGTGCGAACTCTCGAGCAGTTACACTAGCTGTACCTAATAAGCTACAAATATGTCAATCATGAGAAAGGAAGCCAGTAAGTTATTTCCGTCGGACATACTTCCAAGGGCTGTTGTTGAATAACCATTGATTTGTTGACTGTCCTCATGTGGTATGTACGGCATTATAAAGCATGCAATTACCAGCCATGCCTTTACCACACATTTTTTACGACACAAGCCTTTACCACGCATATGCCTTTAACACGCATGTGCCTTTACCACACAGATAAGTATAAATACATTAAGTAAAACAAAAAATGAAATCGAAGTTTACCCCCAAAAAAGAAAGTTTATAACCGGTAGTGACTCTTTAGAGATGGTTTCTTCTTCATTTACCTGCCCATCGAGGTTGTCCCCAAATATAATCACCCTGTAGGAGAGCATGCTATAACATTTGCATTTATTTATTTAGTCTGATTTACCTCAAACAGAATTTGGTGACCTACGTCTCCTTTTCTTTGTGGGAGAGGGTGTGGCAGGGAGGGGGGGGTATAGGGAATCAGAATAACTTACTATACTTGTTAGAGGAGGTGTGTAGAGTCTAGCATATGAGGGATTTGATGAACAGTATACTTTTTAGATTTTTTCTAAATGGGAGGAAATAATCTTGTTGCCTGCTTAGGTACAGAGGTCCAGAGGGGAGGTGCTGTTCAGCAGAAAACTTGGGCCACTGCCATGTGGGTCTAGAATGTCTTGGATTCCGGTTCAAATGAATACTGGCTTCTGATGTCTCTTTCAACTTACATCAATAAATATTCAGTATTGGGAAAAGATAGTCTTAGGTGGCTAGACACGTATGGATTTGAATGTCAGGCAGGCAAGACTGAAATGTCCTTGTTTCCAGGAGCATCCAGGGCAAATCTCCCACCGTCGGGTAAATGTTGTTGAATTTCTTCCAGGCACTAGTTTTGCGGCACTGTGTAAGATGATTTTTAGTGAAGCCATTTGTTTTAGGTTGTATTAACAGTGCTGCTTTTCTCTTGGCAGAAGAAAATAGCCGGTACTCGAACCCTGGCCCTGAAGTACAAGTGTAATAGAAAGGGTTTTACTTTTCCAGCAAGTGTAGAGCAAATTTGTCAGCGTGTCTGATGTAGGAATTACGGAAAAGCTAAAAGACCAATGATTTTGACTGCCTGTTCAATAGAGAAAGTGAAGCCACCGACTTTGAGTTTATTTAGCAACCCGGAGTTAAATTTGCATTTGCTTTGAGGGGATGATAGAATTAATTCAGTTCTTTAAGGAGTGAGCATTTTGTAATGCGGTTTTGTATATTCCTGTCAGACGAACCCTTTGATAGCAGCATTCTACAGGGCACAGTTATGGAGCTTTAGGAACTCTGTAGCTGGGGACAGAAAATTATTTCTGAAGAATTCTGCTCCCTTTAGGGTGAGATATCCCACTAATTCTGTTAAGATAGAGCTTACTATGAAAAGAATGAATCTGCTTGTGAGGCTGAAACCAATGCTATTTTAAATAGGCCTATGGCTAAATGTGTATGGTGAGCTGTTTCATGGTCACGTGCTAGAAATGATTTCACTTTCTCAGAGCCAGACTGAGCCATGCTTTCAGGAGATCAAAGAACTGTTCTAGATCTGGGGCAACCGTGGTCTGTGCCAGACTGTCTTATCTTCAGAGAACCAGTAACACTCAAACCTTTTGAGCAGTATCTCCTGTTGAGCACCCGACACTCTTGGGCTACTCATGCAGGGGAGTTGGGGATTGGGGTGAAAAATATACCACCCAATGAAACAAGAGCCATCACCAGAGAGAGCCAGTTGGCAATCCCCCACGACATTGGAGTGCACGAGGTTGGAGAACTGCACATGTATATGGGTGGAAGATTCAAGGTGCTGCAGACTGACATTTCAGAGAAGTTTGGAATATTATTTTACTGAGGGCAGCCAAATCCTCCATTTGCACCCTGTATAAGGAAGGTGTTTATGAAGTAATGTTGATGTAGTTTTTGACTCCAGTGAGGCTAAGAGCAATGCTTTGAGGATCAGACATGATTGCGGAGATGCAGACCCAGACATGTTTGCAGAGATGCAGTGAAACTGCATGTGATGACTTGTGGTCAGGTTAAAATATTTTGGAAAGGTGTCCTGTCCCTCATGAGGGATATTGCCAGTGTACAGGTATCATATAATCCACGGATTGTGCTGCTGGGAGATTCTGATAATTCTCACTTTTTCCTAGTAACCTGATCTCAGTTAATGGCTGCTAGATTGACAATTGCTCAAAAATGGAAAGCTACAGACCCTCTGAGTTTGGGGTCTGTGATCATGATAGTCAAAACGCTGGCATTTAAATGCAATCGAAAAATTAAAGTCGACTATCCAAGGTAAGTTATTGGGATTTGAGAAGATAGAGAAACTCGTTCACACCTATATAAAATATGTGAATTGGCTCTGTCTGACTTCTTTCATGATTGACACTCGCTGCGAACATAAGTCCTGCAACTCAACTCAACTCAACTTGTCTTATTGACCATGTGTAAAAATTTTCAACCTCATGTTGCATGCTTGCTTCCTTCTCCTGATAATGCCTTGTGAGATGCTACAGATGGGACTTTTTGGTTATGTCATAACTGATTTTCTGGTTTCAGTTTTAACTGGTGTGCTGTGTTCAGTTCTTCGATTTTAGTTATCTGTTACTTTATTGTTATCCTTGACCATGGATGAATCAGACAAGCTGCTACTGTCGGGCTTGCTACACCAATTGAAAGCTGTAAATAAGTTGTTTAAAAAATAGCGACTTTCTACCTTACACTGTGTCTAGGCGCTTATACACTTAGCAGGTAAAGTAAACAAGACCTATGGAGGTAAAGCAATATGCCCAGGTTCAGATCAAGTTGAGAAGCTGGGATTTCTTCGGGTTCCACAAGCAACAGTTTACAAACTGATCCACACTATGTGGCTGTTCGTTGCCACTCTGATTTTTAATATTCCATGCTGGCAAGGTTGTTATGTTGTGTTTTTATGTAGCGTTTAGTATACCTCTTTCTAAGCATTTCACTTTCAGTAGTTAAATGGACTGAGTCAGATGGGGATTACAATTGAGAGGTGCTTACTGTGCTTTGTTTTTGTGATGTCTTTTAATACCTTTTTGTACACAGCCTCCTGGCACAGTTAACAGTTTCCTCGCATTATGAACAATCGGAACCTGCTTAAGCATCAGTGATCGCCATTCTATCCAATTTGAGATGTGCATCTGGGCGGCTTGCTTAGTGCGCAAAGTATTGTTAGCAGCAGTCTGATATTATGAGCACTACCTTATTATAATTAGCATTATTGTGGTGTATTTGAGAACCGTACAAGCATTTGTGGAATTACCTGGGCATCTAATAGTGGCACTCTAGCAAACAGTACTGGTCATTTAGATTATTTAATTTTTTGACACAGAAACATTTAATGGCTGACAAAGGAACAGTTATGCCGTTACAGGGGCAGAAGTTGTTCTACGTGATGATGTACGGTTACCAGGAGAAAATCAACAGATCACAAGCTACCAGGTCCTTATAGTGAAGTCTCGTAGGCCATTTGTGGCCTAAGGCAGCTCTTTCCCTTGATGGCCCAAAGGAATGGTTCAATGTGTTAAAATCGTTTTCCAAACCATCTTTTGCTGAAATCTTTTCCAGGGGGCCAGGACCCCTGGTTCCTACACACGGGTCCTTAGGCAATACCTCTCACTCCAACCTAAGGAGTTACCCATTAGATCTCCCCATGTTTGCCAGCAGAAATTGGATCTGTGTGCGCTGGATTAAGATGCGATGGTTGTGGATATGTGCCCCCAACTGAACCTGCCCCTACCCTTAAGGTGTGTCCTGTCGGACTCACTCAGGGCTTCCTTCTGCTCTATAAACTGTTGTTCCTTGGCCAAGCACAAAATAGAAACTCATGATTTTATATTGGATTATGCACCTGCCGCCATCTTTGTAATGGACACTTGGCTGTCAGAGAATTTGGAGCCAGACATTCTCTTAACTTTCTCTTTGGGTAGTGCTATAACTCTGCTTGATAGTCGAGGCACAGGTGGGGTGGGGGCGGGCTTATTTTGATGTTATTTTTAATCCGTCTTTTCTATGCTCATTTACTGAGCTATCTATAGATAGCTCTTTTCTATGACTTGCTCTAGTAGTGTCACCTTATCAGGGATTCTCATTTACAGCCTGCCAGGTTCAGCCTCTAGCTTTGTTTCATCTTTGACAGCGGTCTTACCCCCTCTGATCTTGCACAATGCTAATTTTACTGTGGTAGGCGATCTTAATCTCCATTTTGAAGATATTGGTTGCCCAGTAGTAGAGCATTCATTGCAGATTTGGAGGGCCTCCAGCTATCACAACTAGTTTTCTCTCCGACTCATAGATGTGGACATACTCTTGATCCCATTTTCTCTAACTTGAATAATAGTGTTGTGGATCCTCCCCTACCTCTTATATGGTCAGATTATCTGGCGGTGCCATTCCAGGTTCCTCTGGCTGGTCCCCCGCAAAGTCTGTCTCTGGTATTCGGGTGAGGTTAAGGAAATGGGCTAAGGTCTCTTCTACTAATTTTACCCATGCCTTAGCTGTTAGACGACCCAATATTGATAGGTGTATTGACATTGTGATAATACAGGTTGATGAATAGATCACAGTGACTCTGGACCAGATTGCACCTATGGTCGATAGGGTAGTTTGTAGAACTAAGCCCACGGTGGACTGGTTCAGTGATGAACTAGTTTCGCTTAAAAAACAATGTAAACGCTGTGAACGTTTGTGGCTCAAGGATTTTGACGAGGCTAGCAAAACTCAGTATCGCCTTATTTTAAAAACCTATAAACGCATGAAACAAGTGAGGCGGGAATTTTATATTAATAAAATTGAAGGGGCCCAGAATTCTTCACAGGAAATGTTCTCTATTGTTAAGTCCCTATCTTGTTTGGATTGTATTTCATGCCACAGTCCTCCCTCTGAGGAGGGATGCAACGTTCTCGCTACTTTCTTCCGGGACAAAGTAACATCTTTGTATCACTCCTTTCCAGAGAAGTCTAGATGCGCCCCATGCTTACAGGTCTGGTTTGAACTTTCACAGGATGACTTCCGGCTGCTTCAGTTTAAACCGGCCGAACCTGATGAGCTACAATTCTTGATGCACTCTATCAAATCCTGCTCTCCTCTTGATGTGGTTACTCCTGATATTTTAGAGCTGAGAGTTGAGGAGTTTCTCCCTGTGCTGGGAAATCTGATTAATATCTCTCTGGATTCTGCTGAGGTTCCCACTTGTTGGAAACATTGCTCAGTGGTGCCGCTTTTGAAGAAGCCTTCGTTGGAATGTTCTAAGCCAGTGAATTTCAGGCCTATTTAATTGCTCCCCTTTTCTGAGAAAGTTGCTGAAAAATTTGTTAACTGCCAACTCTCTATGTTTGTGGAGACCAGGGACCTCTTGCACAGCGGTCATTCTGGTTTCCGCCCCGGTACAGTACAGAGTCTGCTCTGTTGCTTGCCCCCGAATCCATATGCCAGATTCTGGACAGAGGTGACACAGCAGCTTTATTGCTGCTTAATCTGAGCACGGCCTTTAACACCGTGTCCCACAACATCCTGTTGGAACAGTTGTGGAGCTACGGTGTCGGTTAGAAGGCACTCTGGAGTCTCGCATCCTTTCTGCAGGGTCATACTTTTCAGGTCCTTCAGAAGCCTTTTAATTTTGAGGTCTTGCTACTGCAGCAGGGGGCGCCACAGGGCTCATCTTTAAGCCCTACCCTATTCAATCTTTGTGTGAGCCCACAGGGCAGACATCATCGAGCGGTATGGTTTTGACATCTTATCATATGCCGACGATACTCAGATCATTGTCACCCTGTCTCAGAATGCGGCTGTGGCCACTGCCTTTCTGAGGACTTGCCTTCCGACGTAGCCCTCTGGATGGACCTTAACTGCCTGAATTTAAATGCTGGTAAAACTGAGGCCCTCATCCTGGGGGGTCATGTTCCTATCAGGACCCCCGACTGGTGGCCACCATCGCTTGGCTTCCTTCCAGAGCAGAAGCCTGTTGTTAAGAACTTGGGCATACTGGTTGATGCAAGCCTGACTTTTGACAGCCAATCAAGGCCTTAGCCGGCAAGTGTTTTGGGATGTTAAAATGTCTCAAAAAGACTATTGGGCTTCTGCCTGAAGCCGTGAGGAAAACAGAAATCCAGGCCTCAATCATCTGACGGCTAGACTACAGTAATGTCTTGTATCTGGGAGTCCCCCAGGCACATCTGAGGAGACTCCAACATGTACAGAACTCCGCGGGTCGCCTGTTACTGAACCTTCCCAGAAGGGCTTCAATGGGTTCTGCCCTGCATAATTTGCACTGACTTCCGGTTAAGAAGTGCGTGTCTTTCAAGGCCCTTTGTTACTTTTATAGGGTCTTTAATAAAGCTGGAGCGAATTATCTTCATCGCTTTATCAAACCGTATCTCCCTTCAAGGTGTCTGAGATCTTCAAGGTCTCTGTTGGCAGAGGTTCACGCTTTCAAGAAAGTCCGAATTGGGGCCAGTTCTTTCAGTCTTCTTGCTTCCAAGTTGTGGAACTCTCTCCCACTGAATCTCCAGTAGGCTAAGGCAGAGCTTTCTTTTTGGAAAAATCTCAAAACCTGGCGCTGGGACACTTATGTTTAAGTAGCCATGTGCTTTATAAATTGCTTTATTATTATTATTATTAGTAGTATTAAATATATTTTTACAGGATCCTTGTTTTTTTTCCGACATACTTTATTATATTGACCATATTTTTTTATAATTTGTTTTTACCAAGTGATACATTGTTTGTCTCTTAATCTTACTTATTGGGTAGGGAGTGCAGAGGTGTTGGGAAACCCTGTCCCTTTTACCCAAAGTGTCCCTCTAGTGCATCAAACACACATTCTTTCAAATGCATATACTTTCTAAGTACTCTGTTTCAAACTTTTTACAATTTTAGTAATTCTTTTGCTGTTATGAATTGATTTTTTTTAAATTTTGTATCCACTTTTTGACTTAAAAAATGTTACTAAAGACTTATAATGTCTCAAAATACTTTTAAAATTTTTATTTTATTTGTAAAGTTTACAAATTATTTTCAAAATTGAGAAATCATTCTAACATAAGAAAAAGAAATAAGAAACAAACCCAAAACAAGACAAAGGCAGGACATACTTACAAGTATAAATACAGTACACATCAGAAAGCATTTCACTTGTGCATAAATAAATGTCTCAAATACTTACAGTATGTTCTTTACTGACAGTTAATAAATCTTATTTTTGAATATATGTTCTCAACAAATATTGTATGGCGAATTTTGCTTTTTGTGCCATAGAGTGCAAAGGTCAATAAAGTGTAAATTGTCATCGAAAAACAAGGTTGTCTTAAAAGATGTTTTTAAAAAGTAACATTTAGCAAAAGATTTTTAAGAAAACGATGTTATGAGATTGCCCAAAGGAATGAGTCAGAAAGTACAGCTGAACCCACTCTCAATTTAAAACGCTATCTAGGTGGGCAATTTGGAGTTGCAGAAGCTGAGTGAAATAATGTATTTTAAGAATATAGTTTATTTGAATGCAAATCTGAAATTGTTGTTTCTACAAGGAACCAAGATTTATTATTTGATTACATTCAAACTTATTTATATAAAAGCATATTTAAAATTACTTGGCTAATTAACTATTTTGATCGGTTGTTTCAGATAAAAATAACCCAGAATAGTAGGTTGAAAATCGAGTTCCAGTGCTTCTCAAAACTGTTCATCTATATATTAACCTGTAAAGAACAGGAACAACCATTCTGTATCTTCCAGTATCTTAGAGACTCTGTACCTAGGATAGTGCTGTTCGTGTTACCCCAAATTGCATTTTACATAGTGTTACAATGCAGGCACAGATTGTGTTGTATTGCGGCATTATATAGCACTTACTACCCCTATGTGGGGTGCTGAAGCGCATGCCTTTATGAGTAGCATACTCGACCATGTAGGTAGTGTGATTGGAAGGATTTTGTTTTTGTTTTGATCCTATGTGGGAAGTGTTTCCATGTCGTGTGTGATGATCACTAGGATGCAGTTATCGTGTTACGCAACACCTGCATAGCAGTGTGTTGAATGATTAAGTGTAAGAGACAGATACGCAGTTTTATGGCTTCAGTATGCTGTTAGCTTTGAACATCTCTGCAGGTTCCTTTATGGTATTTCATATGATATAGTCTGCTTAGCTGGGTACTGCACTAGATTGTCCAATCTGAGATTCTGTGTATAATTGTGATCCTGAGCTGGCATTGTTGGGGGGGAGAGAGAAGTGGAGAAATCTGTAAAAATGGGAATTTTTATTATCATCCCATATCTGAGTGTCTATGTGAGATGTAAAGAAGAGGTCAGATTGTATAGATATTTGGGATCTGCTGTTAATTGACTATATTACTTTTTTTTTTTTTTTTTTTTGTATTAAACTCCTCCAAAATTGTCCCGTAATGTGTGGCACATCTCTTCAGTTATTCCATGCCTGTTTATTTGGTGATGTTTAGTTTTTGTCTGTAGAGTGCTGTTGATGGACAACCCTCATAGCAGATATGTATTCTATGTATTTAATAGGAATAAGATGTTGCTGACCACTGCGTATTATGTTTTTATTATTATTGTGGGCCATAACCGTTATATATAGAAGTACATAACTATATAATGCCACAACGAACCAAAGTATAGTATGAACAATGTCTCAAAGGGTATCGTTCGCAAGGCAAATAGTTAAAGAGCAAGATAAATTGCTGTGGGAGAGCATAGGGAAACACAAAAAGTTGAGCGAGACTGTTTTGTTAGAGGAAAGGAGAGTCACTTTCCACATATATTTAAGTAGATCAAATACTCAATACAGAAACAAATGAATTCACCTATAAATTGCACTGTATTACATTGAATGTCATGTAACCTGTGAGGTCGTGCAAACGTGCTCGTGAAAAAGTGAACGGCGAAAGTGACACTTAAGGGGTATGTACAGCGGGAAGGAAGGCGCAAACAGGATCATATATACAGTGAGATAGAATGTGATACCTGTACAGTTAATACATTTTATGTAGAAATTCTTCTGGGCAATCACAATCAAGGCGCCTTAAATTACGCTGTGGATGTCGACGGTGTTTCGGCCTTTATGTCACTTTCGCAGTTCACTTTTTCACGAGCACGTTTGCACGTCCTCACAGGTTACATGACATTCAATGTAACACAGTGCAATTTATAGGTGAATTCATTTGTTTCTGTATTGAGTATTTGATCTACTTAAATGTATGTGGAAAGCGTCTCTCCTTTCCTCTAACAAAACAGTCTCGCTCAACTTTTTTGTGTTTTCCTATGCTCTTCCACAGCAATTTATCTTGCTCTTTAACTATTTGCCTTGCGAACGATACCCTTTGAGACATTGTTCATGCTATACTTAAGTACCCTGGTCTCTTCTGGGTTTACGGTAACCTCCTGTAGCTTGCTTTCACAACGAACCATAGGTCAGACCTTTTTTTGCTTACCTGCATAATAAAAGCAGTTTGCTAGTTGAGTTGTTTGCAGTTCGTGGGTTGTAAGCTGAGGATTGAGCTTGAGAGTGTGATTGTTTTCTAGGCTCTGTTGCCTGGATGCAGGTGGTGCAGTTATCTAGGAAATAGGTAAGTCTTAGGAAGTGTATATGCTTTTGGGTGTTTCTGATGCTGGCTGGTAGTGAGTTCCAGAGTCTGGCAGCTTGTACTGAGAAAGCAGGGCCTCCTGTGGATTTCGTATGGTAAGGTGGTATGATAAGTGGTGCAAGCCTGTAGCACAGTGTTCTGTTTGGTTTGTATTGCTTGAATTTAACTTGTAGGTATAGCGGTCCTTTCCTTTGGGAGGCTCTGTGGACAATGTAGAGTGCCATGAATGTTGCCCAACTAGCTATAGGTAGACATTGGAGCAATTGCAGGACTGGGGTCATGCATGCTCTTCTGTGAAGGCGGAGAAGAAGCCTTGCGGAAGCATTTTGGAAGAGTTGTATTTTGCGTATAATGAATTTGGGTGTTCTAAGGTATAGGCTGTTGGCATAGTCGAGCTTTGTGATTACGAATGTGAGTATGGCTTGCAGTTTATGTTGGCATGCAAGGTATGGGAAGATGCACCTTAGTGTTTTCATTGTGTAGAAGGCACTGTTTGTCACAGTATTGGCAAGATGTATCAACGATAAGTCTGAATCCATGGTTACTCCTAGGTTTCTAACTTCTCTTAATGTTATCGGAGGGGCTTCAAACTCCATAGGCAATATGGAAGTAGGCTGATAGTTTTGCCATTGTCCACATGTCATAATCGCTGTATTTGCGGTATTGAGCTTTAAATAGTAATTCATCATCCATGTGTTTATGGTACAAAGGCAGTCATCAAGTTTTGAATTGTACAGGTTTATCCATTTTTAATATGACTTGGGTGTCATCTGCATAGTTGTAACAGGTGAGGTTGTATGGTTTAATCAGATTTGCTAGGGGGTTAGGTAGATTTTGAATAATAGAGGGGATTTTATGGACCCCTGAGGAATGCCACAGTGTTGTGGGTGAGAGGGTGATATGAAAGGGGGTAGGTAGACTACACTTTGTCTATCTGTGAGATAAGAAGCAAGCCATTTCGAGCATTTTCATGGATTCCCCTATTGTGAAGTCTTTTCAGTAGTTGTGGTGGTGGTCAGTGTCAAATGCAGTATATAAATACAGAAATAGTAAGTCAGCTAATCCGTTTTTGTCCACTGTGAGTTTTAGATCATTCCAGATGGATATGATAGCTGACTCTGTGCCACTGCCTAGTCTGAAACTGGACTGTTGGTCTGACAGTGAGCCATAATGTTTGATAAAATTAGAGAGTTGAGTAAACAAAGCTCTCTCGAAAGAATTTCATAAGAATGGTCCATTTGATATAGGTCTGTAGTTTGCTGGATCCAGGTGGGTTGAGGTTTTTCTTTTTGAGAAGAGGTTTGATGTAGGAGGTCATGAGCTCAGGTCAGAAGGAACCTTGTACCAAGGACTAGTTGAGCTGGCATCTGGCTCGCTCTCCTATTCAGGTTGAGCAAAGGATGGCTTTAAAGATTTTTGGTGGTACTGGGTCTGATGGTGATCCTGATGGTCTGGCTGCAATGATAAGTTTGAGAAAATCTTTCTGTGTCAGGATATTGAAGGTATGCATTGATGGATGGTTATTGGTGTTTCATTCTGTGGTGATTAGGTCACACATTGTTGTGGTGTTGTCTGTGTTCTCCTTCAGGTAATTTTCAATCTTTGTAATTTTTTAGATCAATTAATTTGAGATTTTGTCATAGAAGTTTTGTGATCATGGTTTTTCTGTGTTTAATCACTTTGGATTGTGTTTGAGAGAGTTCTTTGGAAGGGCAGTCTGCTTCAGTTATGCAATGGAGTAGTGGTGTCTTTATGTGGTTCTGATGGCTCTTTTCTAGGCTCTGTTGTAGTGCCAGAGCGTCTTTTGTCTGTTTCATCTCCTGATTTTCTCCATTTGCGTTGTACTATGTTGAGTTGTGTTTTCATTCTTTTGATGTTGTTATTACCCTGTTTGATGTTGTTATTACCCTGTTAGTTCAGTTTTTCTTAACACATTTATAGATTTTAGACAGAAATACCAGAAAGTGACTGGATATAGATCTCCCCATAATACGTGTGGATCAACTAATAGACTTCCTCAAACACGCCAGTTCCCCATGAGAGAGGTCCACCCCAGAGCTGACACGAATGGCGCGCTACAACGCGTCTTCATTTATGTACCCTTGACAAAACTTGAGTTACTAAGGATGAAAGAGATGGTTCCCTCCCACTCAAAGGATCCTGCTGGATTCTTTAAGGAATTAGGAGATGTATTAATGATGGGAACATATACTATTTCTGATATCACAGCAATTCTGAAATTATTGTTGCCATCAGGTATATATGACAAACTAAGAGAAAAAGATTGGGAAGTAGCAGGTGAACACATTAAATGGACTGAACTTCAGAATGACGAAAATACTAGAGTAGCAGGTCAAGGTATAGGAGACAAACTAAAAGCACTTCCTGGCACTATTTTAAAGGTGCTACCACAGTTACTAACAGTGAAAAAGGAGGACTGGGATGCCATTTCCTCCTGCAAACAGAAACATGGTGAAGACATAGGAGATTATTACACTAGACTTGAAAAGTGTTTTGCGGTAAATAGCGGCCTTACGCCAACAAGTGAAGCTTACCCGCATCTGTTTGTTTCCAAATTAGTAGATAACGCCTTGCCAGCCATTAAGGACAGAGTACTAAAAGTAGAAAGTACCTGGCAAGCACATACACCTCCACAGGTGTTACAAATGCTACAATATCACCAGAATCGCATTAGGGATGAAGAAGAAAATGATAAGAAACGCATGAAAGACACAAAGATGAAAGCATTAGTAGCCCAAACTGCACCCCAGCGTCAACAGACACCAAGTAGCCAGACAAATATAAAAAGCACTTGTAATTATTGCAAAAGATGGGACACTTCGTTAAAGATTGCCCTGTCTTAAAGCACAATTTGGCTACTGGTAAGACCCAGCCGCGCCCATATCAGCCAAAACAGAATGATTCCCTAGACAGTTCAACACCTTCAGTTCCACTGACAACACAAATGGCCCAAATGAATATTATAGACAGCGCCTACACTGAATATTACCCAGATTTCTCATGATGTTGCCCAGAGAGAGAAGATGACAAACTGCCCCTAATCCCCATTCCAGTAGATCAGACAGGTCCATTTATAGAGGTCCGACTTCTTGGGGAGGATAGGAAGTTTCTACTAGACACTGGGGCCAGTAAAACAACAATAAGCCATCAAGAGGTCCCAGAGGCTCCTCTCTCGGGTTCAAAAAGTATTTCTCTGGGTTTCTCGGGACAACCTGTGACAAACGTCACGTCAAAGCCACTGCCCTTGCAGGTTGGTCCCCTCATGACAACTACAGATCTTATATTGACAAAATCATGTCCAGAAAACTTGCTTGGTATAAAAACATTGAAAGAATTAGGAGCTGTCATTGTTTGCTCACCTACAGATGTCAGACTATTTCTGCGAGATTTCAAGGGCCACTACACAAGTAGAGAATTAGATGAGCGTTTGAAAGATTTGCCACACACCCTGTGGGCCACTGATTCCACCACAGTAGGATGTATGGAAATAACACCTCACAAGGTTACACTGAAAGAGGGAGCCCAACTACCACGCATAAGGCAATACAAAATTCCACCTCAGGCTGAACAAGCATTAATGTTAATTATTCAGGACCTAATACAGTCAGGTGTGATTAAGGAAACAACTTCTAACATTTGCAATTCCCCTGTTTTACCAGTTCATAAAAAAGTGGAACCAGGAACACCACCTGTCTACAGACTAGTGGTGGATTTGAGAGAGCTCAATAAATGTGTTGTTCCACAACACCCTGTGGTTCCAGACATCTCCACCCTACTCACAGCCATAGATGCGGAAGCAACGCATTTTTCAGTCATTGACTTGAAAAACGCATTCTTTAGCATACCTATTCACCCAGACAGTCAATACCTTTTGGCTTCTCCTTACAAGGACGAAGTTTCCAATTCACAAGAGCTCCTCAAGGTTTCACAGAGAGTCCAAGCGTATATAGCCAAGCATTAAAAAGACAACTAGATACTGTTCAAATGCCCACGGATACAGCCATACTACAATATGTTGATGATATCCTCATTACGGCCAGATCTGACGCAGCATGTGCTGAAGCATCACTACTAGTACTAGAATTCCTAGCTGCAAATGGCCATAAAGTTTCCCTGGTAAGCTCCAATTTTGTTTACAGCAAGTGGCATACTTAGGGCACTTACTGTCAAAGGAGGGTAGGCAGCTTACACAGGAACGCATCCAACTCATACAACAAATACCACAACCAACAACACAGAAACAAGTTCGAGCCTTTGTTGGTCTCACCTCATATTGTAGACAGTGGATCCCACAATTTGCACTCATTTCCAAACCGTTAGTGCAGCTGACAACACTCGAAGCTGGCGCTACTCCACAATTACCCTGGACAGATGAACACACGCAAGCCTTTCAGTCTCTTAAAAAGCTATGTGTCAAGCCCCAGTGCTGGCAACACCTAATTACACCAAAGATTTTACATTATTTGTAACAGAAAACTCAGGTACAGCACTATCAGTTCTGACCCAACTTCAAGCAGACAAACATAAACCATGTGGTTATTTTTCAAGCACATTAGATCCAGTAGCACAAGCATTGCCTGCATGTCTAAAATCAGTAGCAGCTACTGCACAAGCTATTAGACAAAGCGATTCTATTGTATTGGGACATCATCTGATAGTTCAGGTCCCACACGCTGTAGAACTTCTGTTAAACAGAACACAAACACAGCATCTGACAATAGCCAGACTCACCGGATATGAGATGACACTTTTTCAGCCACACATTGAGATTAGACGCTGCAACATTTTAAACCCAGCAACACTGTTGCCACTGACCTCTCCTACTGAAGAAATTCACGATTGTATTGACATAATTGATTTAGTGACCAAACCAAGACCAGATTTACAAGATACTCCCCTTGCTAAGGCAGAAATGACACTCTTTGTTGATGGTTCATGTATGAGACTCCCACAGGAGAATTAGCAGCAGCCTATGCCGTCACAAATGGTACAGACACTTTAGAAGCACACAAGATAGAGATACTGTCGGCACAGGCAGCAGAACTCATAGCCCTAACACGAGCATGTCACTTAGCAAAAGGAAAGTCAGTTAACATCTACACTGATTCACAATATGCCTTTGGAGTTGTACACAACTTCGGTACATTATGGAAAGAGAGAGGATTTCTCACATCACATGGGTTCAGAATACAGCATGCTACACTCATCACTGCCCTCTTAGAGGCCAGTCAGTTACCAGAGAAAATCACAGTGCTAAAATGTAAAGCGCACACAAAAGGAACAGATGAAATATCAAAAGGAAATGATTCTGCAGACAGTGCAGCCAAGTTAGCAGCAAACACAGAATTAAGTATACCACACCGCCAATATACAATACGAGACCCTTTTCTGACATCCAGGATGTCCAAAGTCACGCCACACCACAGGAACTGCTAGAATGGAAGGAAAAAGGAGGGGTCCTTACAGATCAAGGCTGGATGACACCTGAAAGAGCAGTATGGTTTCTACCGGATGCCATGGTACAAGTTATGGTAAACACCATACATGGACCAGCACATCTGGGAGAAAAAGCAATGTTAGACAGCATACAGAATATATGGCACAACAAACATTTGAGAGCTGCAGCCAAACAAAAAGTTAAAACGTGCATGATTTGTAATCAGTTCAACCCAGGAAAAGGCACAAAGGTGGAACAGGGAGGATTCCAACCCCTGACCATCCATTTGAAGTTCTCCAGATGGACTATATCCAGATGGAGAGATGTAGAGGTCACAAGTATGTGCTAGTTGTAGTGTGTGCTCTGACCAGATGGACAGAAGCCTATCCCGTCCCAGATTACACTGCAACGACAACTGCTAAACAATTAGTTAGAGAGTTTTTTCCGAGGTATGGGTTGCCCCGTGTCATCTACTCAGATAACGGCCAACCTTTTTCCTCTGAACTCATGAAGCAAGTGTCTCTTCTGTTAGGGTACACTTGGAAGTTTCACTGTGTAAGACATCCTCATGCAGCAGGTCTAGTAGAAAGGCACAACCAAACTTTTGAAGACAAAATTGGCCAAGATATGCACTGACAAAGGCGTGGACTGGATGGTAGCCTTACCGGTTGCCCTCTTCTACATGCGTATGGTAGCCCATTCCAGAACTGGCTTATCTCCATATGAAGTGGTCTTTGGCAGACCACCAAATATGTGGGGTACGCCAAGGCCTAAAAGAATAACTGATGTTGACAGTACTATGCTGACTGACTACCTGGCTTCCTTGATGTCTGCACTCCAATCTTGTCGTTCTCAGGTTGCTGCCACCTTCCCTGACAAAACCAACCCGGAAGAACACGCCATCCGACCCGGGGACTGGGTCCTCGTGAGGAACTTCGACCGGACCAGTCCCCTCCAGCCCAGGTGGAAGAAGCCAAGACTCGTACTACTAACAACACGGACAGCAGTGAAGGTCGAGGGCAGGAAGGGCTGGCTCCACGCAAGCCACTGCCGGAAACATTTTGGACAAAAAGACACTGTTGCTGATGGCCCTGCCAATCCCACTGACATTGTGACTGAACAATCTTTATTGCCTTTGGAACTAACCCCACAACAGGATTACAAATCAAAGTTAAGGTCTGCCATTCGGACTCTGGCTAATTAAGTCCATTGGGCGTCGGTCCAGTGGTGAAGCGGTTGGAGCATGGGAATGGATTTTAACACCTTGACTATGTGGGAGAAAAAAAAAAATGAACTCTAGAAAAAGACATAATGGTCCTATTATATGTTTGACAGTATTATTTTTCCTCATGGCAGTTATGACGTGTCTTGGTTGGATTCTCCACACTGTTTTTCCCCCAACACAACACACCTCTCATACACCCAACAGCACTCAGGAACACACCTATCACGACCTACCCCCTCATGAACAAGCCCATAGACTAGCCTTGCGAAACAATACCTTCATACAGATGCTACACCACACTCAGCAAGCCAGTAATAGCACCAATTGTTGGATATGTGGCCGCATCCCACCTCATCAGAAAAAGGGAGGGATGCCTCTTTTTCTTTCCCATTCTCTTATAATGGAACTTGTGAAGCCTGGTTCGCCCTAATAACAGCTGACGCTACTACCCCCACCTCCTGCCCTGACGGAAATAATTCATGCAAGAATGGGTGGCCTTGGGGGATTTAAACAAGGTACTCAATACTGCCTGTTACCCTAATAAGGAGGGAGATCCTCAGGCGACCGGTACAGTCCTAGAAAGTGAAGAATACAAGCAAGGGAACATGACCATGTCCTACAAGATGTTAAATACCAAACCTAAAAGAATGCTGGTTCCCCTTCCATCTCGGTCTCACCAGTAAAAGGACACCTGTGCATCCAGAAAAATGGCTCTGTTCCATTAGGACACAGTGACTGTCATACCACTATAAGTTTTGAAGACAGAGGAAAGTCCTCATTTCTAACATCTCGCCATACTTATTTCATCTGTGGCCAAACAGCCTATGTGCAGCTGCCCTTGAACTGGGGGGAACTTGCTATATAGCATTCCTGTTACCCCCTGTCTTTGTGGCCCCATCCACTTACCACAGAGACCTCCTAGTGCCCCATGTCAGACATAAAAGAACGATCGATACCTCCTTGGTTGACCAAACGGAAACCTCATGGGAACAGTATACAGATTTTAACAAAGGGTTCTTCTTCTTTGTTGGCCCTGTACAGAACAGCAAGCTTATACGCAGGTTGACAAGGACCTTAGAGGCTGTAGTAAACCAGACGGCGTCTGCCCTGGGGAGCTTAACCCAGGAGCAGTCTGCCATACGATTGGTTACTCTCCAAAATCGCCTTGTCCTTGACATCATCTTGGCTGACAGAGGCGGAGCCTGTAAAATTATAGGCTCTAGCTGCTGTATATTTATTCCTGATAATTCCCCATCTGTATACACGGCCATAACAAAATTACACAAGATAGCCGTAAGTTTACATCAAGAACCTGGCACTTGGACGTGGTCTGACTGGTTCTGGAAGATAATATCGTCCTGGGGATGGCAACTGCTGTCAGCAGCAGGCATAATATTCCTGATAATAACTGGATGCTGCCTTTGCATCCAATGTGGTCCTGCCCTATGCGGTCTATGCGCTGCAAAATGCATTCCTAAACCACTTGTCCAGCAGAGAGAAAGGGAAAGAATCATGTTACAAGAATGTATAAATGATCTCATGCAAATTGAGATATAATGTAGGTACACTCTGGGGCAAGGAGGGAATGTGGAAATAAAATCTATAATTATGCCCCTTCGCTGCCCTCTGCGCGATCTAATTATGCCCCTTTGCGCGATCCCTTTGCGCGATTAATAATTGCCCACATTAAAAGCCGGCACCATTTTGTTTTTAATTCACCCTTTGGTGTCCCAAGACCCCGAGCACGAGCACGACACCCCTGCACCTGGTTTTCCTCATTTCCACCATCTGTCTCTGTGGTTTCTGCCAAGTCCGGGAAACCAGTACATGAGTTCCTGCTCCCCGCAGAGATGGTTCATGTTTCTGACATGAAGCACGAGCACAAACCCCCAAATGAGGAAGCCTTCCCCTTCCAACTGTCAGACTATTTCACATCGCAAGTCCCCTCACGAAGCCTAAGACACGCCCCCATTTCTTCACACTCTGCTCCTCTTGCTGAATCTTTGTTCCTCTATCTGCCACGACCTGTTTGTTCCTCTATTTTGCCTCGTGACCAAGACTGTATAAATATTCTGCTGTTGAAAATAAAGAACCCCCACTTAAAGAGAGGGACTTGAGAGATTGCTCCTGTGCCCGCTTGGTGCTGGAAGCGCTCCCTTTAACTCGAGTTATTGGTCTTCTCCTCCTTCATTTGAGCACCACGGACTCCTCGCTTTGCATTGACAAGAAATTATGATTTATTAAGCATAGAAATTCAGAAATGAGGTAATAAGTAAAATTAATTTACCACACTGTGACCCCCCTTGCATCTGGAATATGAATAGGATTTCATTGGCATCGGCACCGCTCCTACCCGTGCTGAGTCACTGGTAGCTTATTAATCGAAGTAATAATAGAGAGGGAAGTTCAGCATCTTGTCACGACTCCGGGGAGGGTGGGGGCGGGTTCTTTCAGCATCGCTGTCACCTTCTCTGCCGCCTCCAGTATGAAGTGGCTCCTGTCTCATGTTTCACGTGTGACTCTGTCTGCAGATTGCACTTCTGGCATTTGTCAGCCCCCGCGCTCACTGAGGGAGCAGAGTCTCACTGCTCCACAGCCCCCGCGCAGCTCTCACTGCTCCACAGCCCCCATGCTCAGTGAGGGAGCAGAGTCTCACTACTCCACAGTCCCCGCGCTCACTACAGGAGCAGAGTCTCACTGCCTAACAGCCCCTGCGCTCACTGAGAGAACAGAGCTCCACAGCCCCTGCGCTCACTGAGGGAGCAGCGTCTCACTGCTCCACAGCCCCCGCGCTCACTGAGGGAGCGGAGTAACACTGCTCCACAGCCCCCGCGCAGCTCTCACTGCTCCACAGCCCCCAAGCTCAGTGAGGGAGCAGAGCCTCACTACTCCACAACCCCCGCGCTCACTACAGGAGCAGAGACTCACTGCCTAACATCCCCTGCGCTCACTGAGAGAACAGAGTTTCACAGCTTCACAGCCCCCGCGCTCACTGAGGGAGCAGAGTCTCACTGCTCCACAGCCCCCGCGTTCTCTAAGGGAGCAGAGTCTCACTACTCCACAGCCCCCGCGCTCACTAAGGGAGCAGAGTCTCACTGCTCCACAGCCCCTGCGCTCACTGAGGGAGCAGCGTCTCACTGCTCCACAGCCCCTGCGCTCACTGAGGGAGCAGCGTCTCACTGCTCCACAGCCCCTGCGCTCACTGAGGGAGCAGCGTCTCACTGCTCCACAGCCCCCGCGCTCACTAAGGGAGCAGCGTCTCACTGCTCCACAGCCCCCGCGCTCACTGAGGGAGCAGCGTCTTACTGCTCCACAGTCCCCGCGCTCACTGAGGGAGCAGCGTCTCACTGCTCCACAGCCCCCACGCTCACTGAGGAAGCAGCGTCTCACTGCTCCACAGCCCCCGCGCAGCTCTCACTGTTCCACAGCCCCCACGCTCAGTGAGGGAGCACAGTCTCACTACTCCACAGCCCCTGCGCTCACTACAGCTTAAACTCGCGAAAATGCGAGACCTATTGCATTGCAAATGCTTGTTTTTCACGTTGGCGGCACACGCGCTTTACCTTTAGCCATGTTAAGCTAAAGCGCGGTGTGGGCGTGGGGAAGGATCGAGGTCGAGACTGCGTCGGGTTAAGGTAGGTTTTATTGTTAGGGTACGTTTCCTTCGTACAGATGCCAGAGTTATGCCACAGTAATAATGTCTCTTATCCCGGGCGTCTTCACTCCTGTCTGTCTATTCCCTTGTCTGGTCTCCTTCTGTCTTCCTCTTGCGTCGCTCCGGTACATAGGAGGAAGAAGGGAACAGGGGTCAGTATAACGTACCAGCGTACGATGGGGAAGGGAGTGAGGGACCACCCGGTTTTGTGCTCAGTGCTATATACAGGGTGAAGGTGTTTGAAGGGTAGGGAAATAAAGGAGCAGGAGGATAGAGAACCACCTCTACTCGCCGGTCTTACCCCGTGTCCCGACCCACCCCGCAACCCTTTTCCGTACCTTCGAAAGCCACGCTTCTCCTGAAGCGTGGCTGGGCGCAGCGTGGGGACGTTGGCCTCCTGGCTGCTTCGGGTCGTCCACACCCTCTTCGTTTCTTCGTAGAGATGTTGGGATCTTCGTGTCTCGGGTCTCAGCGTCCGTCTCTCCTGCTTCTCCCTCCTCAAGTCCGGATATGTTCCTCCTTGCTTCCTGGATCCTCCCGGCACTTATTGGAGCTTGGGACCCCACGTGTAGAACGGAGGCGGGCCTTAGCTGGATGTCGTCCCAGTTAAAGGGACAGGTCTCTGTTTCGGGTTCGTCCGCTTCGGTTTCCTTAAAGGAGCCCTGGTCCCATTTATCCTGTAGGGAAAGAAGAGGGGGAGTGATAACCGGGGGCGCCGACCACCAGTCAGCCGTTAACTCGGTCATCCCTGATTCGGGGGTCACCCCGTGACACTCCTCCCCCCTAGGATTCTCCCGATCGGGGAGAGGAAAGACCCGCGAAAGAAAGTCAGCACTCCCATTACTGGTCCCTTTTTATGTCTCACAGTGAAGGAAAAGGGCTGTAGGGATAGGAACCATCTGAGGACCCTGGCGTTCAGGCTTTTATTTCTGCTCATCCACTGCAGTGGGGCGTGGTCCGTGAACAAGGTAAAGGGCGTCCCTCCAGATAGTACCTCAATTTATCGATAGACCACTTGATGGCGAGGCATTCTTTTTCTATCGTGGAATACTTGGTCTCTCGGGGAACAGTCTCCTACTAATAAACAAGACGGGATGTTCCACCCCTCAATGGATTCCTGGGACAAGACCGCCCTATGCCATGGTCTGATGCGTCTGTATGCAGTATGAATGGCCTTGAAAAGTCTGGTGAAGCTAGCACCGGGCTGGTGGTAATGGTGGATTTTAGCCGAAGAAATGCATCTACTGCCTCTTGGGAGGGTTGTGTCAGAGCTTCGTTTCTAACGTCCTTGCGGAGCAAGTTGGTTAAAGGGGTTGCCAGGTCTGAGTAGTGTGGAATAAATCGTCTGTAATACCCCAATAGTCCTAAAAATGCTCTGAGATCCCTCTTGGTCTTGGGGAACGGGGTGTTTACGATTGCTTTCACCTTCTCGTCCTGTGGGGCTATCACCCCATGACCCAGGATAAAAAACAGGTACTTGACTTTGTGAAAGGCCATCCTGGACTTCTTAGAGTTCACATGGAGCCCTGCGTTTTGTAGGGATCGTAATACCGCATGAAGGTGTTGCAAGTGGGTCTCCCACGTGGGGCTGAACACCACTATGTCGTCTAGATAGGCCGATGCAAACGAGTGGTGTTCGTTTAGGACCATGTTCATTAGGCGCTGAAAGGTGGCCGGGGCGCCATGGAGGCCGAACGGGAGCACCGTAAACTCAAAAGCCCATCAGGAGTCACAAAAGCTGTTTTCTTTCTGTCTGATACCCGTAGGGGACCTGCCAATACCCTTTTGTCAAATCAATGGTGGTGATGTATGTTGCCTCCCCCAGTTTTTCTATCAGTTCATCGATTCTAGGCATCGGGTAGGCGTCAAAGGTAGAGATGGAGTTCAGGGCCCGAAAGTCCATACAAAACCGTGTTGACCCATCAGGTTTCGGCACCATGACGATGGGTGAAGACCATTCGCTCTTTGAAGGGCGAACGACCCCCATGCCCAACATGTCCTTTACCTCTTTCCTTACTGCCTCTCTTTTGCTGCCGGTATCCTGTATGCTTTTTGTTTCACTACTCTTCCGGGTATGGTCTCTATAGCATGTTCTGTGAGGGGGGGTTTTTCCTGGTTTATCCGAAAAGATCGGCGCGTAACACTCTAAGACGTGGTTTAGGGACCCTCTTTGCTCCTCCGATATGTCAGGGTTTATCACTAATTGTTCTAATGTTTCCGAAGCATGCGGGTAGGAAGGTAGGGTGAAGTGTGTGTTTTTGGGGAGGGGACCTATCCACTTCTTTAATAGGTTGATGTGGAACGTCTGGGTGCGAGAGGGTTTCACCTGTACCCTATAACTTGTTTTTCCGATGGTGCCTACGATTTTATAGGGACCAAGCCATTCCGACCGGAATTTACATGATGATGAGGGTAGCAAGACTAAGACCCAGTCGCCGATACTTAGGCGCCTCCACTTCTTTCCTTTATCGTACAGGGTTTTCTGACTCTCCTGTTTCTTCTCTAAGTGGGAGTAGGCCAGGTCCCTCAACTTCCCTATTTTATTCTTTAGGTTCTGTGTGTATTCGAGGAACCCTCGAGTTTCCTCTGTTTCCTCTTTTTCCCAGGCCTCCTTAGTTATGTCTAGAAGGGACCTGGGCTGCCTTCCGTACAATAGTTCGAAAGAAGAACACCCTAGGGAACTTTGCTTTTGACATCGGATCACATACAGGGCCAGAGGGAGCAGTTGGTCCCATTCCTTGCCGTCATTCTGAAGCATCTTTTCAAAACCGTTTCAGGGTACCGTTGTACCGCTCCACCAACCCATCGGTTTGGGGGTGGTACACGGACGTTTTATATGACGGAGGTCGAGAGATTTGCAGACCTCTTTCATGAGGCGAGACACGAAAGGGGTCCCTTGATCCGTGAGAATCTCCCTAGGGAATCCCACTCTCGAGAACAACTCAACGAGGCGTTCCGAAATGTTGGCAGAGGTCGCTGCTCTCAAGAGAAAGGCCTCGGGAAACCTGGTTGAGTAGTCTACTATGACTAACGCATAGAGGTTCCCTCTCTTCGTTTTTGGTAGGGGCCCAATGAGGTCCATACCGACTCTCTCAAATGGGGTACCAATGATGGGGAGTGGTTGTAGGGGTACTGGAGGAGGGTGGTATGAGTTTCTCTTCTGGCAGATATCGCATTCTTGACAGTGCCGTTTAACATCACCGTATACCCCCGGCCAATAAAAATGTCTCAGGACGTTTTGGGTTGTCTTCTCGGCCCCTATGTGGCCTGCCATGAGGTGGGAATGTGAGAAAAACAAGATTTGCTCTCTGAAGGACATGGGTACGAGAAGTTGAGGAACGTCCTCCTCTGCAGCTACTCGGTAAAGTAAGTCATTACTAAATCAATCAATCACAGAATTTGTAGAGCGCACTACTTACCCGCGAGGGTCTCAAGGCGCTGGGGGGAGGGAAGGGGGGATGCTGCTACTGGTCGAACAGCCAGGACTTGAGTATCCTCCTGAAGGTCAGCAGGTCTTGGGTCTTTCGTAGGCTTAGTGGAAGGGTGTTCCAGGTCTTGGCGGCGAGGTGTGAGAAGGATCTGCCGCCGGTGGTTGTTCTTCGAATGCGGGGGACGGTGGCGAGGGAGAGGTCGGCGGAGCGGAGCTGGCGGTTGGGGATGTAGAAGAAGAGCCGTCTGTTGAGGTAGGCTGGGCCAGTTTTGTGGAGTGCCTTGTGTGCGTGGGTGAGTAGTTTGAAGGTGATCCTCCTGTCGACGGGGAGCCAGTGCAGGTTCCTCAAGTGGGGGGTGATGTGGCTGTGGCGTGGTACGTCGAGGATCAGTCGTGCGGAGGCGTTTTGTATGCGTTGCAGTCGCTTGATGAGCTTGGCCGGGGCTCCCGCGTAGAGGGCGTTCCCATAGTCCAGTCTGCTACTGATGAGGGCCTGGGTGACTGTTCTTCTTGTGTCTGTCGGGATCCACCTGTAGATAATTGTGAAGTGAGGGTACGTTGTGGGAGATGGGTTAGTCATAGCGGTTTGCCATGCGTTTTGTAAGGTGGGGTCATTGAGTTGAGCAAACCTGAAACTCCGGTCCATAACCCAAGGCTCGGGGGAGACGAAGGCAGGAACCGTCTTCCCTGGACTCTCCTTCTCTGGGGTGGTATGTACTGTGGCCAGGAACATCTCTAGAAAGCCCGGGTTATCTGTCCCTATAATGAGGTCTTCAGGTAAGTCTTCCAACACACCTACCCTCACTATGTGTGGTTCCCCTCTCTTGTGGATAAGGCTAATCTTGGCCACTGGGTACTGTTTCACGTCCCCGTGCACACACCGGATGTGGACTATTGCGTCGGGAAGGAGTTGGGAGGGAAATATAAGGGAACCCTGTATCACTGACTGTCTACAGCCTGAGTCCAGTAGGGCTTTTACGATTCTCCCATTCACCTCCATGCTTACGTAAAAGGCGGCCCCCATCTCGGCCGTATACAAGATGGACCGAGGGATGTATCCTACGTCCATCGGTTCCTCCGGTGGTCTTTTTCTGGGACAGACTCTGGCGAGGTGGCCCCACTCCCCGCATTCAAAGCACTGCGGACCTCTAAATGGGGGACGTCCGGCTTTGAAAATTTGGGACGGGATCCCTCCTGGTAGGAACGGTAGGCTTTCTTCTCCGTTTTCACCATCGTTGTTTTAGGTGGTTTTTCGGTTTCCCACATAGCCGGTCGAGGTTGGGCCCTGGCGAATGTGGTGGCCATGTCTACTGCCTGTTCTGTAGACAGATTTGTGTGCTGGCGTAGCCATTTCTGCGTATTATAAGGTAACGCCTCTAAGTATTGCTCAAGATATATTTTGTCCATGATACCTTCCTTAGTGCATTCATTTGGTCGCAGCCACTTGTCTGCTGCGTGCCTTCAGCCGGAAGAAGAGGGTTTTAGGGTTTTCGCCGGGTGCTCCCCTCTCCTCCGGAAGCGTAATCTAAATGCCTCTTCATCGAGACCTAGGTGGTCCAGAATGATGGCCTTGATGGCGCGGTATGACGTGGTCCCGTTCGCGTTTGCCACCTGGTAGGCGGCTTGGGCCTCTCCGGTTAACAGTGGTGATAGAAAGAAGGGCCACTTCTCCGCCGGCCAGCCACAAGCCCTGGCGACCCTCTCAAAGTTCAACATAAACGCATCCGGGTCCTCCCCAGCTATATACTTCTGTAGGGACACCCCGGAGGGACCATGGTGTGGCCCGGTTGGGGTTGACGTCGCTGGACGGTCTGCCATCAGTTTCTGTAGGTTCTCCATTTGGGATGCCATGGAGTCTTTGAAGACTTCGCGGTCGGCCTGTGCCGACGTCATTTGACGCTCGACGGCCCATCCTAACTTGTCCTGGCCGTGGACGAGGTGTTGTATCAGGGAGTCCATTATTACAGGTTCAATGGACATGTTGCCCGCATTCTCCACCACTTGTGGGCGTGGGGAAGGATCGAGGTCGAGACTGCGTCAGGTTAAGGTAGGTTTTATTGTTAGGGTACGTTTCCTTCGTACAGATGCCAGAGTTATGCCACAGTAATAATGTCTCTTATCCCGGGGCGTCTTCACTCCTGTCTGTCTATTCCCTTGTCTGGTCTCCTTCTGTCTTCCTCTTGCGTCGCTCCGGTACATAGGAGGAGGAAGGGAACAGGGGTCAGTATAACGTACCAGCATACGATGGGGAAGGGAGTGAGGGACCACCCGGTTTTGTGCTCAGTGCTATATACAGGGTGAAGGTGTTCGAAGGGTAGGGAAATCAAGGAGCGGGAGGATAGAGAACCACCTCTACTCGCCGGTCTTACCCCGTGTCCCGACCCACTCCGCAACCCTTTTCCGTACCTTCGAAAGCCACGCTTCTCCTGAAGCGTGGCTGGGCGCAGCGTGGGGACGTTGGCCTCCTGGCTGCTTCGGGTCGTCCACACCCTCTTCGTTTCTTCGTAGAAATGTTGGGATCTTCGTGTCTCAGGTCTCAGCGTCCGTCTCTCCTGCTTCTCCCTCCTCGAGTCCGGATATGTTCCTCCTTGCTTCCTGGATCCTCCCGGCACTTATTGGAGCTTGGGACCCCACGTGTAGAACGGAGGCGGGCCTTAGCTGGATGTCGTCCCAGTTAAAGGGACAGGTCTCTGTTTCGGGTTCGTCCGCTTCGGTTTCCTTAAAGGAGCCCTGGTCCCATTTATCCTGTAGGGAAAGAAGAGGGGGAGTGATAACCGGGGGCGCCGACCACCAGTCAGCCGTTAACTCGGTCATCCCTGATTCGGGGGTCACCCCGTGACACGCGGGTGCCGCGATTGTTGAAAAAGTAAAGAAATAGATTTTTTTTCTATTTCTTTACTTTTGCAGTAGACTACCGCGCTTTACTTAACATTGTTAAAGGTAAAGCGCGGGTGCCACGATTGTTGAAAAAGTAAAGAAATAGATTTTTTTCTATTTCTTTACTTTTGTAGCAATCGTGGCACTCGCGCTTTACTTTAACATTGTTAAAGGTAAAGCGCGAGTGCCACGATTGTTGAAAAAGTAAAGAAATAGATTTTTTTTCTATTTCTTTACTTTTGCAGCAATCGCGGCACTCGCGCTTTACTTTAACATGGTTAAAGGTAAAGCGCGGGTGCCGCGATTGTAGCAAAAGTAAACAAATAGAAAAAAGAGTGGCCCACCATTTTTTTCTATTTGTTAACTCTTGTTTACAATGCCATAGGTTACAAACTCGCAATTGCGACACCTATAGCATTGTAAATGCTTGTTGTGGAGCTACTTCTCAAGCCATGTCCATTAAACATCAACAATAACAATAACATGTACAGGATAGGGGTTTTAAGGAGGAAAACAGAGAAGGGAACATAAAAAAAGAAAAGACGAGTGAGCATTAGACCGAAGGGGAGCAAACACTCCCGCTATATAATTGATGCCTAGGCGATGCGCAGCAGAAACGTGGCAGGCAGTGATTGGTATAGCGCCGCATTGTCATTTGCAGTAATTCGTATAGCGCTGAGTTGTCATTTTCGAGGGTCTGATTCTTGTGTGCACCATTGTTGCCGATTACACCTATCTATGGTTTCTGGTGCCCTTAGTCAACACTTTACCAGACAGGAGCCTCGGGGAGCAGGTAAACCCCGCTCAGTTACTTGTATATAGCGCCTCGGAAACGGTCACAATAGTAGTATGTTGAGTCGCCGTCATCTTCAGCGGTGGAAGAGCCATGACCCTTCCCTCTCCGAGCTGTGTGGCACATAACTCGCACCCACAGCGTGGCTACCTATATAGCACGGACCTAGCGCCAAGAAGCATATTAGGGGTTGAGGTAGAGAGGATTGTGAGGTAGAGCAAAGGGCTGAGGTTGAGAGCAGAGTAGGGAGGTGCACAGTGAGGAGAGGAGGGGGAAAATGAGTTGAGGTAGCCAGTGAGAGAACTAGATGTAGGCACAAAGAGTGGTGCAAAGAGGTGAGGGCATGAGATATATAGAGGCGGAGTAGAGAGAGCCATCTTGAGACTGGGGGTGAGAGGGTTAAACTTGGACAGGCTGGGCAACCACTCTTTGGCGCTTTTTACGACTGGCCCAGTAAACTGCAGCCACGTGCAAACACCACAGGGTCACAATTATACGTGTGTTAGAGGGCATCGCACCCAGTGATTACCGGGTGCAATAAAGTCCGATCCCCAAATGAAACGTGAGCAGGTCCAATGTGCTGAGATTTACTGGGTACAAATATCCGGTAAGCACTGCAACACGCAGATTTACGAGCATTTCATTCCCAAATCCAGTCAGATTCATATCTCACACATTTTACGTTTGAGGTTAAGTACTTCATCGTGGGATAGGATTAATTGCAGATTCTTTTTTCTAGGGGTCCAAATGCACGGTCGAGATTTTAGTTATTTTGGAGTTCATGTTTTTGCTGAAATTATTTTGACGTGCGTGCTGTCAAGTGCTGCTCCTCCACTGATAATCCACAGAATGGCTATTGGAACAGTGGGCACCTTGAAATCCTGTGAGTGTGTACCCTGCCATCTGGGTCACTGGAATTATGCAGCAGGGTGGGGTCAAAATATGCGGCTGAGTTGAGTAAATTATGTGGCAAGAAAAGGCAATTTATGCAGCACTACGCAGCAAATTTTGTGACAATATTACTTCATTATTTTGATATTTTTAGGCTTGTTAACACTGCCTGGGTATTAGCTGTTCCTCAGTACCAGTTTAGCAGTTTAATATGATAATAAGCTACAGAAAGTGACCAGTCAACCTTTGCGGAGGGCCTTCCCCTGAGAGGCAACACGGTTCACTGTGTTTTTTACTGATCGGGACAATGGCGACTGCTTTATTTTGTCGTATTTGCATATTGAGCGCGGCTCCCGCTTCAGGGAAACCGCTCTCGGTTTATTTTATTATTTTTTTAAATGTAATACCAAGCGCGGCGCCAGCTTCAGGGACACCGCGCTCAGGTTCATTATTTTTAGGTCTCGCCCTGATCCAGCGCTTGCGCTGGTCTGGCGAGACATTTAGTTGTGGGGTTTTAAAAGTGCGACCACAGCTTTTTCCGTGGCATACAGTGTGCGGTTACGCGCACAGCACGCGCTTCTGTCATGGCTCATTAAGTTTTCCGGCGCGTGAATCATGCTCCTCCACCACCTTGCTGTCTGCTCTCACTACCCCCCTCCCTTCAACCCCCTCCCTTCTCCCCCTCCCTCCTCGTTAGCTTGTTATTCTTAACTTCGGAAGCATCTGATGTGAATTCTTCAAGGAGCAATTCACTTCCGACTAAGCCAATGCCGCCTCAGACAGTAGACATTTTCTGGTGCTTGTTTATCTATCCCTCGACCCCCCCCCCTCCCCTCTGTTGCTTCTTGCCTCTGTTCTTCCCCCCTCCAGAGCTGTTGCTTATTTCTTTTGTCTGCTCCTGCCCTTATAATTTTATGGAGAGGCATTGACTTCACTCACTTTCAGTCTGTGGCGCCTATTTCATTTGAAAATCTTACGAGCTGCTTTTTCTGTCATCTCCAATGTCAACTTCTAATAAAAAGAAAAAAGGTTCGTGGGTGCGGTAGAGCTGAAAAATAAATAGATCATGTGAGACCACGACGCTTTTAACTTATTTGTTAACACTGTTGAACGCACGGGTTGTTTATATAATTGACACATGTTATCCACTAAATGTGCTTGCTTCCGCTTCTGTTAGTTGTGTTAATCTGCAGGCAGATTGTTAAAAGAAACTGTGGTGATCTTTGCACTTGCAATTTACAATGAGACTCAGCACATTAAGACATGTTTTCTGTCAGTTGCCTCATGGCTAAGGAACTCCTAATTTTCATAGAGTGTCTCGTCAGAATACAGACAGGAGCTGACTACATTATATGTAGTTGGAGAACAGCGACAAACTCTCTCTAGAAACAAAATGACACATAGTAAAACTGTTGGCAGAAAGATTCACAGCGCCGTGACTCAGTGCCTGCTTTTAAGGCGCTGTTTCTGGCGAGCGGTATAAGATCTTGCAGCAAACATCGGCGTTTTATCACCAGTTAAAATGCAAAATAATTTCAAGGAGTATATTGGATGACAGTGATCCACAATCTGCAGTTTTGTGAAGCTCACAGTGACAGATGCAAGATACAAAGCGCTGTGTAAAATACATAACATTCCAATAATCATGTGTTTTTTTAAGGACATTGTTTAAATGTAAATTAGTGACTGAAAGCGGCTAGACTGCTTTATTTTAAGAAACACATGATGCTGTGTTTGCCAAATGACGCTTAGTCGAAACTGTTTATTTTTCCTTTCAGCGTTTATATTAGGCTATGCAATATTGAAAAACTAGCCAGCCTTATAAACCAAATTATGACATTTTCAACAGATGGATACGAAAACAATAGTGGACTATAAGATGGAGAAAACTCAGCTGACTGCACACCGTCTCGCGCTTCTGTTTTACTGGTAGAGCTGGACTCACAGACCCTCTCACAGACACTCTCTCACAGACTCTCACACTCTCACAGACTCTCACAGACACTCTCTCACAGACTCTCACAAACACTCTCTTACAGACACTCTCTCACAGACTCACAGACACTCTCTCACAGACACTCTCTCACAGACACTCTCTCACAGAGACTCTCTCACAGACACTCTCTCACAGACACTCTCTCACAGACACTCTCTCACAGACACACAGACACTCTCTAATAGACACTCTCTAATAGACACTCTCTAATAGACACTCTTTTACAGACACTCTTTTACAGACACTCTTTTACAGACACTCTCTCACAGACACTCTCACAGACACTCTCTCACAGACACTCTCTCACAGACACTCTCTCACAGACACTCTCTCACAGACACTCTCTCACAGACACTCTCTCACAGACACTCTCTCACAGACACTCTCACACAGACACTCTCTCACAGACTCTCACAGACACTCTCTCACAGACTCACAGACACTCACAGACTCTCTCACACTCTCACAGACTCTCTCACACTCACACAGACTCTCTCGCAGACACTCTCTCGCAGACACTCTCTCGCAGACACTCTCTCGCAGACACTCTCACAGACACTCTCTCACAGACACTCTCTCACAGACACTCTCTCACAGACACTCTCACACAGACACTCTCTCACAGACACTCTCTTACAGACTCTCACACTCTCACAGACACTCTCTTACAGACTCTCACTCTCTCACAGACTCTCACAGACACTCTTACAGACTCTCACAGACACTCTTACAGACTCTCACAGACACTCTTACAGACTCTCACAGACACTCTTACAGACTCTCACAGACACTCTTACAGACTCTCACAGACACTCTCTTACAGACTCTCAGAGACACTCTCTTACAGACTCAGACACTCTCTTACAGACTCAGACACTCTCTTACAGACTCAGACACTCTCTTACAGACTCAGACACTCTCACACACTCTTTTACAGACACTCTCTCACAGACACTCTCACAGACACTCTCTCACACACTCTCTCACACACTCTCTCACAGACACTCTCTCACAGACACTCTCTCACAGACACTCTCTCACAGACACTCTCACAGACACTCTCTCACAGACACTCTCTCACAGACACTCTCTCACAGACTCTCACAGACACTCTCTCACAGACTCACAGACACTCTCACAGACTCTCTCACACTCTCACAGACTCTCTCACACTCACACAGACTCTCTCGCAGACACTCTCTCGCAGACACTCTCTCGCAGACACTCTCTCGCAGACACTCTCTCGCAGACACTCTCTCGCAGACACTCTCTCACAGACACTCTCTCACAGACACTCTCTTACAGACTCTCACACTCTCACAGACACTCTCTTACAGACTCTCACACAGACTCTCACACTCTCACAGACACTCTCTTACAGACTCTCACTCTCTCACAGACTCTCACAGACACTCTTACAGACTCTCACAGACACTCTTACAGACTCTCACAGACACTCTTACAGACTCTCACAGACACTCTCTTACAGACTCAGACACTCTCTTACAGACTCAGACACTCTCTTACAGACTCAGACACTCTCTCACAGACTCACAGACACTCTCACACTCTCACAGACACTCTCACAGACTCTCACAGACACTCTCTTACAGACTCTCACACTCTCACAGACACTCTCTTACAGACTCTCACTCTCTCACAGACTCTCACAGACACTCTCTTACAGACTCACAGACACTCTCTTACAGACTCACAGACACTCTCTTACAGACTCACAGACACTCTCTTACAGACTCACAGACACTCTCTTACAGACTCACAGACACTCTCACAGACACGCTCTCACAGACACGCTCTCACAGACACGCTCTCACAGACACGCTCTCACAGACACGCTCTCACAGACACGCTCTCACAGACACTCTATCACAGACACTCTATCACAGACACTCTATCACAGACTCACTCACAGACTCACTCACAGACTCACTCACAGACTCACTCACAGACTCACTCACAGACTCACTCACAGACTCACTCACAGACTCACTCACAGACTCACTCACAGACTCTCTCTCACAGACTCTCTCTCACAGACTCTCTCTCACAGACTCTCTCACAGACTCTCTCTCACAGACTCTCTCACAGACTCTCTCACAGACTCTCTCACAGACTCTCTCACAGACTCTCTCACAGACTCTCTCACAGACTCTCTCACAGACTCTCTCACAGACTCTCTCACAGACTCTCTCACAGACTCTCTCACAGACTCTCTCACAGACTCACTCACAGACTCACTCACAGACTCTCTCTCACAGACTCTCTCTCACAGACTCACTCACAGACTCACTCACACAGACTCTCTCTCACAGACTCTCTCTCACAGACTCTCTCTCACAGACTCTTGGCCTTCTTAGTCATATATAAGGTAACAAAAATGCTTCTGGCCCTTTTTTATTACAACTTTTCAGCATGCTGCACAGCAGCCACACTTCTCTACAGCACAGCTTAAACACATTGGCAAAGTCAATAGCTCTACCTAAACACTTATAAGGCCCCAAAGGCGAGACCTATTGGCTATGCCAATGCTTGTTTATTAGTTTTAGTCATGAGCGCGGCGCCAGCTTCAGGGACACCGCGCTCTTTTTTATAACTTTTTTTTTTTTTAACTTTAATGAGCGCGGCGCCCGCTTCACGGACACCGTGCTCTGCAATGCAATAGGTGTTGCTTTTGGTATTGTAAATGACAATGCCTTTTAATTTTTTATAAAAGGCATTGTCATTTACAATGCCAATAGCTCCAAAACTCGCAGTTGCGAGACCTATTGCATTGTAAATGCTTGTTTCGTATATAACCTCTTAGAGTCTGACACAGAAAATGCGTTTTTTCTTCACTGGGCAACATTTTTAGAGTCATTGCTGTTGAGTGTGATTGACCAGACTTTGTGTTCACTTCTCTGAAGCTGTCAGTGATTGTCTTCTTCTGATGCAGGTCGTGAATATGTGATCCCATCCCTGGTGCAAAGGTTTATTGCAGAACTGGTGGATTTCTTCATCCTCTTCTTCATAAAAGCTGCTGTTATTTTAAGTATCATGCATTTCAGTGGGATAAGGTAAGTAAAATAAATTTGTATGAAGCTACCCATGGTCTTTGCTAAGTAGAGCACTGCATGATGTTGTATTTTATTGTCTTAAAATACATCTGAGTGGAACTTCATGCGGGGACAAAGAATGTGTGAGGTGTTTTTTGCCATGGTAGCTATTTAGTGATATGAATTAGAGGATTGAAATAAATCCTTATAATTGTTTAACTCTGACAACATGACTATGTTCTACTTTTAAGGTCTATGTGGTAGTCATTAAAAAAGTGGCAGCTATATGTAAACCAAGGGATCCGCATTCTCTGTTCGATACTTTTTCTGTTTGTCTTTGCGACTGCACAAGCATGTCATTAAACTTGTGCAGTGCATGGAAAAAAGTAATTTGACAAACATTTGCAGTAGCCTGCAAATTTTGCCATTTATTTTGTGTCTCGCTCACATGAAAGCCACTCCTTTTGAAATGCTGTCCCTGAAGCGCCCAGGCAAAAAAGTATAATGTTTGTTGCATGTTTGCCACTCTAAAAAGGGAACAGTCAGGTGACCAAAATGTAAGCAGCAGAGGCCCAGCAGATTAGTAATATCAAAAAGTACTTTGTAGAACAGAGATTCACCTAAAAGAGCAATATTTAGGTTATGCCCCACAGCCTATAAACTGTCTGTAGAAGACATGAAGATTCTAAGAGTAATAACAAGCATTTGCAATGCAATAGGTCTCGCATTTGCGAGAGTTTAAAGTATTGGCATTGTAAATGACAATGCCTTTTATTTATCTGTTTTAAAAACCAAAACATAAATAAAATGCATTGTAATTTACAATGCTAATATCTCAAACTTGCGTAAATGCGAGAACTATTGCATTACAAAATTTTTTTTTTTTTTTGGTGTGGATGTATGTGGATTGTATTGGGATGGCACCTCTCTAGGAAAACGAAAGGGATGGATGCACACTAATAGCTCCCGAGAAGGGTGGACAACCATAGTTATAGGGGTTCTGCAACACACTAGAGCCCACTAGCTCTAAACAGAGAAGGGGCCCAGGTGAAAGAGCGCTACTTGAAAAGGGAAGGAGCAACTCTAAGGCGGGACGATAGGTGAAACTGGCAAAACAAAAAGTGTTGAAAGTTCACAGCGGAAAAGGGTAGTAGAAAACATTAGAAAGAAGCAGCACAGAAGAGACTTGATGAAGGCGTGCCGATTAGGGGGAACAGAAAGGCAAGAACTAACCCGCCTCTGAAGCTCGACTGCAGGTCTGGGAACAGGAGTTTGTTCCACACGTGAAGCTGCGTGCCAAAGGACATCGTTAATAAATGTTAATGAGGCGCTAACAGGTGCTGAACAAATTGATTTACTCCGATCTGGTCAAACAACCATTTAAAGAGGGGAGCGGAAGTGTTTAACGCCAAAGTAAACAACTGAATCTGTACAAACATCTCTGCAATTATTTAAAGCATTTTTTCTCTCGCCTTACTACCCCGACTTTTAAAATGTGGATCAGGCAGATGTTTCCAAAACATTGACAACGTTTTCAAAAAACGTTTGTCTACAACTTTGTTATCACGCACAGAACATTTAAAACATGAAAGTCCGAATTCAGAGGGCTATGGGGGGGGGGAGGCAGAGGAAAACGGCTTGCTAGTAACTTCCTAAGTTGGCTCAACTGCACTGTAACAAACTTTATTTTGTCGATCCCTGCCTTAAACATAAAAATATGTTCAAGGCAATATTTATAGATCGAACACGCCAAAAAGCAATACACAATCACACGTTTCTGGACATTAGATGCATCGTTCGTAAAGGCAGTTTTCAAACTATTGTTGCTACATTTGCAAAAAGAAAGTCAGACCGTCCTTGACTTGCATTCTTACATATTTATTGTTCCTTATTTATGTAACATTTGAGGAGACCCCGGGACGAAGGGAGGCGGTCGGCCAGAGCAGCAAATACAGCAGAGGGGAAGGTTGCGTGTGTGCCAGTGGGGGGGAGGGCTCTTAAGGCGAAGCGGGAGGGGTAAAGCAAACAGTGCTTTAAGGCGCACACCACGGTGTGCTAAACTAACAAAAGGTGTTCCAATAAGGAGAGAGGCACCTGAGGAGGTTGGCAATCCGGGCGGTAAAGAGAAAAATAAGACGGTACTATGCATTTTAAAGATGTTGCTTAGTCAAGTGAATTCAGCAAATGTGTACATTTTGAAATGTTCAAGGGGACGAGGAACCGGAGTTGTACTCACCGGGAGTGAAAGGAAGGTTGAACTGCTCCTGGTACAGCCCCTGGCAAGCTAACATATACGCAAAACTTACACCCGCGCAAAGGTCAAATATAAGTCCAACACAGGGACAAACACTCGTTCGCTCCTCAAACCCACGGGTCTCTCACCTGCTCATGACGTGGCGCCTAGGGTGACTGCTCTGCGCGTCAATGGCATGGGCCACAGAGAGCAGCTCCGCCCGAGCCTCCTGCTTCCGTTGCCGCTGTAGGGTGACGGCTCAGCCCATCGATGGCAGGGGCAGCAGAGAGCAGCTTCGCCCAAGCCTCCTGCTTCTGTTGCTGCTTTCAGGGCCACACCGCCAGCGCAGAACGGAGCAGATCAACGGCGAGCAGAAGCTACAAGTTATGATGGGCCCTTGATCCATGACGAGCCGTGGGACCTGCCGGGGCGGCACCGGAGGCTCAGTAAAACGGGTGCCGTAGTTATAATAAAAAGAATAACAATGAAATAAGGGCCGCACTCAAATATAAAGCGCGGCGCCCGTTCATGTTTCACTTATGTGCATGGCGTCCCGTGAAGCTGGCGCCATGGTGAAAAACAAGCACAGAATCGAAACGGAGGAGCGGGGGCGAGAAAAAGCAGCATATTGACACAGACACGCCGTGGCGTGCACATCAGCTGTCCGGGCAAGTGCACATCAGAACGCGCCGTAAGCGTGCACATTTGCAGCAAAGACCAGCGTGACGGCGACCGCATTGGCTGCGAGGTACACCGATCACCCTGTGAGCTCTGGGGACACGCTTCAGGGCATCGCGTGAAGCATGGCGGAACGACGGTAAGGTGGGGGTGGGTGGTGGGTGGGGGGTGGCAGGCGCATGGCTGACTGACACTGGAGGGGGTGCAAGGACAGCTGGGGAGTGCGTGCAATGCGGCTGGAGAGGACGGAAGGGGGACAGGAGATGTGCACATCGCGTGCCTGGACGTGCGTGTTCACATTTCCAGTCCGGCCTGCGCGTGCACATCTCCTGTCTCCCTTCCGAAGCAAGTCGACGACAATAAGTCTCGCTAGCGACAGCGCTTCGCGCTGCGTCGCTAGGTCGAGACCTAAAAATGCTGAGACACGAGGGAATGCATGACTCATTGCAGGGTTGGTTAACAAGCGTCAGAGTTTAGGAGCCCTATTCTAAATTGAATAATGAAGTAATTTGAACTATTCGGTTCTTGTTCCCATCCCTGTTTGACTTTTTATGTTTTGGCGCAAACAAATTTACATAAAGTGAGAACAAAATAAGCCATTTTTATTGTGCTCGTCAACAAGAGGTAGTGAGGTTGTTTTCTCACCAAAATGAATTGACTGAGTTAAAAATCAAGATATCTCAGATTCCATTATGCAACCCTGATGGATGGGCTACTTTGTTTAGATTCTAAACTAGATTTATAAAACAAAAATGGGTAGTGCAAAAACACACATTGTAAGAGAGTAACTCGTGAGTCTTAAACTTTTTAGTATCTGGATGACATAATACAAGTTGTCTAGGGGTTCAACTCCATGTTCCACATACATTGTGACATATCCAATCCTGCTCTAAAGAATTAAAGCTCTCCTAAAACTCAGTCTTTCTTAAGACTTCATTCTAATACCATATTTGGCATCAATTCACAAAATCATTTATGAGTACGTTGTGAATACCGGAAGTAGTACTCTTTCTATGGTCTTATATGCCTTTGTCAGTCAGACCCAAAACGTCCAACTTCCTATTAGTAAAATGACAGGGTCCTTTCTGTTTGTACTTAAATATTCCCATTTCAGATGTTTTGGACCATTTCACAAAAGCATGTAAAAGTACTACTTTACATACTCATGAATGCCTTTGTGATTAGGCTGCTGTGAGTAACTTTTTGGGCTTTCAAGGTTACTGGGACTGGATTAGCAGATCGTCAGTAGTAGAATGATGACCCTTGCTCGGTTGCCATAACAAAACCAGTACAAATTATACCTCCAAACATCGTTCTGATTAGAGAGCTCTAAACACATCTTGCTGTAGTACAAGATTTTTGTCCTTTCAAAAAGTCCCAGAGTGTGGGATGAAACGTGTTGGCACTACTGTCTTGTTCTTTAATCAGGCTGCTTCATTTGGAAACTACAAACGTTTCACAGGACTTTTGATATTTTCCACCAATCACAAAGAATTACCTTTTTTTTTTTTTTTTCTTTATTGATTTTCAATTTGTTACAATTACAAATTTGGGAAACAACAACAAAAAAATCAATGTATTTGCCATATGGACAATATTACAGGAGCTTGTATAATTGCGTGAAACATCAACATCACTAATACAACGGTATCTACCACTTTAGAGAAAGACGTGTTCGTTTACAAGTAGACGTAAAATCATAGCAGCGATCGAGCTGACAGTGGAGTACAATGTCTATCCCATGGCGCATATTAAATTCCAGACAGAATAACAGTATCATTTCCATTTAAGCCTATAGTCTTTTTAGCATCTTATCTGCCCCGTATCGTTCCCATTGGTGACTCCCTCAACAGGATCACTTGACTGCTCCCGGACCCAATCAATAAACGGCTCCCAGATTTCCTTAGGCCTAGAGGCGGGTGGCATCAGTTCCCAGAATGTAGCCAGTTGCGTCTGACCATATGTGACCTCTCTAATCCAGTTTTTAATAGTAGGTTTTCTCCTCCTACCCCATTGCAAGGCTATTTGACGCTTAGCGAAGAGCAGCAGTAGTGCATGTAGTTTGCGTTTTTAGTGTGTGTGTCCCTCACATATCCCAATAAGCCCATTAGTGGGGATGGGGACAGTGACAACCCCAAAATCTGGTTTATAGCTACAAATATTGTAAACCAATATTCAGTGATGGCCGGGCAGTCCCATGCCATGTGTAAGAAAGAGGCGGCAGCAGCCCCGCATCGCCAGCAACAGTCGTCCTCTCTGAGTCCCATTCTATGTAGACTAATGGGCGTTATATAATAGCGATGTAGAAATTTGAAGTGAATTAGCCTAAGTTTATATTTGGGTGACAATTCGGTCATTTGGGCACAGCAGTATGACCACTGGTCGTCAGACAGTGGGGGTGATATTTCGTCAGTCCATTTTTGTCGAGCGTTAGAAGTGGCCACAGGGGCGTCAGTTTGCATATTCGTGTACAGTCTGGTTATGAGCTTGTGAGAAGATGGTGCCCGCAAAAGATTTTCCAGAGCATTCAGTGGGGTTGGCTGGGAGGGGAGACACAAAGAATTACTTAACAGATAAAGTGCATGTGTGTTCTGCCCATTTATGTTTCATAACATTCAACTGACTTCCCTGGAAGCCAAAGACGTACTCCCTTGAGTAGAAAGGGATATGGGTTTAGTACCACTGTACTTAAATGTGTTTGGATCTACAAATATAAGGAGGCAAAATGTAGGATTTGCTGGTGCTCTCTCTTGTTGTTCTCCCCTAACCAGATTTCTATTTGAATTGAATTCTTCGAATGTGTTGAAGGCTGCTTTTCTCCTTTTCAGTGACCTTTTTATTCTTGGATCAGCAATGTCTTATTGGTTTATGCTAATTATATTATTGTTATAATTGTTTGGATTGCATGTACCCTTATATCAGGAACACCTAATTTGATTTGGGTGTTGGAAACACTAATTCTGATTGTCTTTCTTGCTTGTTATAGCTCAGAGAATACCATACACTCTTGTTACACCATTGCTCACTCTCCAGTAGGAATTCTTTTGCTGTTTTCTTATTGGTTGTCCAAGGAGAATGTAAATAGCCATGACGTTTGTTGCAAGAAGATAAGCACAGGTTTGTTAAACATGTTTTATAGTAAGCCTTGCAGCTCCTCTAAGTGCATTGTTGGTAAGGAAACCGTAACTGGTGAAGACCCGATAGAAGTGGTTAACATCTTTGAAGAAATTTGACAGATCAAATAAGATATGGTGTGCAGAAACCACTAAAATCTGGAGGTAATCCAGAATAGTACACCATACAGACTCTGTGACTGCCAGGAAACACAAACCTGATTAAGGAGTTCAGAAAATTCACCACAGATTTGAAATAGCTCGGTCGGTGAAGGCTTATGTAGCTTTGTTGTGTGCAGATGTTGGGAGATGGGACCGTACTGCCACCATCCCAGAGACGAGATGCACATTTAGGCAGCTCTGTTCTTTCACAAAGTGCATTGCTTTTCTATTCTTTAACATTTAAAAAAAAAAAAAAAACATTTTTGGGGACTGGATAAAGGAAATTAAAAGTCAATCTAATCTTTGTTGTTATAGCTGCATCTCTGTATGTGGTGTGTGTGTGTGTGTGTTTGTAGTTCTGCCAAACGGCTGCTTCTGCTTCGTACTCCTGATACTCTTCTCTGGTTGATCAACCTACTGCCCACCCTGAAACTTTCCCACTTAAAAAAGCAATACTTATGTCAAAATCTAATCCAGTATTTAATAATCTCATTATCACCCGCGTCCTACAACACAACAAAGTGACAGAAAAAAGAAGAGTGGGATAAATAAGTGAATCTCCCCTGGGCCCACATGAGCATGCAGCTGTTATACTTGAAAGATACTGGAATCTTCAGTGTTTTAGATCAGCGTAGTAGCTAATGGACTTGGGTACGGTATGGGAACTGATAACTTAATGCAACTCGCAGCGCGGGAGCGCAGCGGGCACGCCGGCGGCGCGCCAAAGGCAAGCCCGTCCGCACCCATCTGGGCCCAGGGGCCATTTGTTATGCCCGTCCTACTAGCTACCCCTCGGAAACACTGAAAACTATGCATTCTACCCATTTGCACCTCGCCCGTGAAACCTTGTCCCTTACATCTAAACACGGAATCTTTATCAAACGGAGCACGTTTCCAGAAATACAGATCTCCACCACCCCCAAGCACATTTCACATAGCCAGGCTAAACTCGGAGCTAGGCCCTTATCGATCTATTACCTTAACACCCGCTCTCTTGTCAGACACCAGCTGGACATATTCCTCTTATTGACCACTGATAAAGCTGATATTCTATTGCTGACTGAAACCTGGCTCACTGTCGACTCTGCCCCTGATATGTTGGCAGCACTACCCTCCGATTATTATATCATTCATGCCAACCGCCTGCCTGGTAAACCGGGGGGGGGGGTCGCAGCCATCATCCATGCTGACTTCAAGTCCTTGAGAGCAAGTTCAAGACATGCCTTGCTCTCAAGGAGACAGAGAACATAGTAATACATCTTGAATCTGTCAACGACTCCTTCGTCTGTGTATTAATCTACAGGCCACCTTATCAGATGCCTTTTTTTCCCCTCTCACTCAGTGAACAGATGGCTAAACTCGTGATTGAGCATACCAAGGTCCTTCTCATTGGCGATTTTAATTACTGGTACAATGACCCTCAGGAAGGGGTACAATCAGCTGAGATGTCTGATCTCCTTACAAATTTAAACTTTACCCAACAAGTCTCATTCCCTACTCATTTGAAAGGGCATATCCTTGACCAAGTCTGGACTATTGGTCTGACCACTTCTACCCCTACAATTGTCCCTTGCATTTGGTCTGACCACCATTTAATAAAATGTACACTTGTTCTTCCGGCCGTCGAGAAAATTAGTACGGCCGAAGGCAGCTTCGCTAGAAAATGGAACAATGTCAATAAAAAAGATTTTCTTGACACGTTATCCAACACAGCCCCATCCCCTGGCACTGACATCAATGCCTCGGAAATGAACATATCCGAGTGGCTATTTAATGCCAGTAACAAGCACGCACCCCTTAAAAAAGTCAAATTAGCCCGTCGCGCAGACGCACAGTGATGGTTCTCCACTGAACTTAAAATCCAGAAATTGGCTTTGCGCCAACTAGAGAGGCAGTGGCGACTGAAGTATTCCCCCGACAAAAAACTCCTCTACACCATAGCTCGGAAGGAATACAAGAGGAGCATCCTCACGGCCAAAGCCGCTCATTTTTCTGCGCATATCCTGAAGTCCAACAATAGTTCTAAAGACATTTTTTCCATAATTAATGAATTAGCCAATCCTGAGAGAATCCTTTTGAAGGCTACACCCTCCCAAACATTGTGCAACTCCTTAAATGACTATTTTATTGAAAACATTATTACTATCAAAGCCAGTATTCCTAAGCACTCTTCCATCCTGAACCCTTCTGTCTTGCACAGAAACAACTGTAGTATCAGCTGTTTCCCTTCTATCAGAACGGAGACCTTCCAGGATCTCCTTGTAAAAGTCAAATCAGGTGCCCCTTCTGACTGCTGCCCACCTCATATACTTAAGGACTGCCTTGCAGTCTACCCGGGCCCCGCACTCGCCCTTCTGAACGAGTCACTTTCATCTGGCCAAGTCCCTATGGCCTTCAAGAAAGCTACAGTGGTACCCCTCCTAAAAAAATCTGGAGCGGATCCCGCGCTTTTGTCTAACTACCGCCCGATCTCTTTGCTCCCATTCCTGGCGAAGGTATTGGAAGCCCATGTAGCTAAATGTTTATCTAATTTTTTGGAGGAATCTAAATACCTGGACCCTCATCTGGCAGGGTTTCGGCCGGCTCATTCTACTGAAACTGTAATCCTTGCTGTCCTGGATACTCTCCGGGACAACGCCGACAGAAGCTCTCCTCAGGCACTGGTATTATTGGACCTCTCTGCTGCTTTTGACACGGTCGACCACTCTATTCTGCTCGACCGTGTCAAACATGCTGGTATTCAAGGCACGGCGGCTCTCTGGCTTACTTCCTTTTTGGAAGATCGCTCCCAGGCCGTTCGTCAAGGTCACTTTTTGGCTCCCCCACGTAAAATCACCTGTGGTGTTCCACAGGGCTCGGCTCTTTCTCCCCACTTATTTAATCTTTATATTGCCCCCTTGATTCAGTCCCTTAAAGATAGGAAGGTGACTGTTTTTAATTATGCAGATGACCTCCAACTACTCTTTAGGATTGATAACTCACACAACTCGGTCACGGACTTTCAGGCTACAATGCGGCACATCCAACAATGGATGGACCTCAACCATCTCAAACTGAACCCTGGTAAGACAGAGCTTGTTCTCACTGGGGACAGTTACAAGTACTGGGGTCCCCATTACTGGCCACCAGAGCTAGGACCCCCTCCCTCCCCGTCCCCCTCGGCTAAAACACTAGGAGTCTCCCTCAACAATGACCTTTCACTAAAAACCCAGGTCGGTGCGGTTATCTCGAAGTGTTTTTTTCAAATGCGCAAGTTCAGGAAGATACACCGCCTTCTCACTCAGGAAGCCCTGATCCAGGTCATAATAGCCACCGTCCTGTCACATCTGGACTATGCCAATTCTGTGTACTTGGGCATGCCACTCTACCTGCTTAAACGGCTTCAGATGGCCCAAAATCATGCAGCCCGACTGATCTTTCGACAACCTAAATGGCAACCAGCGACTCCCTTGCTGAAGAAATTGCACTGGCTCCCCATCTCCCAGCGCTGTGCCTTTAAAACAGGTTGCCTCATTTTTAAATCCTTGCATGGCAATAGTCCTGTATTTATTAACAGCTTGATATCTAGGCATACTCCCTCACGTAACCTGCGTTCTGCCCACCTCTCACTCCTCATCACTCCGACATTCAAGCGGGTGCGTCAAGGAGGCCGCAGATTTGCTATTCTCGCCCCCAAACTGTGGAACTCACTCCCGCTGGAAATACGGTCTTGCACAAACCTCCTGCAGTTTAGGAAGTCCCTTAAAACATGGTTTTTTGCACAAGCCTATGATTGATGTTTTCTTGGATAGCACTTAGAGCCTTCTATAGCGCCATGAAGCCACCTGGTGTACGCGCGCTTTATAAATTATTTTTAACATTAACATAACTGACACTTTTAGTGTCCTACTGAAGTGATGTGCACCACACTCAAAATTAGCTTCCCACTTCTTGGAGGATATTCAGTACTTGGTGCCTTCATCCTAGAGTGCCCATTGTAGGAAATCTGCCTTTTCTGCATGGTCACCCCAGATTTATTTTTCACCTCTTGCAGACCCCATATTTTTGCTGGTTTTATAAATCTGAGCATTTTTCCCCTGTGAATCAGCAGTAGAGGGCCTATGCCCCCCTTTAAACATGGTCGAATTTGCATATTCCTAATTGGTATATTTAACATAACTATAAGACCCTAGTATATGGAAGAAGATGTACCCAGGGCTTGGAAGTTAAATGCCATCAGTGGACTGTAGCACCTATTGTGCTATCCACTACAGCAGCAGTACAAACATGGCTTCAGCCTACCCTTTGTAGTCAAACTGTAGTAGTGTTAAATCTTCAATTCGACCTGTCAAAATAAATCAAAACCTCCTTTTTAAATATCAGTAAGACACCCCTTGTTGTCCACAAGACAGGTGCATGGTATTTAAAAGCAGGACATGAAGAAATGTAATGTTAACAGGTCCTTACAGTGACTAGCACCCAAAAGCAGTTTTTACTCTGGCAGGCCTAGCTGTCCTATATAGAAAACCAGAGTACAGATTAAAGCCCTAATATTGTATCTCAGGAATGGGAATAGCTAGAAAAATATTTAAACAACTATTTTTAAGTTATTAAAAATCAAATTTAGTGGAGAAGTCTGACTTTTAATGAATAGTAAGGAAAAAGCATCTTAGAAAGTTACCTTTTCCCTGCCTAAAGATCAAGTTCATGGAGGCTAAATTTGCATTTTTTCCTCTCACTTCTGCCAGCTAGTAATAAGCATTTGAATAGGTTTGAGAAAGGTCTGAAATGTTTCCCAGGAGTTCCTCTGAACTGAAGGAAGTGACCCTTTTAGGGCCACCCGGGTCACTCTAGACCTCTGCTAGCCTTCCATCCAATGAAGAGTTGATCATGCAGTAGAGAATGAATATAGACTAGTTTATTCATAAGATACACTGCAGTGGAGTCCAGTCTGACCAGCCTCCTGTGATGGCTGACGAGGGACTGACTTTCACAAGCATAAAAGTAACAATTATACATTTCAGCATGAGCACAAGACACACCCACCCAGTAACTTTCCACAAAAGGCAGCAAGAAACAAAGGGGGCACACAAAGATGAGCTAAGAGTTTGAGACCGGGCACACACTATCTCTCTAGCAAGGTCATTCTGTCTGTGCCTGCAGCTGAGCCAGAGGGAGCAGGCTTCCATCTCATGGGAAAGGTATGCAGAAGTACAAAACAATGTATTCATTAGTACAGCGAGGCCCAGTGTTGAGAGACACAGAAAATTCAGCACGGCTACTACTTGCAGAGCCAGGGAGCAATTAATTGTGAGCATGACCTAGAATTGGCGGCTAAATGTGAAATGGCGCCGCAAAGGCTAACTTAAGCATCATTATGTACGGTAGCACAGATCAGACTTTTCATTTAATTCCAACAGAACTTCACTGAATATGTAGGGTAGGGGCTGTGAGCATCCTTTTCGAGATTAGAGTTAAATCCTACTTGAATGTCAAAGTCTGCTTGACAGGTCTACTGGGTTTACAAATACTTCGGGGTGCAGAGAACTGGATACAAAGATAATTCTTGTGCATCAACTGTCTGGTTGCTGAAGGACCTGCTTTATCCCACGGGACTTCTGTCTCTGGGCTTTACATATAACACTTGGAGTGCACTTGGAAGAAAGGGAAACACGATGATAAAACAATTCTTCTGTATCCACTGTCTGCTTGCTGGAAAACCCATTTTTCTTCTATCAGACTTCTGTCTCTGGGTTTATTGAGGGCACTGTGGCTGTCCAAAACTGGATTTTAGTGTTAAATGTGGGAGGATTACCATAGGACACTCCCCACATACCTCACCATCCCTCAGAACCCAAGTTGAATGTGGCAGAAGACTTTTGCCATCTTGAAAATGCCAAAACTGGGAAGGGTTGGCTCCAGGAACTTTTGTTTACGGCAGGTCCAGGAGTCCCACCCACTAGATTGTGCCAGGTGTAAATGTGGCATCTCCAGGCACCCACTTCAGAACAATTCTGGACCTGCGGAAGAACAGAAGAGGACTAGACCTGCTGTCTGTGACTGGAGAGGAGCCCTGAACGACTGGACCTGCTCTCTCTTGTACCCAGGACAAAGAATTGGGCTTCAAGGGTCATAAGGCTGACCTCCTGTTTACAATACAGTTATACAACATTCTACAAGAGGCCTTTCCAGCAACTGGCCAGCTGACCAGTGGACCTGGACAGCACCTGCTGTTGGCCTCTTCCTAACTACCTATGAGTCGCTAATTGACTCCTGAGGTCCTGGGAGGCTTTAGAAGTGTATTCCTGTGGTGGATTGGGACTTAAAGGACTAACTTCAGAAGGTAAAATCTTTTACCATGACAAACCTGGTGTACCCGACCAATGCTTCATTGTGGTTAGCCTCATATTGCTCCTAGGTTATGATCTACCATGACCATTGACTATCATTGGCACTTTGTGCTTCTAGGCTCTGTTGCTACTTAAAACTTTAAACATTGATATCGCCGGTTCGCCTCATTGACTTCTTGAAATGTGTTTTTTTATAAATTTTTCTTTTTTATTGAATATAACTCTCTATTTCTAATTTATTTGGGATTTTTATTGTTTTGCATTTTGACTTTATTGCTGTTTTTGTACTGCATAAATCCTTTACATTATTGCCCTAAGTTAAGATGTCTGCTCTGTGCCATAGCCACCAGGGGGTTGAGATGTTCTCCCAGGCCCTAAGTGGTATGATTTGACTTAAACGTTGCTTCAAAACTGTAGAACTGGATCACCAACATCCTGCTTTATCTGGGTTATGGTAACCCTTGTGGAATTCACCCGTACACTATAAAGGAGCTAGGAAAAAAAACTGTGGACAGGCCTTCCATAAGTAGTAAAATAAATCGGATTACATTGTGGCAGGATAGTCCATATACATTCACTCTGAGTTTTGTAGCAGTAGGCCAATAAAAACACATTAACTGCTTGGCGTATATGATTATTCCGTGAAATGTACGCACAGCAGTGCCATTCTGATGTGCGATAAAGGGCTAACGTCAAACAGAAGAACCAATGCTGAGAAAGCAAAACTGGGTGAGAGATCGAGCCCACAAAAGATGGTGAAAAAGGAGTCCAATTTATTTACCCCAAGAGTATTGAAGCAGAAACGGAGACCTGCAGGGCAGCATGCCTCTTGACTGCTGGAGCTTGGAAGAGTATTCTTGTAGCAGTTAAAAGCAAAGAGGTCTTGGACATTGTGCAACACAGGATATGTCTCTTTACAGAAGCAATGAAGAGGGGGTTTAATGCTATCAAAAGAATGTGGACTTCCAAGACTGGTTCTGATTGGTGGATAACGGAATGCTGACAGTTTTGCTTAGGTTTAGCTTGCCTATAATAGTTTCTTCATTGTAGGCATTTCTTCCTCTATTCTTTGCAAATATTGTAGTTGAAAATGCAATTAAGATAAAGTTAACAAAGTAACATCAAAAAGTACTTTGGTGAGCCAACATTCATGTTCATGGGTAGTTAGTTCACTGACCGAGGCCAGATTGTTTGTGGTGTTTTTCTTATGTGGACTCACCAAACAAGTAGAAGAAAATATCCATGCAACCCTTCTCTCCCTTGCCCCGGTCCTGCTTGGGTATCTGCTGTTAACCAAAAGAGGAAACATTTGACATGTTTTATTACAGTTCCGCACTTCATTGATTACACTGCCAGGGATTGGTAGTGTGTAGAATAGTCCACCTTATTTAAAGGGATATATTGGTGCAAGACCACAAGAGGCCCTTACTTTTCCTAAGCAAAAGGCCAGTTTGTGGCTGAAAGTGTACTGTTATACTTATGTGATTCTGGATTTTCTGGCTTTAGGTGGGAGCTTGTGGGATTGTTTGGTGTCTAAGGATGGCCACAGAAAGCCTGAATGAACCAGTTTTATATTTAGTAATCAATATTAGCGGGGTTGTGCTTGGTGTAGTGCAAGCAGTTTTAAAGGATCTGCTGTACACATACCGTCTTGTAGAAAATTGGGCGGGTACAAGACGATATATGTTTGAGGGGCAGCAATACCATACCACCTACACCATACCATGTACCCATGTGCAGGATTACAATGTTTTATATATCAATTCAAAAAGTCCTAGAGGAAGTGACTGGATCGCCTGTTACCATGGAAGGGAAATTGTTGTTGCTGAAGTGACTCTGGCCTAAATACTCTAAACTCTTGTGGATCGGTGGGATGGTAGTGGGTAGACACAACTTAATGCCGCTTTGGAGAAGCGATGATCCAAACAAATTTGATGCCTGGTGTAGCAACATGGACGGGCGCATCTGGGTGAAAATTGTAGTGTATGAAGCCAGAGGCTGCCCAAAGAAGTTAAATAGAATTTGGGATCCTTAGATCCAATATATTGGACCTGTTGGATAAACGAATGTTGAGATAGTGTTACGCTTTTCTGTTCACAGGTACCAGCAGGATTTGTTGATAGTATCTGTCATTGGGAAAATAGTTTAATCTCTGAACTAAACAGATGTCTCCAATGTTTCTGCTGATGTTTGGGCTGACCCAATTCTTTTCTTTTTATTTCATTATAAGAGAAAATCAAGTGCAGGATGAAGACCCAAATGGCATTTAAATAACCTGAATGTTCCATTCTGGGATAACACTTGACTCCTTAGTAATCAAGGTACACATGCATTACTTCTGTTAGAAACAAATAGCCACTTGGGGAAAGCTGTGGATAGACTTAAGCAGGTCAAAGTCTGACAGGCAGTGACTTGCATCTGATGGTATATGGAAATGGGGAACCTGAATCTCTGTTAAACAGAGGCAATCTTCCTTGTCGAGGGCTACCCTCCATATGTAAGCTACATCTTAAATGTTGGTGTTAATAATTTCAGGTATACAATAAAACTGGTTTCCTTTCCCAACATGAGGTAGGGCTTGAGAATGCTGTTTTGGAAGTTTAAATATTCTTGGAACAAGGGCCTCGTACTAAAGAAGGTCAGGAGATGTTTGGAAACCCATTCTGTAGTATGTAGTATGAATGTTTGTTATTTATGCTGCCACTATGCAGTGGTGGCAGCAGCTTCAAATATTTGCAGGCTTCTATTTTAGTGGGCAACATAAGGGAATTGGTCCTGTGACAGTGGAACATGTAAACTAAAATGGCCACCTGGTGTTAGAGTTTATGTTAAGAATTTACAAGTTAAGTAACGGTTTAATGTGGACTGTATGTAATCTAAAGCCCAGGTGGAAAGACATAGTACAATGTAAAGGCGACCAATAAATGAAACCACATTCTGAGCTAATCTTCTTCCCTCAACTGAACACTGTACTGGAATAGAGAATGATTCAAAACAGCATAATTGTGAGTGAATATATTAAAGTCTTCAGTGTGTTTCCTCTGCAGGGACATTTCAAAGTTTGCGATGCATTATATAATCGAAGAGATAGACGAAGACACATCAATGGAAGACTTGCAGAAGATGATGGTTGTTGCCCTTATCTACAGATTGTTGGTCTGTTTCTACGAGGTAAATTACTTGAATATGTGAATAAAATGCAGAGAAACGGCACTGTTGTACTTTTAACTTGCAAAAGCACCTTAGTGTTTGCTGACTAAGAAGAACGTGGATCTTGATTTACAAAGCCCTTCATAGTAAAAACTGCGAATCCACTTCTGTCGTTTAACTCCTACATTTGGAAGAGATTTCAGTCTTTCATGGGATCAAAAGGAAATCCAGGAGGGTCTAAGAAATTTGTGACACCTGTAGGTTTCGAAGAGTTCTCCAGCTCTCACAGTTAAGAGGAATTGTGTATTTGCCCTATTAACAATTTTTGCTTTCCATGGGAGGCTATTATTCTGTTTGGAGAAAGCCCTTTCCCTACACCTCCTTTAAATACATGGTTCTCTTCACTTTTCCGGTCTTAAAAGGCGCTTTATCTTGTTTATCAGAGAAATAAATTTGCATGCATTGCCAGAGTGGGAAACTACTAGCTAGAGGTAACTGAATACCAACACATATATGGTTTTATGGTAAGGTTACAATAAGTGGGAAAGCCACCAGGCTGGTGTTTTCCACTGTCATAAAAACGCTTTCTGATCATAGAATCCCACAAATGCTTCTTGGTGCCCTAGGGGCACGTGTGCGCAACATGGCCCTTTGAAAAATGCGCTGTTATGCATTTTTCAGAATTTGCACATGGTTACCATCAACTTGAAGTTGATGGTAATTAGCATTTCCTAAATGCACAGTTTGCATTTAGGAAAGGCTTCTTACATGTGCATTAGGGATTTGCAAATTGTGATTCCCTATTTGCATCCGCAATTTAGGTAATCGCAAAAAAGTGCGGTTACCTAAATTGCGAATTGTTAGAAATGGGATCTCTAGTTGGCAAGGGTTTGCACCTTTGTCCAAGTAGGGACCCTTCTTCCTAGTCAGGGTAAGGGTTGTTACACTCGTGAAGTAACCCCTGCTCACCCTCGTGGTAGCTTGGCACGAGCAGTCAGGCTTAATTCAGAGGCAGTGTGTAAAGCATTTGCACATAACCAACAGTAATACAGTGTAAGCACTACAAACGGACACCACACCAGTTTAGAAAAATAACCAATATTTTATATACTCAAGACAAGACCAATTACGACAAAAATCCACAATACTATACTTTACGAATGAATGCTTGATACGGTAACTTCTTCTTTGCAGGAATAGCACAAAAGCAAAGTTCGTACGAGTCGGTAGCTCCGTCCGAGCCTACCGCGATGCTGAAAACCACAGAGTCTAACAGTTCCAGCCGACCGCGTCGATACGGGCCAGCAGAGTCGTGAACAGACTCGGTCACAGTACCTTTCTCGTTGTGGCTGGTACGGAGTGTACGAGCCGGTCGGCGTTCGTCGCGGTTGCGGTGCAAGACGGAGCGATGTAAGGTGCGGTGTCCCTCGATGCGGTGCAGGCAGCGGCTCGATGAGCGTCGTGCAGACGGAGTCGGTGAGTCCAAGGCGTGCGATGCAGGGTGAGACGATGCTCGATGCGGTGCTGACAGGTTGCAATGCAGGCGACCTAGCCGGAGTGCGGGAGCTGGCGTCGGACAGCGGTGCGAGTCGGAGCGGTGCGTCGCAGACGTGCGAGCGGTGCCCCAAATGCGGTGCGGTCTCGACTCTTGAGCCAGTTGCAGCGACAGTGTCTGTCTGGTCCGGCTGGCCCAGTGAAGCGATGCGATGCGAACTGCGGTGCCCACAGGTCACGGTGCAAGCAGCGGCTCGATGTTGGCGGCGTCGGACGTCGCCCACGGTGAGACCAGGGTTGCGATGCGAAGCGGGGCGATGCGGTCTGCGGTGCAAACAGGTCACCGGCCAGGGATGGATTCGGTTGACGGAGTCGGTTGCGGTTCCCTTCCTCTGTGGCAACTGAAACAGCGTTCCAGAAGCGGTACCCAGAGGCTTGTGAAGTCTTTGTAGTCCCTGAGACTTCTTAACAGGAGGCCAGCTCGGTTCCTGGCCCTTGGAGATACTCAGCACAAGTTTGTAGAAAGTTCAGTCCAGTCCTTTCACTGCCCAAGGCAGAAGCAGCAGCTGCAGGCCAACCCAACAAAGCAACAACACAGCAAAGGGGCAGTACTCCTCCTGGCAGCTCTTCCAGCTCTTCGTCTTGGCAGGTTCCTTGATTCCAGCGAGATCTAAATTCATGGGGTCAGGGCCCCAATATTTATATCCCAAATTCCTTTGTTCTCTGAAGGCAGAGAGGCCTTCGCCTAGTCCAAACCAGTTCTGGAGCACTTTGTTGACAAGTCTCCGTCCCTTCTTTCAGTGAGTAGGCCAGGGACATCAGACGCACCACAGGAGGTGGAGCCAGCATTGTGGAGGGAAGGCACTGTCCTATTCAGGGCCCAGGTGCGACCCCTCCCACCCATCTACAGGTCGATCTGGCTATTCAGCCCTGCGCTGACTCACCCTGTCTCCTGGCATCCCCCAGCCCCTGTCACTCACATTCCAGACAAGGAATACACAATCTCGCAGAGGCAGGCTTGGATGGTTAGACAAGAAAATACCCACTTTCTAAAAGTGGTATTTTCAAACACAGAATGTTAAAACCAACCTTACTAAAAGCTGCATTTTATCATTCTGAGTCCAGGCATACTAAACTCGAATTTCTACCATGTTCCCGGGGTCAGTTAGGATTATAAGCTGTAATAATCAAAACTGCCCGTTCTGGCCTAGAGGGAACAGGTAGCCTTGCAATAGTGAAAAACGAACTAGGCTGTAATTCACTATCAGGACATGCCGCACACACCCGGGCATGTCCTACCTTTCGCGTACAACGCACCCTGCCCACAGGGGTACCTTGGGCCTACCTTAGGGGTGACTAACATGTAGCAAAGGGAAGGTTTAGGGACTTGCAAGTGTGTGCACTTGCCAAGTCGACATGGCAGCCCCAGGCTGCGCACAGGCTCTGCGATGGCAGGCCCGAGTTACACTTTACGGGCTGTTTGCGTGGGTGGCACAATCCAGTGCTGCAGCCCACCAACAGCATTTGGTCTATAGGCCCTGGCACTCGCAGTGCACTTTACAAGGGACTGACACATAAACCAAATAGGCCAATCATGGAAACACCAATCCATAACACATTTTATACAGGAGCACTTGCACTTTCTCACTGGACCGCAGTGAGGAAAGTGCGCAGAATCATCACACCAGCAAAAACAGAGTCAAAACCGGGAGGTCAGAAAGCAAAAAGTCAGGGGAAACACGCCAAAAGATGCCAAGTCTAACACATGTCCCCTCCAGCTGAAAGTAGGGAGAACTACCCAACCCCATTGGAGTTCTCTTCACTAAGGCGGAAGAACCTGGACAGACCATCTGCGTTGGCGTGTTCTGTACCAGGACGGTGTTCCACCGTAAAGTCCATTCCCTGTAGGGAGATGGACCACCTCAGCAGTTTTGGATTCTCGCCCCTCATTTGCATCAACCATCTGAGGGGCCTGTGGTCTGTCTGAACCCGGAAGTGAGTCCCAAACAGGTATGGTCTCAACTTCTTCAGCGCCCAGACCACAGCAAAAGCTTCCCTTTCTATGGCACTCCACCTCTGTTCCCTGGGAAGTAGTCTCCTGCTAAGGAAGACTACAGGCTGATCCAGGCCCTCTTCGTTCAGTTGTGAGAGCACCGCTCCCACACCATGCTCTGAAGCGTCAGTCTGCACGACAAATTCTTTGGAGAAGTCAGGTGCCTTGAGCACGGGCGCCGTGCACATGGCTGCCTTCAGGGCATCAAAAGCTTTCTGGCAGGACTCAGTCCAGATCACTTTCCTGGGCTGCCTCTTAGAGGTCAGCTCTGTTAAGGGGGCAACGATGGTGCCATAGCCCTTAACAAATCTCCTATAATAACCGGT